>CM066321.1:183263777-183863777 GCA_033807775.1 Saussurea involucrata
GCCATGACCACTACTTGAAACAAAGTTATTATGATTAAAACTTGGAAAGGGACATGTTGGTATAACATCTCTAAAAAGAAGGTTTGTGTTTCTTTCTTTATCATATGTTCATAAATCGTTGGCAGATAATTCATTTTCTGAACCTTACGATATTCTTTCAGGGCCTGTGGTCGAGTTAAACTGCCTCATTTTTTCTGCTGCAGTGGGCTTAGGGGCACTGACGAACCCAATGGTTGACCCACTGGTTCTTGAGAACGGGTTCTCCAAACCATCATGGACGTAGAACTAGATGTGACCCGCGGTTTCTTTCTTTCTTTCTTTCTTGGTTCATTGCATTTCTGTGATAGCAAGTATGCTGACCCAATAATATACTTATAAAGTTGTAGTGTATTACGACATCAATGGATTTACCAAGTTTCAGAGGGAAAATGGGAGCTAGAAATGAAATTTTGCCTTTGGATAATTCACGAACCTATATGTTTACTTGATGGAGAAATTATTCTATTTTTAAGTCCAAAATCAAGTATTCCGTGTTAATTCGTAGTGGGAGCTCATGGTATATTTTTATTTTGCATATTTCGTGCATGAAGTAAGTATCCATCACGGGGAGGTAAATCGTGTTCATGGGGAAAGGTAGGTGTTGCATAGAGTTGAACCCCAGACCTTGCACTGCACTCATTATTTGTCTTCTTACGAGCAAGGCTAAAGTTGTGGGGATTTCATCTCCAAGTCCTAGAATATTAGGATCTCCAAACCTTACCTTAGTATTCACATGTTGGGCACTTGTATATTTTACATGCAACATAGGATTAAGGTGAAGTAGTTGAGTTGTGTGTGTGAGTGAGTTACAAAAAATCATATTTTTGTATTAAACGGTTTTCAGCTATAGACATTTACAAATCGGATACCAATAATTTAGAATATTTTATAAGGATTTGTGAATCTGATAAACAATTTTCTCTTTATCGGGTTCTAAAGGGAATGCCACGGAGATGATCAATTAAGATATTCTTAGTCATAGATCCGATGAACCATATACAAAGACTTTGTTTGATTTTTATTCTATTTTAAGTGTTCGATGACTTCATCGGATATAAATACTCTTTATAAGGGAAAGGCCAAGAATAAGTTTCTAAATGTTTTCAGTCGGATGTCTATTTGTATTATTTACTTATCCCAACTACGATGTCAACCCAACTTTTAAATATATATTCTAAAAAGATGTATTTTATAACGTTTAGATACTATGTGAGGGGTGAAGTAATAACATCTCGCTTACACCTTTGAATTTGGTGTTCAAACCCTATTTAAAGACAAAAATAATTAATTTTATTCCATCAAATTAAGTTCTTGATCATTTTTGAGTCAAATTCTCATTTTAATGTGAGTCTATGTAAATGTTTTAACGTCTATTTTCATATTTAAAAAATCATTTACACAAATCCCCGTCCTTATGCAAATTCATTACAAAAATGTGGATTACGTCGGGCGATGGATCCATAATTTTTTTAAACGGTGGTACCATTTGACTATAAGAAACAAATATAGAGATATTTTTTATAAAATTAATATTGATGTGGTGGTTAGTAATTGCTTTTCAAAATAGAGATCTCAAGTTTGAGTCTTATTATTGTAATTTTTTAGAAACATAATAAATATGAAATTAAAAGCTAAAACCTACAAAAATGACTATAACAAGACTTGATCTCGGGTCTATGGTAGAATACGAGTCTTTCAAACCAACTCTACCAAGGAAATTTTATGTTTTATTGTAGTTTCAAAATATATATGATGACACAAAACTATTTGATACAGTTGCATCTTTCACAAACTAAATTTTTTGCCTTCGACTGTAGAATAATACGGTGGCACGTGCCGCCTTAACCACCTAGATAGGTCCGCCCATGGATTACGTAGTTTTTTCATTTTCCTTTTAAATTGGAAAATTGAGTTTATTTTTTATAAAATTCTATAACTTTATCATCCAAATACATTTTTAACAAAAGTCTTGTATAAAATAATAATAATTTAAGCAAGATAAAGAACAAGATATTTTTTTTCTCGATTTTAGAGAATTTGTTAGAGATGTTAAAGGATCTTCAGTAGATACTAGGTCGTGATAATATCATCTACGTCCGTACCGCTCCTCATGGACTAGATCCCGCATCCTGGATGAAGTAATAAAAAGTTCATATGTAATGAGAAAGAAAAAGTTGGTTTTTTAACTTTTCTAAAATAGAGTACTAAAATTTAAATGTCAATATCTCTACAAATTCCATTCAATCCCAACTATTTAGTTTTAGAGATTCCAACATTAATTATAAAAATATTCGTCACACTTAATAAAATATAATTGTATCTCCTAAGCATTTAATTTCAATGTTTTTATATTGAAGGGAAATAATTAAATGTTTTGCTATCCCTTAAATATAAAGTTTTAGAGATTTCTTCAAAATTAAAGATTTTCAAACTGCTCCCCCCCCCCCCCCCCCTCTTTTATTTTCTCCTTTTTAACATGATCATAACATAGCTAATGAGCGCAACATCATCTAAATCTCCAAAATTTCTATTTTAGCATAATTATTGGAGATGTTCTTACATTAGAGATAAAACCACTATAGGGCGAGGGTGTGCATAAATACACGAGAAATTAATGGAAATGCCCCAAGTTTGACTTTTTCTTACCCAAATGCCCCCAACTCTCTCCCATTTAACCTAAATACCCCAAAAATCCTCAATGATCCCCCGTGATTGCGGAATCCTTTAAAAAATTGGTTTTTCCCCCTGAAAATGACCTCGATCAGCCATGAAGTGTCCACAATCGAGGGGGATCAGATCCGCGATCGAGGGGTGGTTGTCCGCGATGGGGTTGGTTTGGGTCCTCGATGCTTGGTTTTTCAAGGCCTCCGCGATCGAGGGGTGATTTCGCGGATTTTTGGGGTATTTTGGTTAAGTTGGAGAGAGAGTGGGCATTTTGGTAACGGAGGACCCCAACTTGGGGTTGGGGCATTTCAATGAATGACCCTAAATACACCCTTGAAACCATTCTCTATTGTGAAATGAAAAGGTATAAAACGACTAAAACATCCTCGAGTTAAAAAGAATCTATATATATTATAAAGCTGAATCATGAGCAGATGACGTGGCATCACCACAAACGAGAATCCCATTTTTTCTTTTTTCTCAATTTACGCCATTATTTAACTTTTTTCAACAATTTTGGTTTAAACTCCAGACTCTTCGTCTCCCAAATCTCATGTTTAACTCCAGACCTTTCATCTGCTCTCTTTCCACATGATTTCTTTCGGATAAATCTATCTATATCTATATATATTATAAAGCTGAATCATGAGCAGATGACGTGGCATCACCACAAACGAGAATCCCATTTTTTCTGTTTTCTCAATTTACGCCATTATTTTAACTTTTTTCATATATATATATATATTATAAAGCTGAATCATGAGCATATGACGTGGCATCACCACAAACGAGAATCCCATTTTTTCTTTTTTCTCAATTTACGCCATTATTTAACTTTTTTCAACAATTTTGGTTTAAACTCCACACTCTTCGTCTCCCAAATCTCTTGTTTAACTCCAGACCTTTCATTTGCTCTCTTTCCACATGATTTCTTTCGGATAAATCTGTTAGTCCCAGATGGCTATAACAAGTATTGTAGAAGGGGGGGTTGAATACAATACTCAAAATTTTCACAATTTTAATTCTTTTATTGAAAATCTTTCAACAAGAATTACACATAGAAAACTTAAGACTGTTGCGGAAAAGAACAGATAAACTATTCTAACAATCTTACACAAAGTATACAACAAAATAACTAAGAACACTTAGAACAAAGCTATAAAGTTTTTCAAGCAAACTGGAAATTCTTGCACTTAGAGAATTCTTCCAGTTTGCGTAGAATATCAAGAGCTCACAGTAATCTTCAAAGTCTCTCAAGATGTGTATGTTTCAGTATGGAGAGCTCTTCCTTTTATAGTGACAAGGAGTGTGCAAGCATTGAATGCTTGAGACACTTGTCATCTTCACACTTGCTGAGGATGTTGACTTCTGGAAAGTTGTGAAGTCCTTGTCACCTTTTACTAGGTGCAGACAGAGGAGCTCATGCATGAGAAAAGAGCTTTGCATGGAAATGGATAATAAGACAGAAGGTCACTTTATCCATGTAGAAAATATCTTCTCAATTTGTCTTCTTATGTCTCTCAGTTTTGTCTTCTTTTGCTTCTCAAAATCTCTTTCAACAAATGCACCACCGAAGAAAGGTTGTAAGATTTCTTCCAAGACAAAATGAATTTGCTTCTCATTTTGTCTTATTATGTCTCTCACTTTTGTCTCCTTTTGCTTCTCAAAATCTCTTTCAACAAATGCACCACCGAAGAAAGGTTGTAAGATTTCTTCCAAGACAAAATGAATTTGCTTCTCATTTTGTCTTATTATGTCTCTCACTTTTGTCTCCTTTTGCTTCTCAGATTTTCTTTCAAGAAAAGCACCACCGATGGAAACTTGAGATATGTGACACATCTTTGGAGAAAGCATCTTTGAAGCTTCTTTGAGGTCCCACCGAAATGTCATTTGGGATATGTGACACATCTTTGAGATATGTGACATCATCTTTGAGATATATGACATCATCTTTGGGAAAAGCTTCTTTGAGACTAGGCCGAAATAGAGAGAAGTTTCGGTGGAAATACCACCGAAATTGTGAGAACAATTTCGGTGAACAATGACTTGTATGTTTGAGAAAAGATCTTTCACTTCCACAATGAGAGAATCTTTAATCTTGACTTTGGTTGATCTTTGACTTCACCAAACATTTGATATCTTGTACAAGCCATTACAAAGAACCATGCATCCAAAATTTCTCTAAGTATAAAATGTTTTTCAAAGTATAAAAGGAGATCATGAGGTCATCTTCAAATCTTGATGACCCAACAATCTCCCCCTATTTGATGATGACATCCATACTTAGAAAAACATGAGTAAGACAGTGAATAATGCAAGTTGACCCTTCTTTACTCTTTTGGGTTCTTTTTCACACAGTCCATTTTTTTTTTTTTTTTTTTTTGTGTGTGTATGTATATATGATATTTACATATAAGAAAAAAAATAAAAAGGTATAGCTGTACAAATAATCGAAAGGAAAAGGAAAGAAGTATAAACAGTATAAACAGAATGAATATTACTTGCATCTTTGGAGGGGCGAGTTGAAACTTGTGTCTGGCTTGAGGATTCTTCATTTTGATCAGCAGCCTTAGGATACTTCTGCCCAACTGTTGCATCTTGGCATCTTTTCATGTTTAGCATCAGCATCCTTTGTCTTTGTTTTGCTCCCCCTCAGTTAGATCAGACGGTCTTTGTGTTTCTCCCCCTCAGTTAGATCCGCCCGGACTGAAGTGCTCCCCCTTGACCGGTCCGTCGATTTCCTCATTTTTTCAAGTTGGTCGCTGTATATGAGTACTGAGGGTTTATGTTGCTCCCCCTCAGATGAATTCTCCCCCTCAGCGGCCGACGTAGGAAAAACACCAAGAGAAAATGAAAAGATCGGCCAGAACCAAGACCAGTTTTTTTTTTTTTTTTTTTTTTTTTTTTTACCTTTCCACCGAAAATTGAGCAAAATCCACCGAAAATAGGCTATTTTCGGTGGAAAATCGGTAGGATTTTTTTTTTTTTTTTTTTTTACTACCTTTCCACCGAAAATTGAGGAGAATCCACCGAAAATAGGCTATTTTCGGTGGGATTTTCGGTGGGATTTTCGGTGGAAAATCGGTAGTTTTTTTTTTTTTTTTTTTTTTTTTTTTTACTACCTTTCCACCGAAAATTGAGGATAATCCACCGAAAATAGGCTATTTTCGGTGGGATTTTCGGTGGAAAATCGGTAGGTTTTTTTTTTTTTTTTTTTTTTTTTTTTTTTTTACTTTTCCACCGAAAATGAAGGAGAATCCACCGAAAATTGGCTATTTTCGGTAGGATTTTCGGTGGAAAATCAGTAGTAAAACTTCTAAGACATTATGGAGAAAATCTTCAAAGTGAAGAAAAGATTGGAATTTCATCTTCCAATTTGATGACCCAAAAAGATTGAGTTTGAGGATTTGGGGTGACATCTGTAGAAGAGTTTGTAGTGGGTGGATTGGTGGAGGGATTTGAGGTGGTGGATCGGTGGAGAGATTTGAGGTGGTGGATCGGTGGAGATTCGGTGTGGAATCGGTGTGGGTCGGTGTAGACTCGGTGGTGGATCGGTGTGAGGATTCCACCGAGGAGTTTGAAGGATTGTACCGAATTTAGAAGGGTTTCACCACCGAATTTGAAGAGTTCCACCGAATTTGAGGGGTACCACCGATCGAGGAGGCAAAACATATGATGGGAAGTAAAGTATGGTGGGATATGGTTTTGGTTTGGTGGTTAAGGAAAATTTCGGTGGTGAGGTTTAGAAAAGAAATGGAATTTTAAGAGATTGGAGATGGTGATGTCATGAGAATGACATCAACATGCTTATGATGTCATGAGAGTAAAGAATTCTAAGGTTTTGTCAACTTTCTCACTTGTTCACATAGATCCATCTGCCCAGCTCAAAATCTGCAATCACAAAGAATTTAATTTCCAGGTACCCATTTTGAAGGTGGGTCCTTTTGGGTTAGAAGAAAGAGAATGAAAAGAGTTTATATCACTCAGAATAATTCTTTATTTCACACAGTCTTTGGCAAAATGAGAAATATCACCACAGATATAGCATTTTCTATAAAGAGAGTTCCTTTTAGAAACTTGACATTTTTCCTAACTTTTGCTCAAAGATTTTGAAGAGATAACAAAGAATGGGGGTGCATCACATAGAATTCATATTTCAAAAATTGGGAGTACATAAATCCTTTCTTTTGAATTGGACATTTTGAAACTCACAGATTTAAGAAGAAAATCGGTATGAGAAGTCATAAAGTTATTTTTGGAAAAATTTTGGAGGATTTCTTTTTAAGAAAGAAACAACACCCAGAGACTAGCCAAATAAAATTTCCAAAATTTATGTTTTCAGATGTGATGGCAGAAATTATGGACACATAGCAAAAGAGTTTGAAATAAGGGAATTCATAAAAGATAGATAAAACACATAGTATGTACCTGTGAAGAGTAGAAGAAGCACTTAGCTGATACAAGAGCAGTTGAGGAGTCATTCGCTTTCAGATGTGGGTTCATCTGCTAAATCATAAGATTTAGCAGGCAGACCCTTTCCTCTTCTGATAAGTCTTTCATTTCTTTCCTTTTCTCTCTTGTATTTTTCCTTGTATCTTTCAGCCCGGTCAAAATTTGCAGAAGAGAGGTGTTGGCTGAACTTTTGGGAATCATATTTGGATCTTTCCGATTTTGAGGAAAATCGGCCTGAGGAAGCAGTTCTGGGTCTTTCAAACTGTTTACTCTTACACTCAGAAGCAAAATGACCCTTTTTACCACAGTTAAAACATTCCTCATTAGATTTATCCAAAGGAGAGTGTTTGGAGAGAGAAGAGGATGAATTTCTATCAAACTTAGATTTTCCAGAAGAGAGATGAGATTTGGATTTAGAGTGCCCATCCAACATGGCCATTTCATCAGATAATTTATCAGCTGAAGTTTCCTCACATTCATCCTTAGCATCACTAAGATATGCTTCTGAATGATCATTGGGATCTTCTTGACTATTATGGTCAGAGTCAGATGGGTAGGTGATTTTTGGAAAACACTTAGTCTTTTTGGAAGAGTCACTCAGGAGAGCTAGAGAAGAGTTCTTTATAAACTTTTGCAGTTTCGTCTGTTCATAGTTGAAAAGAGTACCATAAAGAACAGTAAGAGGCATATGATCAAGATCCTTGGTTGTCTTTATACAAGTACAGATATTTTCCCAAAAATCGGGAAGACAGTCCATAAATTTGCACAGGACTTCCTCATTGTCATACACTCTACCTAACAGCTTTAAGTCATTAAGAAGACTGTTAAAGCGATTATAGTAGTTGGAGAGAGATTCTCCTTTCTCATAAGAAAAGAGTTCATATTTTCTAACAAAACCAATTTTTCTGCTCTTTTTAACTTCATTTGTACCTTCGTACAAAACACACAGAGTGGACCACATCTCTTTGGCAGTAGAGAGATTTACCAGAGAGTGGTACACTTCATCAGGAAGAGAGAGAGCAATGATAGTTCTAACTTTAGAATCAAGAGACACAAGTCGTTTTTCCTCATCAGTATATTTCTTAGGATTTTTAAGAATGTAACGACCAGTAGCAGCAGATTTTTCTTCATCAGACGAATCATTAGAATCATCTTTTTCCATGGTTTCTTTACCCGGCCTCTGCGTTTCATAGCGAGCCCAAACTCTGGGGATAAAGGGTCCCTCTTGGAGAATGGTTGGATATCTAGTATCCACTCCTTCCATGAACAGCATCATGCGGCTTTTCCACAAAGAGAAGTTGTTAGCATTGAACTTAGGAGGTTTTGAAATGGAGCCATTTTCAGAAAAGTTATTTTGAAAAGAGTTTTCAATAGTTGAAGAAGAGGAGGCAGCCATCGCAGATCAAGTTTATGGGATTAAACTTTCTGCTCTGATACCACTTGTTAGTCCCAGATGGCTATAACAAGTATTGTAGAAGGGGGGGGGGGGTTGAATACAATACTCAAAATTTTCACAATTTTAATTCTTTTATTGAAAATCTTTCAACAAGAATTACACATAGAAAACTTAAGACTGTTGCGGAAAAGAACAGATAAACTATTCTAACAATCTTACACAAAGTATACAACAAAATAACTAAGAACACTTAGAACAAAGCTATAAAGTTTTTCAAGCAAACTGGAAATTCTTGCACTTAGAGAATTCTTCCAGTTTGCGTAGAATATCAAGAGCTCACAGTAATCTTCAAAGTCTCTCAAGATGTGTGTGTTTCAGTATGGAGAGCTCTTCCTTTTATAGTGACAAGGAGTGTGCAAGCATTGAATGCTTGAGACACTTGTCATCTTCACACTTGCTGAGGATGTTGACTTCTGGAAAGTTGTGAAGTCCTTGTCACCTTTTACAAGGTACAGTCAGAAGAGCTCATGCATGAGAAAAGAGCTTTGCATGGAAATGGATAATAAGACAGAAGGTCACTTTATCCATGTAGAAAATATCTTCTCAATTTGTCTTCTTATGTCTCTCAGTTTTGTCTTCTTTTGCTTCTCAAAATCTCTTTCAACAAATGCACCACCGAAGAAAGGTTGTAAGATTTCTTCCAAGACAAAATGAATTTGCTTCTCATTTTGTCTTATTATGTCTCTCACTTTTGTCTCCTTTTGCTTCTCAGATTTTCTTTCAAGAAAAGCACCACCGATGGAAACTTGAGATATGTGACACATCTTTGGAGAAAGCATCTTTGAAGCTTCTTTGAGGTCCCACCGAAATGTCATTTGGGATATGTGACACATCTTTGAGATATGTGACATCATCTTTGAGATATATGACATCATCTTTGGGAAAAGCTTCTTTGAGACTAGGCCGAAATAGAGAGAAGTTTCGGTGGAAATACCACCGAAATTGTGAGAACAATTTCGGTGAACAATGACTTGTATGTTTGAGAAAAGATCTTTCACTTCCACAATGAGAGAATCTTTAATCTTGACTTTGGTTGATCTTTGACTTCACCAAACATTTGATATCTTGTACAAGCCATTACAAAGAACCATGCATCCAAAATTTCTCTAAGTATAAAATGTTTTTCAAAGTATAAAAGGAGATCATGAGGTCATCTTCAAATCTTGATGACCCAACAATCTCCCCCTATTTGATGATGACATCCATACTTAGAAAAACATGAGTAAGACAGTGAATAATGCAAGTTGACCCTTCTTTACTCTTTTGGGTTCTTTTTCACACAGTCCATTTTTTTTTTTTTTTTTTTGTGTGTGTATGTATATATGATATTTACATATAAGAAAAAAAAATAAAAAGGTATAGCTGTACAAATAATCGAAAGGAAAAGGAAAGAAGTATAAACAGTATAAACAGAATGAATATTACTTGCATCTTTGGAGGGGCGAGTTGAAACTTGTGTCTGGCTTGAGGATTCTTCATTTTGATCAGCAGCCTTAGGATACTTCTGCCCAACTGTTGCATCTTGGCATCTTTTCATGTTTAGCATCAGCATCCTTTGTCTTTGTTTTGCTCCCCCTCAGTTAGATCAGACGGTCTTTGTGTTTCTCCCCCTCAGTTAGATCCGCCCGGACTGAAGTGCTCCCCCTTGACCGGTCCGTCGATTTCCTCATTTTTTCAAGTTGGTCGCTGTATATGAGTACTGAGGGTTTATGTTGCTCCCCCTCAGATGAATTCTCCCCCTCAGCGGCCGACGTAGGAAAAACACCAAGAGAAAATGAAAAGATCGGCCAGAACCAAGACCAGTTTTTTTTTTTTTTTTTTTTTTTTTTTTTACCTTTCCACCGAAAATTGAGCAAAATCCACCGAAAATAGGCTATTTTCGGTGGAAAATCGGTAGGATTTTTTTTTTTTTTTTTTTTTTTTTTACTACCTTTCCACCGAAAATTGAGGAGAATCCACCGAAAATAGGCTATTTTCGGTGGGATTTTCGGTGGAAAATCGGTAGGTTTTTTTTTTTTTTTTTTTTTTTTTTTTACTACCTTTCCACCGAAAATTGAGGAGAATCCACCGAAAATAGGCGATTTTCGGTGGGATTTTCGGTGGAAAATCGGTAGGTTTTTTTTTTTTTTTTTTTTTTTTTTACCTTTCCACCGAAAATTGAGGAGAATCCACCGAAAATAGGCTATTTTCGGTGGGATTTTCGGTGGAAAATCGGTAGGTTTTTTTTTTTTTTTTTTTTTTTTTTTTACCTTTCCACCGAAAATTGAGCAAAATCCACCGAAAATAGGCTATTTTCGGTGGGATTTTCGGTGGAAAATCGGTAGGATATTTTTTTTTTTTTTTTTTTTTTTGCTTTTCCACCGAAAATGAAGGAGAGTCCACCGAAAATTGGCTATTTTCGGTAGGATTTTCGGTGGAAAATCAGTAGTAAAACTTCTAAGACATTATGGAGAAAATCTTCAAAGTGAAGAAAAGATTGGAATTTCATCTTCCAATTTGATGACCCAAAAAGATTGAGTTTGAGGATTTGGGGTGACATCTGTAGAAGAGTTTGTAGTGGGTGGATTGGTGGAGGGATTTGAGGTGGTGGATCGGTGGAGGGATTTGAGGTGGTGGATCGGTGGAGATTCGGTGTGGAATCGGTGTGGATCGGTGTAGACTCGGTGGTGGATCGGTGTGAGGATTCCACCGAGGAGTTTGAAGGATTGTACCGAATTTAGAAGGGTTTCACCACCGAATTTGAAGGGTTCCACCGAATTTGAGGGGTACCACCGATGGCTATAACAAGCATTTGAAACATTTGATATCTTGTACAAGCCATTACAAAGAACCATGCATCCAAAATTTCTCTAAGTATAAAATGTTTTTCAAAGTATAAAAGGAGATCATGAGGTCATCTTCAAATCTTGATGACCCAACAAAATCTATATCTATATCTATATATATTATAAAGCTGAATCATGAGCAGATGACGTGGCATCACCACAAACGAGAATCCCATTTTTTTTCTTTTTTCTCAATTTACGTCATTATTTTAACTTTTTTCAACAATTTTGGTTTAAACTCCAGACTCTTCGTCTCCCAAATCTCCTGTTTAACTCCAGACCTTTCATCTGCTCTCTTTCCACATGATTTCTTTCGGATAAATTGTACATAGGAGAAACAGTCTGAGGTCTCGAAATATCACTACAAAAACGGATTTTTTCCAAGCGTTACCAAAATGTTGTATCGCTTTTTTCTGGCAGACTGTCAAATTCTTCATCTCTTTTCTTTTAGGGCTTGTAGAATTTCAATGGATCAATGGAGCCGCCCAAACCGTTACCTCAAACATTTCTCACTGGATGGTCAACATAGATTGCAAATTTTAATCTATATCTATATCTATATCTATATCTATATCTATATCTATCTATATATATTATAAAGTTGAATCATGAGCAGATGACGTGGCATCACCACAAACGAGAATCCCATTTTTTTCCTTTTTCTCAATTTACGCCATTATTTTAACTTTTTTCAACAATTTTGGTTTAAACTCCAGACTCTTCGTCTCCCAAATCTCCTGTTTAACTCCAGACCTTTCATCTGCTCTCTTTCCACATGATTTCTTTCGGATAAATTATACATAGGAGAAGCAGTCTGAGGTCTCGAAATATCACTACAAAAACGGATTTTTTCCAAGCGTTACCAAAATGTTGTATCGCTTTTTTCTGGTAGACTGTCAAATTCTTCATCTCTTTTCTTTTAGGGCTTGTAGAATTTCAATTGATCAATGGAGCCGCCCAAACCGTTACCTCGAACATTTCTCACTAGATGGTCAACATAGATTGCAAATTTTAAATTATTATGCTATGGTATGTCACCCTTATCTATAGCCATATATTCTTTTCATTTTTCTTTCACAATTTTGGGTTGCATTATGTTTTCAATAACTTTAACATATGTTGTTTAGCCTTTGACTAACTGGATGCCTGGGTAGAGTAGGGGTATTCCATCTGGAACGAAGCAGGAAGAAAAGTCTTTAAGAGCCTTTTTATCCTTGAATTTCAGGTATTTTTTTCTTATATATTATGCGTTAAGTTGGATCATGAGCGTATTGTGATTTTAGATCAATGATGTGTTGGATATTTTTTGTTTGTGCCAATTCTTTAGTGTACCTCTAAACCTAATATCTTCAAATCATCAATGAATTTGCAAGGAAGAATGTAAACCTATGAGAAGCAACAAAAAGTTTTTAACTCTTTTAGAACCCTTTTAGCTTCGAATTTGAGGTAATTTATATTCAGTTTCATTTTGTGTTTTTAGTTGGATCATGAATCGGGTACTGTGATTTTGGATCAATTATTTGTCGGATGGTTTTGTTTTTGTTGATAAGTTAACAACCCATTAGTCTACTTATAGTCTTAATTTTATCAAATCATTAGTGAATGTGTGCGTGTGTTTGGAAAAGGGTGAAGATGCATCTTTAGTGATAAAAAAGTTGTCTAATAAGTACTTATTCCCAGGTGTGAATCTCTAATCTTTCGGTTTTTCTCCGTGTCATATTACATTCATGTTCAACTCATATGACCATTTGGATTGATTATGCAAATGGAGCATATAATTTTATGGTTACTGGTTTTACTGTGAAACTCATCACTTCCATCACAGCGCACAACATGCTCAATAGAACGAGGTTAATATTTGATGACAAATACAAAGTAGGTTTTTGGCGGTAATAATATAGATGTGCAGGATTGCACAACCATTGAAATTGTTTCTACTCACTCAATGGATATGGAAATACATTGCCAACCTAATCATGGTAGATAGTAATGGTAGACGTATGCTTTTGATAAGAACCAACATATAAGGTTAAGCAGTACAACTAAAAAATGATCATTTGAGACCACAACATATTACGTTTTAGTGGTATCATGGACATTTCCTATAACTTTTCCACATCCTGATGGCAACGGAAACAATATTAATGAATGGTTATTTAGGATGCTAAGGGGATGTTTACCAAACGCTTACACGGTAAGTGCTTACGGGGTCAATTACCTTAGCAGATGTACATGAGAATGACCTAAAATCTTACCTGGTAAGAGCGTTGGCAAGGACCAAGAATCTTACCCTTTTACACATTCAATTTAATGCATTTTTTTCGTATGTTTACACATTTCCATAACGTCATACTCCCGTGTGGTATCAAATAGATGACACCAAAAGACAAATGGAAAACAATAGTTGAGATTGGAATTGAAGTTTGTTTGATACGAACTGTGGCATCCAGTTACTTTTATGAATAATTATGTGTCATGTAACCTTCAACCAAAAGAAAATTTTAAGCAGTGAAATCCCAATTAGAAAACATAAAATGAATAACTCCTCTAGGGTTATGGGACATGGATGATGTCCTTCCATGCTCTGCTATATAAGGTTAATTCATTTGTATGTTTTAATTGCACCTAATGTATACAAAAAGTCAGCAAAGCAGTTTTTAAAGCCAACAAATAACAAAGTTAATGAAATAGAAACACAAAAATAAAATAAATTGATCCATACTACACTGCAAGATGAAACTACACAACTGACAGCTTGCAAGTGAGTCTTTCATAATCTGTTTATTAAATTATAGTTGCCAATAATTGATGGTGGTGATGATTTACTTCCTAAGACTATCAATCAAAAGAGGATGCACTTCCATTTGATATTTAGAACTCACCCCAGGGGTGGAAGTTTAGATACATAAAGCTACTAACCCTTTTTCCAACCGCAAATTTCTATTACCATATCAAAGCAATTGAAAAAGACTTGAAGCAACACAATAGCTGTTACGAAATTTGTGGGTCTCCTTTTGAAACTCATTCGATCTCTATTTTATCTCAATTTAGGCCGTGATTTTCTACGTTATACAATTTCCTTCGACTTATATATATCTACGTCAACAAGTGTGTTTAGATTATTTTAACCACCAACAAGGATGCTTTTTAACTGTTTTTCTAACTATTATATTTATGTCGTTTCAGGTACAAGGGTTGTTATAACGTATCAGAGTTAGGTTCGTTAAATTTGTAACTTTACTATGCTTTTCTAAAGTTAGGGTTATATTTATCCTTCTACTTTTGGTTAAACTCTACATAGAACCTTTATGTGCTTGTGCTTTGATTGGAACATATCAAATTTGGCGTATATACACAAATGCACACCGTCAACGGTTAGTTCGATGCACAAATGCACTAACAAAGTATTTTATTCAGGTATCATCGTAGCAGTTCTAACTCATGGTATTATAATGTTCGTAGTGTTTATATGTGAAAAGACTTGACTTATGTTTTCCTCGATTCGTCTTAGCAAATATTTCAGGGAAGACTACTACGATAAAAGCAAGAGAAACCCCATCCGCTGCCTGATCTTTTTTGCCACCATGTTGCCAAGTTACCCGCCATTAGAACGTTATTAATGTCGCCGGTTCAATCATGTGATCTTAGGGGCCGTTTACCTAATCACTTACTCGGGTAAGTGCTTACCGGTAAATTTCAAGACTATCACTTACTTCCCGGTAAGATTTTAGTCCACCAAAATGGTATTGTATGCAACAATTTAGCCGCTAAGCGCTTACTGTGGTAAGAGTCGTCGCACTCACTTACCGGGTAAGACTCTCGGTCCTTGCTTTCGACTCTCGATCCTTGCTTTCGCTCTTATCGGGTAAGATTCTTGGTCTTTGTCATATTCATCCGGTAAACTAATGTGACTTGGTAAACACTTACCCGGATAAGCGTTTTGTAAACGACCCCTTAGTTAAAGCTATGACCTAACAATATATTAATAGTTTTATTTTTTCTCAATTATTCTTTTTGTGGAGAGATGGAGAAGAACAACAAATGGAAATTGGGAGGTATGTGGTGGTGATTTGTTTTGGATTTTTTACCAACATTTTATGCAATGTTTTTATATAGATTGTTGGAGTTTTGTGATTCCTTTGACGGTTGCCATTTTGCAATTTTAGTGGGGTATTTTCCAAATTTGACTCTTTAATTCATCGTAATTTTAACCTTTTTATTTATGCATTATCGTTTCGTTTTTCACTAATAATATATTGGAACTCTCTTTACTTTTACAATAATAAAAACTATATTTAAGTTTTATCTTTGGTTAAAAATAATTTTAATATTTGAGTTTAATTGCATAATAAATCACAATATAATTTACGATGAATTTGGGTGTTCTGGAAATTTTAATATGATGTCTTATGAAATTTACTTAAACATTCAAAACAAATTTCAACTATATATCAGATTACTCAAATAGTCAAAACAAATTTCAACTATATATCAGATTACTCAAATAGTCAAAACAAATTTCAACTATATATCAGATAAGTTTGTTGTTCACAACAACAATTCTACCATAATTGTTGTTATACCTTAAATAATTATTGTTATACCTTAAACATTTCTTACTTGACAGAAACTTTTTGATGTACTTCACCAATAGTATGTTACAAATATCGTGCGAAGCACGGTAAGATTACCTAGTTTGTAATAAAGTTAAAGATGGGTATTTAATTCAAAACAAAAATGAAAACCATATGTACCTATTCATAAAAGAAAATCGAGGAACTTAATCCATAACTTTTATATAACTATAAGGAGATTTACGTTTTAATGTATTTTAAATTTGGAAATTAATTAAAATACCCTAAGTTTGACTATTTCTTACCAAAATACCCTAAATCTCTACCGGCTTACCAAAATGCCCTAAATTTCCACGGTGGGCCCCGCGATCGTGGGCCCACACCCATGTGTCACAAAGTTTCGGCCTGGCCCGCGGTGGTTCCCCGCGATAGGCCAAAATCGTCACCGCGGGCAGGGACCAAACTTGTCACCGCGGCCATAGTTGGGGGGCTCCGCGGGACATTTTGCCCAAACCTGGGTGACACGTGGGTTGGGCCCGCGATCGCGGGGCCCACCACGGAAATTTAGGGCATTTTGGTAAACCGGTAGAGATTTAGGGTATTTTGGTAAGAAGGGGTCAAACTTAAGGTATTTTAGTTAATTTCCCTTTTAAATTTATGAGTTTAGCTCATTTATGAGTTTACTGGAAAAGCTATATTGGGAAGGTCATAAATTAGAATGATGAATAAGTTTAAACTTTTTTAAGAAAAATTGTATCTAATTTAAACATACTAGTGTCCACCTCGCGCGTTGCGCGTTAGCGATAAATATTTTAAGTACTTGACCGAGTTAAGATAAAACGTAGTTTCTCCGTTAATAGTTAATGAGATACAATTTTAAAAATAAAATGTATTTTCATAAGTGGTACATTTTCATATAGTATCAACCTTCTCTTCGAGATCCTTTATTCTTGCTAATTTATTATGGATTCAAATCGTGAGCTAAAACATATTTAGCTAACTAAATTTTTGACTATCAAAATTATCCCTTATTTCTTATAATTACCTTCATTCTCCAATCTTATGTCTCTCATCAACGTGAGATAACTGATGCAATATTTGAGAGTACTGAAATTTCACAATGTGACTCATAATAATTGTTGTTCTTTTTATATAAATTAAGTTATATAAAGGTTAATATTTAATAAAAATTGATTTTTAGCAAAATAGGTCGACTAAAAAAAGACAACCAAATAAGTTATCACAAACTCTTTTAAACTTGTAAGGCATCTTATCCACATTTTCTTTTGCTTGCCTATTGTTCTAAATTTGTTACCAATTAGTAGATGTGGACTTACCAAATAAGACATCTCGTCCACCTTTAATATACTAACCTCTTCTTTCAAATCTATCGTTTTTCACCGATGTGGGATAAACAAATAAGACATCTCTTCCGGCTTTTATATACTAACACCCTCTTCCAAATCTATTGTCTTTCCGTCGATGTGGGATAATTAAATAAGACTCTCATTTACTTTACATACTCACTAATTTATCCAAATTTATCGTCTTTCTATCAATGTGGATAACATCATCTTAATTCAAGATTTGATAATACTTACATCTTCTTGTGACTTGTGAGATAATAAAAAAAACATCACGGTTCAACATTTGATAATATTATATAACTTGATGAAATATAATGATTTCTATACATTTATCTATCAATTTATTTACTTAAATAAATAATTTTTTAAGAAAAATAAGGTTGGCTATAAAGAATATCTAGCCAAACAATCCTTTAATTAATCCAAAGTCAAGTCTTCTTGTTTATTATAGTTATTTTCATTCTCCAATCTTACATTACTTATCATTGTGGGATGAGTAAAACACCACCACAATGTTAGATTTCGAAATACACAGATCTCATACTGCCACATTATTATATATCATTATTTCTTCTTTAATCTATAAATTTAATTATTTCAATTTTTTTAACTTCCCAACAATATGAGATAGCTAAAAATCAACCACCCCACCATTTGTAAAATACTCAAATTTCATGGTGTCACATCATGACCTTTAGTTCAATTATTGGTTTTTTATCATTTTTATTGATTGATATAATCGATTGATTTTTTATATAATAATAATTTTTATTTATTTTTCAAAAAATTCATCCAAAATAAAAACAATCTATGAATCATGGCCCTATGGATCATGGATGAGCACAAAGGTACCACATTCACATTTTCTATTCACATTTTTTATTCTAACTTTTCAACTTTTCACCACGGGATAAACAATAACTCAACCACACAATTCACCACCTGAGAATACTCATATCTCATGGTGTAATCTCATAACCTTTTGGTTTTTTTAATATATACATATATATATATATATATATATAATTGATAATTGATGATATATTTTTGTAAAAAATGTCATCTAAAATAATACAATCTTATGTGTCAAAATCGATGAATAGACACAAATGCATTACATTCACCTTTCTTACACATTTTATTCTATTTTTCAACTTGTCACCAATGTGAAATAGCTAAAAGTAAACTACAATTGAGCATTCGAGAATACTCAATTTTCATGATGCAAAAAAAAGGTCATCTAAAATAAGACAACCCTATGAGAATGGACACAAAAGCATCACATCCACCTTTTTATACACCTCTTTATTCAAAATTTTCAACTTTTCACCAATGTGGGAGAGCTAAAGCTCAACCACAATCTATCATTTGAGAATACTCTCATGATGCAAAATACAGGTTATCCAAAATAAGATAACTCTATGAGAATGAAAACAAAGTCATCACATCCAACTTTCTTATACACACATATTTGTTCTAATATTTCAACTCCTCACCAATGTGGGATGGCTATAACTCAACCACAATCCACCATTTGAGAATACTCAATTTTCATGGTGCCACATCATTCCTATTTGGTTTTCCTTTTATATATATAAATATTTTTAAATTTTGAGATTTTTTTAATATCTTAATAAACTTTCAAATAAAATAATGAATCCAATTTTATTGATAGAGACAATGAAAAATACATTTCTATCTCTTCTCAAATAATTTTGGAGAATTATCAAAATTTGGATATTTTTATTTCTCTTTCATAGTTTTCTATTTTATAAAAATCTATTGGAATAAAAAAGTATGTAAAAATGTCAAGAATCTCTATTTTGTAGAATTTATTAAAGATGCTCTTGTAAGCCAACTTTTTTAAAACTGTATACTTCAAATAGTTTTTCAATAAGTTTTAAGAGTTTTTTAACTCATTTTTCCTAGTTATGCTCTTCCCAATTGAGTAATTTTTCAACATATTCCTTTCAGATCATTTTACCTCATATAGTTTATCAATTAATTATACTTAAATTAATTTATCAATTAACAACCAACAATATTCTTGAAACCTGTTTTTATAGGAAAAGAAAATAGAGGGAAGGGAGGGAAAAAAACATGTGTTTTTTTATAAGATTCATTTAGGTTTTGCCTAGACTACATCCTTGGCAATTTGAAAACAAACGTACAAAGCGGCCGTCTGAGACTAAACCTGGCCACAGAATGCTGACGTCTGGACTCGAACCCGGGGTGGATGGGAAAAAAAAACTTGTGTTCTCTAAAGTTTTTTTTTCCAAAGAGAGGTAAGACCATCTCCATAATTGTGTTAAAATACAAAAAAAATAATTAATAAATTTTTTGTTTTAAGATATTGTTTGATAAAAATAAGTTAGTTTATTTTTTAAGTACATATTTGAATGAACATAAACTATCTTATTGATAAGTTATTTGAGGTAGCTTATGGTGGGTTTTTATGACTTTTTTAATTGTACTTTTATTAGTATTAATTGTTATTTATTAACTATTAATTTGAAATATAATTTTATTATTAAAAACTAATTATTACTGATAACTGAAAATTATTAATTAAATTTAAACTATACGTTCTTGTTACTTTTTGTTTATTTATAATTATTGTTAAATTATTTTTATATTAATATTTTTTTAATACTAATCAATATATTTTAGTTATCAATTAATATTATTTTTAATTATTGTTTAATTGTTTATTTATATTCCCATTATATGCAATGGTTATTTTAAATCATAATTTAATGTAGATTTTTCTAATTTTTTAACAAATTCAAAATTATAGTATATATATAATAAGAAATTTTAAATTTATTTGATTAACATCATATATTATTTAATTTTTTTTTACTATTTTATTTGTATTAATTAACATATTATATTACTATAAATTTGTTTTAATTATATAATAAGATATTGTAATTAATTATTGTTTTTAAATGTCTTTTTTGCCATTTACATGTTTATCAGCTAGTTTTTTGTTAAACATAATTTATCCATCAGCTAGTTTATCAACTACCAACTATGTTATCAATCATCGGCTAATTTGCCTAACAAAGCCTAAGGTGGTGTTTGTTTTTGCAAAATAAGCTCTTAATTTTCACTTATGTCTGATTCGTTCACACGTAAGATGATTCAGACCGTTTGTGTTTCCTTCTTTTTCAGAGTCTCTTAACTCCTAGTGTCCTCTGAATAATTAAGTGACAACCTAGCCACTTAATTACCTCTTATTTTCATCCAATATCATTCTTTCGCTTTCAACGTCGGTTTTATCCTAGATTTTGTAAAAACACAAAACACGAATATCGTAGATTTGTGTGTTGGCTTTCCAAAACATATTGAATCGCTTAAATCGGTTCTTCGGTGTTGGATATATGATTAAAACTTCACAATCTCGTAAATTTGTCAGCGTCCTTTTGTTTTTGATTTTCTGATTTTATCCTTAGATCATCGATTTTCACTTCAATTGACGTATTTAAGTTGATTTTTAAGGATAAAATAGAAAATTATACATATTCAGACGTTTTTCAGTTTACAAAAACAAACAGTCTTATTGTTTCAGATTTCAGACTTCAGCACCACCTCTTAAAAATCAGAATTGATGTCAGACTTTAAACTTCAGCACCTCTTAAAAAACAAACGCCACCTAAAAGTTTGCTTTAATGTAGCTAAAATAGAAAAAGAAGAGAGAGTGTCAAAATTTCAAAATTTGAGAAATAATATTTTAGTTTCTTCTTTTCCATCAATAAGAAGTATTAAGAATGATTGTTTAAAATAAAGAAATAATATTTTAATAAATATATTAATATTTTAATAATATATTGTTAAAATGGAATAATTATTAAAGTTAGATATATAATCCATTTCTATAAAAGACTTTGACTTTCAACATTTATTTAGAATAAAGTATAATAAATAACCATCGAAGATCTTATAAAGAATAGGAGAAAAAAAATCATGTAATGTTTCCTCTAAGGTATCATTTGGCAATAAAAAGTTAGCATAGAGCATTTTTAATATATTTTCTATAATTTTTTTAAAATAAAGATTTAAAAATTAAAATATCTTAAATGAATTACATTTAATTTCAACATATTTTTTACTTTAAAGATCGAGTAAATTGCAATTTTGGTCCCTGTAGTATGCTGTTTTTCTCACTTTTGGTCCCTAGAAAATTTTTATTGCAAGAAAAACCCTGTGGTATGCAAAAGTGCTCGATTTTGGTCCCTCAAACTAACTCTGTTAGACTCCCTCCCGTTAAACCCCCTCACATGCCTTGCACATGAGGGCATTTTAGTCATTTAGCCTTTTTTCATTTTTAACTAAAAACCATAAATCACTGGGACCAAAACTGTAATTTACTAATATATATATATATATATATATATATATATATATATATATATATAAATTTGCATATATGTTTAACCTTTGAATTTTTTATATCTTCTCCTATGAGTCCTATCTTTTCTAGATGTAAAATCATAGGATGATTTATACTTTTTGTAATTTCTATTCCTTTTTCTAATTCGTGTGTCAGAAAATTTGTGAGTAATTTTATAGATTCGTTTTCAACGAAGGTTTTATTTTGGTTATTTTTTAAAAATTCTAAATGTCCTTGTCCACCACGCTTTCGAGCGAACTCTTAGTATAATCTCAGTATTTCTTATGCTCCTTTAAGATCTTCATAGTATATCTCATACTAAAAAAAGGATCACCGTTGTCTATACCATTCTGGTGCTTCCGCTCATCACCTCTGATTACTCTACTCTGGTGCTTCTGCCATCACTGTAAGTATATGTTTTCTTAAATTACTGTCGTAGTGGTTTAACGGAAACCCAAAAAATCCGCCATACCCCCTTATTACACCCACTACCATAAAGGGAATCTTACGGCAAATATTGACAAACGAATTTGTGCAAAAAAGTCTAAAAGTAGAAAAGTTGTGTCGGCCACTGTGCTTTTTGAAGTATGGGTGTGTAGTCGACCGGTGTAAGTCTTTGAGTTATGTCGATTGTCTTCTAGAAAGCTCTGTGTGTGCTGTCGATGGACTGTGGTGATCCTGGATCTGTCCCATCATATTCATCTCTGTCATCCATGTTTCTGATGATAATCGGACTAGAGCCATCTTCTCCGATGAACGGAAAAACCATGATCCAGTTGTTGTGGACAAAGATCTGTGTATAGTGTCCTTCTGCAATTAACTTGTACTGTTTTCCCCAATGTCTATAGAAGAAATTTGCTGGGATTATTGGTGTTTTCTGTCCCTGTGTAATCATCTGTAAGTATATGTTTTATATGTTTTCTTAAATTACTGTCGTAGTGGTTTAACGGAAACCCAAAAAATCCGCCAAACCCCCCTTATTGGTATCAGAGCATGGTACGATTCTTTGGTTTAAAAGACTTAGTCAGGCTCGATGGTGGCAGTTGAAGTCCACAATTTACGAGAACCCGCTAAGGTGAAAATCCAGGGATCATATTATGCAAAGATATAATATATATATATATATATATATATATATATATATATATATATATATATATATATATATACACGTATAGACCAAAAACCGAAGAGGTCGAGACTCATCTTCTCCGGCCTAAACCTCCGATCAAACTCCACCCTCTCACAACTTTTTCGTCGGGAACCCCATCGCCACTCTTCCTTTCCCATTGCCAACAGTCTCACAACCTCCCTTTTCCAAATCGGAGACTCATCATCTCCGTCTTCTCGTCTTCCCCATCTTTTTCGGCCACACCTCCAGCAAGTGATACACAGAACTTGAAGATGCCCAGATGATTGCATGTTGTGGGTTTACATTTATACACAATGTAAACCGTAAACCCAACCACCACCCATTTCCATCGTCGGCGACCTAATAACCGATCGTCTCTCTCCCTCTCAGGATCGACGTTCAGAGGGTTAAGAATTATGTAGAGATCGATGGAGTTACAGAAGGTTGAGATCGAAGGTCAACGTTCAGGGGTGAGCTTCGTCCATTTGTTCCATCATCCTTTTCGTTCCTGAAACCTAAACAAATCACACATGGACGAAGGTGGAAACCCATTCGAACTATACCTCAAACCAGATCTGGAAGCAAACATCGACTACCACCTTTCGTTCGTCGTCCTGATGGGTACACAAATTTGGGGGTCTGAAATCGAGGTTTACGATAGTGATAGTCGGTGGTTTGCAGGTGGGCTATTGGGGTGGGTGGCCGGAATCGGCGAGGTGGGTTCATAGGTTCATGGGGTATTGGTGGATATATATATATATATATATATATATATATATAGAGAGAGAGAGAGAGAGAGAGAGGTGGTTTCATTTGCAAACCACGGTTAATATGCAAACTATGAAACCCACCTAATGACCATAGATCAAGTTAATCCATGGTTTAGATTATTTTAATATAAATATGGTAACAATGAAATTTAAAAATTGATTTTTGTTAACAAAAAAAATAAAAAAGGGTAAATGGGTAATTTATACATCCAGGTTAAAAAAGGAATATATGAATTCATATTGATGATACGGTACTTTATCTCTAAATCAAACGAAATCAATGAAACACATCAACAAAATCGCTCGACTTTTCTGGAGAAGGAGATCTCGATAAACAAGAACGGAAATCTTGTTGTCGAATCCTTGGTTTTTTATACACCGATGTCACATGAATAAGAAGATGATTCGACTTGGAGGAGGTATGAAACTAGGGTTTTTCTTAACCTTTTCATCGCCAAAACCAGTTTCGCCATTTACTGATCATCGTTTGTTTGATGTTGTGCTGAAACAGGGATGAAGACTAGTGAAAGAATCTGAAAGAAGTACTCATTCAGCAAATTTAAGAACACCCCTGAAAACCCACTCGAAAGAACACCCCTGAAAACCCCTGAAAGAAGTACTCATTCAGCAAATTTAAGAACACCCCTGAAAACCCCTGAAAGAAGTACCCATTCAGCAAATTTAATGAAACCAAATGGATAATGAAACCATGTGGGTAATGAAACCATATGGATAATGAAACCATGTGGTTGTAGTGAAACTAGCTTTAAGCTCTTTGAAAGATATTTTAAGAGTATGTGATGAATGTGAGGTTAATCTTGTGGAAATCTATTTCTTTGACCAAACAAGCTTTCAACTGTGCAAAAAGCTTATGCAGGTTTATGTGATGAAACAGTCCTTAAGGTCATGGAAAGCGTTTCATCTACATTTTCATCCACGCTACATGTTTCATTGTTTGGCATCTTCTGTTTCAACACCTACGTTGCACAATGAAAAAATATAGCAATGCAACAGTGTTTTAACGTATAGCAATGAAACAGTATAGCACATAAAAGAATTTCATGAAAGTGTAGAGCTTTTATGCATTTATTCTTTAATAATACGAGTTCCGAAAAACTTCAAAAATTTCATCGAACTAATGTAAACACTAATATGAAAACACACATTACATATAAATTCTATCACGTACTATGAGTTTCGGAAACTTCAAATATTTCATCGAAATAATGTGAACCATAATATGAATATTAACATACCTATTGGAAAAATGACGCAGAAACAGACTAAAAAAACGAAGAAGATGATGTTAAGAAATTGGGAAGAAGATTGTGTTCTAAAACTTATTATTGTAGCTATATTCTATAAAATCATAAACCAGTTCTTTTTTACCTTTCTGCTGCAAACTCGTGATCACATAAAGGAGATAAGGATTGCTACTTATTAGGTTTCCATAAAATTAGGAACTCAATTAATTAATTATTCAGGTTAAATAATGAAAGAATCCGTTTTTGGTTTCCTTGCTTATCAAGATGCATTAAAAAGACAAAATTGCCCTTTAGTATTAATTTAAAATAAAAATTAAAGAAAAAATATGATTGGTTGGTTGAGGTTTGTAAAGTTTGTATATTAATAATGGGTTTCACATGATCCTTCCTCTCTCTCTCTCTCTCTCTATATATATATATATATATATATATATAGGGTCAGGTTCAAGGGAAAACCTCAAATAAACGGAAAACTAAGGAACATTCTGGTAGCCCTTCATCTGGGTGGTATGCACTTGTGCATACAGGTAATTTGTAACATTCATTTGTGCATATGCACAAATGCATAATGCACTTGTGTATAAAAACCAAAAAAATAACATAATTTACCTGTATGCACAAGTGCATACCGTCCAGGTGAAGGGCCACTAGAGTGTTCTTCAGTTTTACGTTTTTTTAAGGTTTTCCCTTGAACCTCCCTCTCTCTCTCTCTCTCTCTCTATATATATATATATATATATATATATATATATACAATATTTGTTTAATTCTTAATTGGAAACTAAAGAAAGAGGAAATTGCAATTTTGGTACCTGTGGTTTGTTGTCTTTAGTGGAAAACAAAATAAAAGTAAAAGGACTAAAATGCCCTCATGTGCAAGTCACATGAGGGGCTTTAACGGAGGAAACCTAACGGTGTTAGTCCTTAGGGACCAAAACCGAGCTCTTTTGCATACTACATGGTTTTTTCTTGCAATAAAAATTTTCTAGGGATCAAAAGTGAGAAAAACAACATACCACAGGGACCAAAATTGCAATTTACTCTTAGAGATTTCATTATTCATTATATTATTAAAATATGATTTAAATTTATCATCCTAATACACTTTTTAAATAGAATGTATATAAAATAATAATAACTCAACCATATTGGTGGTAATGAATAAAAAACTTCTCTATTTTAGAGAACAATATAGAGAAGTTGTTGGAGCAATTTAGAGAACAAAAATGTGATTTTCTCTATTTTAGAGAAGCTGTTGGAGATGCTCTTATAAGCTAACTTATTTTTTGGGTACATATTTGGATGACCATAAGCTAGCTTATAAACTAGTTTTTTGAAACGTTAGTTGGAGTAGATTTTGAGTAGCTTTTTGTGAATATTTTAATATTGGCCTCATTAATTTTAATTATTATTTACTAACTATTATTATAAATAAATATTAACTTTTTAAATTTAATTATGATTAATAATAAATATTAATTAATATTAACTTAAAAGTATTAAATTAAATTTTAATTATATATTGATATTAAGTTGTAATTATTTAGAGTTATTGTTAATTATATAATTTTTTTAATATTAATCAATATATTTTAATTATCAATTACTAATATCTTTTAATAAAAATTTAATTATTTTTTTACATATAATGGTTATTTAAAATCATAAGTTAATATATATTTTTTCTAAAAATTATTTTAACAAATTCAAAATTTATAGTACATATGTAATAAGAAATTTTAAATTTTCTATTTAACATGCTATATTATTATTGGTTGTATTAATTAACATTAAATTTTGCTATAAATTTGTTTTAATTATATAATTAAATAATGTAATCGATAATTTTTTGATTTTTTTGTCATTTTACATACTTATAAGCTAGTTTTTTTTTCCAAATGTGATTTCTTAATCAGCTAGCTTATCAGCTACCAGCTAACTTATCAGTCAACAAATAGTTTATCAGCTACCAATTAGCTTATAAGTTATCAACTAGTTTATCAGCTAATTTACCAAACATAGCCTTATATAGAACAAATGGGAGGAAAGAAAATATGTATGAGAGGATGATATCATCTTTCATAATGAAAATACTCTCGTATAATAATAATTACATAGAAAAATGAGAAATATAAATGAAAAATAATAATAATAAATGTATAGAAAATTGAGAAAATAAACCAAAAAAATAATATATTTTTTTTTATATCCGGTTCAAAAACATAAAAATTTATTTCCTTCATTTTATACGTTTTCATTTTAAAAACATAAGTAGGATTTTATTTAGAGAAAAAGTTTTAAAAAATCCAATGAACTTTTCTATTTTAAATGATTAAGTCCATGATTTTTATTTAATTCATCGATCATTAGACTTTCTCATTTTGATTATTAAGCCCTTTTTGTATTTTTTTTGATTAAATAAACCGTAGAACTTTTAAAAATTGGTTATCTACATTCTTTTAACCCAAAAAGTTACCTATAACTTACTACAAAGGTTTTACCATTTTCAAAAAGTTACCTATAACTTGCCGTTGATATCCCTTTATTTTACCTGTTTTATTTTGTTTTTTCGATTCTACATCTTTTTTGATCCATTAAATTTTGGAAAAGGGGAAAACAAGTCAACAAGAGGGAGATTGGTGACAAGGGTCAGCGATGGGTAGTAATGGAGAGTGGACGATGATAACGAGGGGAGCGATGTCATTGGCCAGGTGTAAGAAGTTTAAATAACGTAAGATTTGAAAATGATACAACTGGTTTTTTTTTCGTTTACAATTTTTCTAGCCAACTAGGTGCTTATTTGTATTTGAATACGTAGGTAAATAATTTTTAAAATTTAAATATTTTATCATTTAAAAAAATTATGAATTTAAATATTTAATCATTTAAACTCGGATTTTTTTCTTTTATTTTCCAACCCTTTCCATTTTTGTCAGCGCCGTTTAGACATGCACACCTAATGTTAAAGGGTCAATAATGATAAAAAAATTGAAGAAATGTAACTGAACTGAACCGCCATCGCTATACAACTCCATAGCGACCCCTCTCTCACACGATAAAGACGTCTGTCACTCTCTGGTGAGCTTCTCTCCCTCACTCTCGCTACAATTACTATCATCATTTTGGTGAATTTATCATGCATCTCTATAGCTCTGCATCGCAATCTACTCACATGTTTGTGCAATTAAGCATTATGTTGTTGTGTTCATAAAGGTGAATCTGTTTTAGTGCCTGTTTGCTACATAATTTGGTTCTGTAATGATGTATTAGAATGGTTTTTTGGTTGAATTCAGTTTGAAGTTGATAGGGTTTATATATAACTTGAATGATGCTCCCTTCGTCCAACTATACAAGAGAATTCTGCTAAAAGTTCGAATGTCATGAAGAATTATCGTTCTCTTTGTTGATAAATGACATAAAATGAGGATTGTAACGTCTCGTTTTTTTTTTCTATTAGGAATAGAGATGGATGAGCATTTTTATTTATATGCTGTTCAATCACCAAGATTTAAGATATAGTTATATACAATAATATTATCTTATTATTATAATAATAAGAATTGTTTATGAAATTTCGTGTTTTCTGGTATTTGGCCAAGGATTTGTATAGGGTGAGGAGTTCTCATCAATTGAGCACTTGCCTAGTCGAATTTCATTTTGGTCCTATAATTTGGAACCAGAACACAAAATATAATTGTTTTTAAATTTTGGAATGGAGGAACAACTCTCTGTACTTTAATGAAGATTTAGTGGCAAGTAAAGTTTCATTTTATTTAGATAAAATATCCACTGAATTTTTGTACATTTGATAAGATCGAGACCAGATGATAGTTAGATTATTCTTGTGTATCTTCAGACGGTCACAGATGTAGCTCAATCCGAAGGAAATTATGCAGGAAGCTTTACAGAATGGTTATGAAGCTATGTGACTAGAAATTGATCCCTATGACAGAAGTTATATACTCTATAACATAGGACTCATCCACACAAGTAATGGAGCATATCCATTGTATCAGAATACAGCTTTTAGGAGAAGCTGTATATATAATTGCAGACCAATCTATTGGAGAACCGGTAACATTAAGGGGCTGTTTGGCAGTTGCTGAATGGTTTGGTGCAGGATGATTAAGTGATCAGAATGATTAAGAGGCTCTAGTGATATAGTGCAAAATGAAATATGGTTGTTTGGTAATTGTTCAGAATGAAATTAGGGCGTTGGATGGATGGTTAAGGGAGGCCCAAGATACCAAATCATTCAGAGGGTTTTAGAACCATTAAGAGGCAAACTTTTTTTGCCAAACAAGACTCACCTCTTAAAGATTCAGAGGCTGTCTCTTAATGGAACTATTAAGAGGTAAACAACCAGCCCCTAAGAACTTTTCATATCGGTGGAGAATTCACAATCTGCTTTCTTATTTAAGATTGTTCACTGTGGAATAGGTCATATAGGTGCTTTTACCTGTTCAATTGTTTGACGGGGCTCCTTAAATTTTGATGCATTTAGTGTTTTGGCTTTTACAAATTGGTTATAGTTCATTTATTATCTTGGGATGTCAACTAACTTGAAAATATTTTGTTTTCCATGAATGAAGAAGGCTTAATTAAAGTGAGATTGATTCTTCAACATGAAGTTTGGCAAGGAGTTAAAGCAACAAAAGGTGCCAGAATGGACTGAAGCCTACATGGACTATAACGGTCTCAAAAGAATATTGCAAGAAATCCAACAATTCAAACAACATGAGAGGCCTCCATCACCATTGAGAATTTCACAGCAAAGGTTATCACTATACAGACCCTTTAGTGGTCTTGATGTAAGAACTAGATTTGAAGAGAGTACATGTGAGGTTGAGGACCAAGTTATAGCTGTTGAAATGTTAAAGCAAGACGATACTAGAGAAGTATACAGCACCAACATTCTCATGTCACCTAAAGAAGGAGGACAAAGTGAGATTGCATTTTTTCAGAAGCTGGATGAGGAGCTTAACAAGGTTAATACCTTTTATAGGGAGAAGGTGGAGGAAGTGATCGAGGAAGCAGCTTCATTAAATAAGCAAATGAATGCTTTAATAGCATTGCAGATCAAGGTGGAACAGCCAGATATAGATAAATGCCATATTCAGAGAAATAGCTCTATGGATAGTGGTTCAGAATCCTTGAAACTCACGTCTCCAAGTAGAGTGGAGATGTTAGGTATGTGCCATATGAAAATATTTGTAGTAGAAAAATGAAATCTTAAAGTGAAAATGTATGTCATTAGACCACGTCACTGCAAGTCATTGTTGTGAATGGTAAGATAGCATTTGATGGAAAAAATCACTAAAGCAATGGAAAAGGTCATTGAAGCAGCACACAGAACGATTGTTATTGTGATCATACTTTATCATGACTGTTATTTTACTGCATTCTAACTTTCATTCTATATTGTGGGTCCATAATTGACAGGAGAAAGGCATCTGTCTGAGGAACATCAGATCGAGATGAATAATTGGAAACAGCTGAATGAGTCTTCTGCTTATCCCAGTGGTCAGGAACTTCTATTTGAATCCTATGATTCCATGTTACTCAATGTGATATTTCGATAATTAAAATTGAAACCAGAGTTATATATTGCAGAGGACAGACATATGGATTCCAAAATTGGTTTTGACAGGATCAATCATTGTGGACCAGGTGAGTCTGGTTCCCCTGCCAATAAGGGTGCTACCATAAATTCGGCTGCTTGCAGAAATGGGCCAAGTTCTGATAAATATAAATCAGATCCCTTGGATGTCCTTGACCATGTGAAGATTAACAATACTATTGAAAGCCCAATGTCAACAATCAGAAGTGTCCTCAATGACTCAAAAGACAAGGATTTGAGTTTTACGAAAGAGGAGCTAAAAGAAGCGGAAGGGCGACTAAAAGTTGTCTTTATTGAATTCTACCGCAAGCTTCATCTTCTGAAGCATTACAGGTGGTAATGAATAATGAAATTTAATATATATATATATATATATTGATGTTTGACTGTTAGATGGCATCTGGAGTGAGTTGAACCATGACAGTTTTCTCTTTGTTCAATACTGAAACAGTTACGTAAATGTCCTTGCATTTTCGAAGATAATGAAGAAATATGAAAAGGTGATGAAACTACTAAAATACTCGAACCCTATTATGTCATTCTTTTGGAACAAACAAAATGAATGCATTCTGAAGCCAGGGCCTTTCTAGAGGTATGATCATGAATGGATTGAAGCTGCTCTATGTTTCATACTGTTACTGTATGTGCAGATTGCATTAAGAAGGGCAGCAAGGTCATACATGAAAATTGTGGATGAGTCTTACATTGGGAGCTCTGATGAGGTTTGCTCACATGTTTATTTTTCTGTCCTAGCTGTTAGGGTAGGATACCTGGAGTGACCAAAAGACCCAAGGCCCAAAATTTATATTAAAACCAAAATTGATCTAGCCAGCCTGACGCGTGTGTGGTTTGTGGTTCTTGGGCCTTGAGCCAGTTGGTTTCCTAAGTATTGTGTTGCAACATTTTCCAAATAAGTTAGACGAGCATCTTTGATCTCCTAGAAAGTAACATTATAATTATTGTTTTCTTTCTTCCATGATGAGAAAACGTACATTTAGAAAGTAAATAATGGAACAAATCAGTTAAGCTAAAGGATCATCTGTTTTGCTCTGTTCATATGGTTATATCTAAATCATCTTGATTCTGCTCCGCTGTTTGTCAAAGGGGTTTGGATGACCTCCACAAGAAACCAAGTCGTAGTAAGATGTTCTTGCAACATCCTTCATTTTGCAGCATCACAATATATCCTGTAAGATGCAGAATACTTTTACTGGTTTATATCAGTTCTAGTAGATGAAAATATGATGCATTATATCAACAGAAACTACATACTGACAGTTGACATTTTCCAATAAAGTAACCTTCAGCTAGCATTAATCTGTTGAAGGCTGAAAAATATAACCCATGGCAGGTTGCACCAACTGACATAAATACAAGATAATTCATTCTGAAGAGTTATTAATTTCTTTTTTATATCCAACAGTTGCCTTTCACTGAACTAGCAGAGCTTGATGAAGCAGTAACTTCATTTGTAATGAGGTTGTTATCTCCATACCATTTTCTTGTTAATAGAAAGTTTACAGAAAAGGATGAAGTTGTGTAACTTCTATGGTATAGGTCTCACATATGACCACTTAAGACATCACCTTTTTAAGCCAACTGACATCGCATTTGCTTTTCCGCCTCTGCATGGGAAGTTTTCTATTGGACTTCCTCCACTATCATTGTCGATTGTCACATTTTTTCTTGCCGTTCAAGATCAAGAAGTTCACAATTAAAATTCCATCATTATCATTCATTGTCACAATATTAGTTTATATAATTATATTCAAGATCGGCTGTCTTTTCTCTTTAATGTTGAAGGAAGAAGATTCATTGATAACACATTGTTTTGTGTCAAGGCTAAAGAGTTTTTGCTAACATCTCTGTTATAAAAAAATCACTTATGGTTGATATGCTCCCTCCATGGAAGATGACAAAGCTTCCAGAAGGCATGGAGTGTTCACAAGATCTATTATAGTTTTTGTACGCTAATGCGTGATATTCTTATGTTTTAGGTTACTCTTCTCCTGGATCGAGTGGAGGGTACCTTCCTTAAGTACTTTGCAAGCTCTAATCGTAGAGAAGGCATGAAGTTGTTGAGGCCAAAACGGAAGAGAGAAAAGCACAGGATAACATTTTTTTCAGGTACATTCATAAGGTCAACCATCAGCACAAGCATTTATTCATTTCAATTTCTAGATATCATAATTTTTGCATTTAAGAAAAAAAATGTCCTGCAAAATATCTCTTGTACGATTCAATATAATGCTATGTCCTGATAACTTCAGGATTCTTTTCTGGTTGCTCGATTGCTCTCCTGATTGCTGTCATCTTACTTATACAAGCAAGGAAAGTAATGGCTAAAGAGGAGCATACCATGTATATGGAAAATGTTTTCCCTCTTTACAGGTGATGCGACTTCTACTGATTATTTATCTACGAACATGGGAATTAAATGATACCCTCTTCTGGTTTATTAAATTCTTGATTTACTTGCAGTTTATATGCATATATAGTTCTACATATGCTTTTGTACGCTGCAAATATATACTTCTGGAGGCGCTGCCGAATCAACTACCCCTTTATATTTGGTTTCAATCAGGGAACTGAATTAAGCTACCGAGACATCTTTCTTATCAGCACTGGTCTTGCCGTACTCACACTTGCCACCTTTCTGGTGCACTTGCACATGAAAGTAGATTCTGTCAACTCGGTCTATAGAAAGTATACAGAATTAGTTCCATTGGTATTACTCATTGTAAGACATCACACCTTCTCTTTACTTTTTCAGCGCAATGATCCCAAATCTCTAAATTTGTTTTCATCATGCAGGTTGTTCTTTCCATCTTCTTCTGTCCTTTCAATATCTTGTACAAATCCAGTCGTTTCTTTCTTATCCGATGTGTATTCCGTTGTATTTGTGCTCCTCTCTACAAGGTATTTATGTTCCAAAAAAAGCCCAATACAAAATAATATAAGTCAAGTTATATTCATGTTAAAGGTCAAGAGATGTTTAGAGTTTCAAAAGTTGCATGATGATGGTAACCAAGGCAGAATCTTGTTCACTTGAGTATTTTGTTATTTTTTTCTCTGCAGGTTTCACTTGCTGACTTTTTCTTGGCAGATCAGCTCACTAGCCAGGTTTTTACATGATGGTAATTCTATTAGTCAGTCATGCATACATCCTTGTTATTAATTTGCATTACATTTTGTTTGGCCTTAGGTCCAAGCCTTGAGGTGCTTAGAGTTTTACATCTGCTACTATGGAATGAGATGGTACCAGAAGGAAGAGAAGTGTCACAGTCTGGATCTCTACAATGTCTTCTATATCGTTGTAGCAGTTATACCATATTGGATTCGCTTCCTCCAGGTTCCTTCATACTTGTTTCTTCTTGGTTAAACATCTCTTCTATCAGATGCATGATGGATATCGTAAATAATTGTTTGTTTTAAACTTCAATGTTTAAGCGGTGCATCCATGATAGTATTTATGTTATTAAAATATAACATTTTTTATTATAGGGCATTAGGTTTGTCACCATGTGGTTTCATTAAGAGTATAAATTGACAAGTGTTATGTACTTGTAGTGCGTTCGTCGATTATTTGAAGAAAAAGAGTGGGTGCACTTATGCAATGGTTCAAGATACTTCTTGACCATTATTGCAGTAGTAGTCAGAACCGCTTTTGAACTGAAGATGGACAGAACTTGGAAGGTCTTAGCCCTTGTGAGCTCAGTCGCTGCAATTTTTTTCAACACGTATTGGGATATAGTTGTCGATTGGGGTCTTTTACAAAGAAATTCAAAGGACTTGTTCCTTAGGGACAAGCTTGCAGTATCTCGCAGAAGCGTGTACTTTGTCGTGATGGTACAAAAACAGTCTAAATCTTGTTGTTTTCGCTTATTCTTATCTGTTTTTCTTCCAATATCTGCTTGTATTGTTTTGCAGGTACTGGATGTTATACTGAGACTTACTTGGCTCCAATTAGTGTTGAAATTTAACCTGCGTTCCCTTAAAGGAACGGCCATATCAAGCCTATTTTCCTGCCTAGAAATTTTCCGCCGAGGGGTTTGGATGTTTTTCAGGTACAACTAGTATTCCATTTACTAAATGTGATATATCGTGACAGTAAATTAATCTAGCTATAGTTGCAACACTTAAAAGAGGTTGCTGGTCCTTTGGATAAATGACCTTAAATGAGTTTTCAATTAGGAGCATGACTTTCTAAAAAAATTAGCTCAATGATTCATCTGACTTGCCCCTGATTCAAAACAACTTGCTCCCGTAAAAACTAAGGGACACACTAGAGGGTCATTTTGCAAAATGAACTTCTGGAGAGGGCTATTTTGTTAAATGATAAAAGTGGCTTTTACAAACCAACTTTAGTATTCTTTTTAAAGCTCTTTCGGATACCGGAGGTAGGTCATCTGAAGGTCATTGAGTTAAAATAAAAATTAGAAAAGCCATCCTCTTAATTGGAAATATTTAGGGTCTGATTGTTAGTAGCTTAACGATCTTAATGGGACTCACAGCTTATCCAGTCAACTATACATGTTTCTTTGTGTGCGTCTTTATAGCGAAAGGAAACGACATGACGAATCATAATTTATGTATACAAAGTTACAAACACAATCTTGACAAGGTTATGGTGTCTGAGCAGGTTGGAGAACGAGCACTTGAACAACGTTGGAAAGTATAGGGCATTTAATTCCGTCCCACTTCCCTTTAGTTATTATGAAGAGGATGACGACAACGACAATGACAAGGACGACTGAAATATCCGCTTCTATATTCAACATAATATTCATCCCGACACGCCATATCTGACTCCTGTGAGCATAAGGTACAAATCTTACATCTCGGAGGGGTGTCTCCGATATTAATCCTGTTTTTCGTAAACCAAATCAAACAAACGCAGTATTATCTTGGAGGAGTATGATTTAGGCAGATCTTTTCTTTACCTACTCAATAGGTAGAGAGGCTGTTTTCGTTTTAATACCGGGTATCATCCATTGAAATAATGCATAATGCCCATATGAGTTATGTTACAAATTTATTGATGCTTAGAGCATCTCCAATGGTGGGTTCTTAAACCCTACACGTGGACAAGGGACCGGTTCTGATTTTTTTTCACCATTGGAACAAACCACTTCTTTGCCACATAGGATGGATCGGTTCTTCTGCATGAACCGATTCCTCCTCTACAAATGGTGGGGCCCAACATTAATTTAATAATAAAAAAACTTGATTCTAGATTTTCTTTAATTTCTTTTAATTATTAAACTAAATTTGTATTTATCAAATTAATTAGTTTAAATCATTAAAAAAGTAAAGAAATTATTATAATTTCAAATTTTATTTATATTTTAACTTACCGTAAATTTCAATAATTGTAATTTTTGTTATTGTAGTTTTTTATTATAACGATTTTTATTAGTGGGTTTTAATTGTAATAAGTAATTCTTTATTATCATAATTTTTAGTTAATGTCTTGTAAAAACAATATGTAACTTTTAACTATAATTCTTTTTTTAGTTTTAATGGATTATAACTTTCAATTATTGTAATTTTTAATTATTTTGACTTTTATTATTTTAATTATTAATTATTGTCTTTTAATTATAATTAAAGTTTAGTTATTGTTTTTTATTAAATTAACCATGAACCGGTTCATGATTGGGAGTGAAAGGTTTATAAAATGAGTAAAAAAGAGAAAACTGATGTGGCAAAAAGAGAAAGCTGATGTGGCAGAATCATGAACCTCTGAAGAGGTTCATGACTAGGGATGCTCTTATAGTGTAGGTAGAGAGGGATCTAACACAATTAGTAATTGGGACAATGTTGTTGTGTGGTATGTCTTGAATTTCAAAAGAAAAAAGAAAAACCTTTTTCGAGCATCGTTTTAGCTCGGTTATGTCTTGTTATAGTTATTTATATCTAGTGTACTGAAAGTTGTACGTTAATTGGGTTGATTAGACGAACCAAAACCTAAATTGATTTTATCTTATACGTATAAGTTTTTGAAGTACATAATATTTATATATAGTGGGTGCATGGAGTTTAGATTTTCATATTTATGTAGAGAAATGTAACGAAAATACCTAGAATGTAATCATGTTTTGTTATGGAGATAATATACTAGAAAATCATTGAAGTTTATAAAATATGTTATACAAGTCCAACTTAAAAGAAAGTGAAAGGAAAGTACTTATGGGGTCGTTTGCTCGAACGATTACCCGGTAAGCGTTTATTGGTAGGAGTCAATATGTTAACTTACTTTATCGGGTAAAATTGTAGTCTATCAAAATAGTATCGTATAAAACAATTTACCCGGTAACCGGGTAAGAGTCGTCACTCACATTTACCGGCTAATACTATCAATCCTTATCCTCACTCTTAACGGGTAGGTATAGGGGGCGTTTGGTTTGCAAAATGTTTTCTGAAAAATTGAAATTTGTCAGAGGAATTTGACTTTGAAAACATCATAATGGAATTTGACCGCGCATTAGATTGGCATAAATTGGAATGAAATATGTTAAATGATTTGAAATATGCTTGCTTGGTTGATAGAATGTAGTTCCAAATAATTGGAATGAATAAACGATAAATGAACAAAATACCCCTTTTAAAACGGTGGTTTAGATTGGTGGTGGTCGGGGGTGGTTTAGAACGGTGGTTCAAATCAGTGGTGGTCGGTTGTGGTTCAGATCGGTGGTGGTTGGCGGTAGTTCAAATCGGTGGTGGTTAGCGGCGGTTCATATCAGTGGTGGTCGACGGTAGTTCAGATCTCCATATGGCTCGGGGTAAATCAAGTAGGGAGGATAGAGATAATTTTGTCTTTTTTGAGAAAATAAGATGAAATGAAACTGAATTCTATTTTTTTTTTGGAAAGCAGCAATTTTATTAAGAGAAGAAACCAAAATATAAGGACCTTTCTGCAAGACGCAGAAACAAAATAAGAAAATGAAAAAAAGAAACCAACACTAACAAAAAAAATACACTAACACGAAAGGGAACAAAAGTGACGATTGAGCAACCTAGGAAATTACCCCATTGAATTCTTTCTTAACTGTGATGGAATAACCAAATCCAAGGATGTGTTTCCCTCATACATATAGGGATCATGTCATAAAAAAGAATCTTTTTTTTTCCAACTCATTTATATTTAATTTTAATCCATTTTTGTGGCTTGGCTAGACGGAATAGCCAAACCATTTCCCTTTCTTTATTACAATGAAACCATCCGGTCAAAACGAATCCAAATTGATTTTGGAATTTTAGCTCTTAATGACCACTTATCACTTATTCGGTCAGAGATTCTTCAATTCAGACCGTTTGTTTTTTCAACTTTTCAGACCCACTTATCACTTAAAATCATCTTTAGGAAACAGTGGTAGCCTAACCACTTATTTCTCACTTATTTTGGGAAGGTTTTCGTTTTGCTTTTAGGGGTATTAGATTTGAGATTTTGGAATGATAATACCTTGAAAGTTTGAAATGATAACATTTTGAGGGACAAAATAGACAATTATACATATTCAAACGTTTGTCAGTTTACAAAAAACAAACAGTCTTGTTGATTCAGATTTCAGACTTCAGCACCACCACTTAAAAATCAGAGATGAAATCAGATATCAGACTTCAACACCTCTTAAAAAACAAACGCTACCGAAAAGTGTGAATGAAATTTGGTCGAAATTGATAATTCCAATTTATTAAAATTCAGTCAAGAAAGAAAAAAAACCCACTGATTTAGGGGTGAGCAAAACCCGACTCACCCGAATAGTCTGACCGACCCGACATCCGAAATAGCCGTGAAAACGAGCCCCGATCACCCGAAAACCCGATCACCCGGACCCGATTAAATATCCCGGATATTTCGGCTCGGGTGGGTCTTTATATAACCCACCCGAACCCGGCCGAATATCCGATATATTTTAATTTTTAAAAAAGTTTATTAATTAATTTACTAAAATATAAATAGAGTCCTACTTTCCTAAATCGTCTAAACACTAAACCTAAACTGACGAACGAACACGAAGGCGATTGACGACAGGAGAGGGGGACGAAGACGATTCCTGCCAATCTCCGGTGTTCCCTCCCTCGACGCACCACGACCACCTCCTCAGAGTCTCACCTCACGTGTTGTATCACCGCGAATATAGTATCACAACCTCAGTACATATAACTCCATGACTCCATCTCTAGGTATGCTCTTCAAAACCCTATTGATTTTCATTTCAATTTCGATTTTGCAGCCAAATCGTAAACGACGTGATTTTGTTTTCTCCATTGCTTTCAAACGAGGTATGTTGAGTCCTATAAGTAGTTTATGTTGTTAATTCTAACTTGAAGAATCAAAATTCCTTTAATTTAACACTGTTGGCTTAGGATTTTTTGGAAATTCGATAAGTCCGAAATACCCGAACTATCCGACCCCGAACTTACCCGAAACCCGAATATGCGAATTTACTTTGGGCGGTTTCGGGTTCCGCCAGGCGCCAGTTCCCCCCGAAACCCGATCGAGGATTGGGTTTTGGGCCCCGATCCGCCCAACTCGACCGATGCTCTCCCGTACACTGATTATGGTGTAATATAAAAAATCTCAAATAGCAATACTCGTGGTCGATGGATACTTTAATTTGTTCTGCTTTTAACTAGAATTTATAATGTTAAATTTATAAATAAAACTCATATCAATAATTATATGTAATATTAATAATTAAATTAAACGAACGTTCAATAAACCTACATAATTAAATTAATTCTTTATTTTTGCTATTATTAATTTTAATATAAGAATTGTGTTAGTTATTTTAATACATATAATATTAAAACTAAGTAAATTTTTAACATGTTTTTTCTAATAATTTTATATTTATTAGTTAACTTTAATCAAACTTATTTATTAGTTAGCTTATCAAGACAATAATAAAGGGTGTTGCCATAATTATCATTAGAGTAAATTACATTCCCGGTCCCTGTGGTATGCACATATTACGGATCAGGTCCCTAAAACGCGTTAATTACACTGGGTGTTCCTGTGGTATGCCAAAACGCACGCAGAGGGTCCCTCCCTTATTTTAATCACCAACCTCAATTCCCTTATTTTTGTCATTTCCATTATCTTGACCACCTAGTTGAATTTCATTATGTTTATCTTGATCACCAACCTCAGTCCACTTAGCATGCCATTCAAGTAGTAGTCTCTTCTTGCAAGAGTTAGGATTTGCTTCATGCACCTTTTTCCTAAGTCTACTTAACTCAGGTGAAGGGTTTTCTTCTATTTTTCTATGACAACATTACTACCCCTTGGACTACACAAATAAGTACCCACCCTGCTTTTCCATTGTTCAGTGTATATTTCAAAGAGTCTGCATCCAGGAACATACTTCAACATATTTAGCACATCATGGTCATTTCCTAAGGCTTTTAGACCAAAGTCCAAGTCAGAACCAGGGATTCTAAAGTGATAATACACAGTAATTGGTTGTCTATACCCAATTTCTGTCATCATATAATCCAACTCATGTACTGAAAACACATCCGTGTCTACTAAATCAACAAAATGCACCTTACCTTCTTGATAACTCCTACCAGGTTTCTTTGTGAAAACCCCCCCATGATGAATCTTGAAGCTAACCAACATAGGGTAGCAATCTGTGGAAAAAAAGTGGTTTTGTTATTATAGTAAAAGGATGGAAAAGAAACAATGCAGCTAACTTTCACATACTATAGAAAAAGGAGGGAAAATCAAATGTGCAAAGCATTACATACCATACATGAAACATCCAAAAACCATGATAAATTTAAACCTTAAAATTTATCAAAGTTAACCATAATTTCATCCAAACTTTTATACATAAATGGAGAATTAGCTATGAGGGTTCACATATATACAAATTGAGCTTATCAAAACAACCTACTAATCTAATCCTAAACATTAATATCAGATTATACTAGTTGTTTAGACCATTCTCCAAAACATCCTCGTATAGGCTAACTTCTCCATTCATCACCAAAAGTTGAATATCAGAAATCACTCGTCCCTCTTCCCACTATTACTTCCCCGAGCTTGTACCTGGTAAGAAAATTTAATTTGAAAAGATTAGGCTTACGCCTAGTGAACATCCATTTCAAATTAAAACCTTATAAGTTTTGAAAACCAAATGTGAACAAAGCGTATAAACAAACCTGGTTTGCCACCATTCTTACCGTACATATAAACATCTTGCAATGACGGGAACATACCCGATTCCATGAATATGACTAACACTAAGTAAGTCATATCATCACGTTCGAGAGCCTACTACGAATCATCACAGATTCTAGATCATTGCTCATGTCCAAGAAATTACAATTTACTTTATGCCTATTTCTTGGAGTGGAAGTAGAGATTACAATTTACTTTATGCATATCTCTTACCTTCCCATAGAAATCAGGAATTACGATTAACTCACACATATTTCTAGATTTCTCCTCATAATACGAAACGGGAATTACAATTTACTTTATGCCTATTCCTCATTTCACGTCAACGGGAATTACAATTTAATTTATGCCTATTCCACGTTTCACATCACAATATGAAATAGGAATTACAATTTACTTTATGCCTATTCCTCATTTCACATCAACGGGAATTACAATTTACTTTATGTCTACTCCTCATTTCACATCAACGGGAATTACAATTTACTTTATGCCTATTCCACGTTTCAATTAATGTCAATGCCTATGGATCCATTACACTTACTAGCATTTGTGCATATTTACTCGAACGCACAAAACATTTCATATCATATTCTCAAAGCTAAGAATCTCAAATATCTATCATCCCCTTAACCAAATAACACATACGGAAACTATATCTGGAAAATCCCTTATCCGGAACCCAAATCCGTAACTATCCGAAAAACTCATCCGAAAAAGCCAAATCCGGACTATCATCCGGAATCCGGTAATATCCGGAAAAGTATTCCGGACTCAAAGTCCGGAACCATCCGGTATCAATTCCGGAATCTGGTCACATCCGGTACCAATCCAGAATCTGGTCACATCCGGTACCAATCCGGAATCTGGTACCAATCCGGATTACTCATCTTCCGGATTTCCAATTTTACCCAGTTCCACCATTTCTCATTCAGTACTCTAAAATTTTTTGGTATCTATTCATACAGATATCAATAGGTTTATTTAACAATTTCAATACACATATAGATCTTATTTGATAAAATAAGCAGATGAACTCACCTTAGGTTAGCAATCGAACAGAAACTGTAATTTCAATTAACCCAGTACTTCAAAGTCTACTCTGCTTCAATGATTCAAACCTGAAGAAATTCAAACTTTACTCATACAATCAATCTTAATCAAATAAGATTGAAGAAGATCATTAATTTCTTACCTGAAGAAATCTTTTACGAACTCTCTCTCTCTCTGCCTTGCTAAAACCGACCTTTAGGAAACCAAAATTGAGATATCTTCTAAATTCAGCCGCCTCAATTCTTAAATACCAATCAACTATCAACAAATGACTCAATCAACCCTCAAGTTTAAGTTTCACAAATTACTTAAACTTTGGGTCAATTACCATTTTACCCCTTCTCGACATTCCGTTTAAAATAATTACTTTCCCATCATTTTAAACATTCATTCAAAACTAAAGTACATAAATAATGGAATTTTTGAGGTGTTACAATACACATCAATATATTCACTGGCATCTGAAGAGGTGCGAACATGCCACAACGTATCACCCATTTGCAGAGAAAGCTTGGATTTGCACAGCAAGCTCGATGAAGAAGATGAGAAAAAGGGTTTTCAAGAAGATGATCGTGGGATGATTTGGTAAGAATTAAAGAAGATTAAAGAAATATGAAAGGTTTTAGGTAAAATCATGTTTACAAGTACGTTAATGAGAGGGAGAAGATAAAAAGACGAATCTACCCCTCTGATTTTAGGCGGCTAAACACATTAACGGTGACAAGAGAGACGGCGTTAGAGGAAGGGACCCTCTGCGTGCGTTTTGGCATACCACAAAGACGCCCAGTGTAATTAACGCGTTATAGGGACCTGATCCGTAATATGTGCATACCACAGGGACCGAGAATGTAATTTACTCTTATCATTAATAACATTTATTTACCCAATCATTAGTTTCTCTCTCATTTTTCTCCATTATTTTTATTATATACTTTAATAATAATTATTAACAATTATTCAATTTAAATTGATTTCGTATATAGTTGTTCAAATTTTATTTATTTTATTAATACTTGTATATTTTTATTTAGTTTTATTTTAAATATCTTTAAAATATGAATATATGAATTTTTAAGTTACAAAAGATATATGTCTTTTCAAAATCTAACAACACATGCTTGTATTTTTAAACGAACACATTTTTTTTTTCAGAATTATAAGATTATAAGATTTTTATTTTATAAAACATTTTTAGTTAGAATTTAAGTTTAATTCCATATATCTATATTATAACATCGTTTTGTACTTTAAACATTACATATACATATAGTAGATTATATAATATACGTGTATATCAGTAGATTTGTTAGGTTTTATGATTATTTGTTAAAGTTTACTAATTACTTTTAAACCTGACAGATTTATTATTTTTCTAAATATTAACTATTTTAGATTTAATTAAGTGATAAAAAAGGATTAGTTAATATAATAGTATTATTAAATTAAAAATATAACGGGACCTGTTAAAAAAAATAAAAGAATAGAATATATTGGTTAAATCGTTATTTTCAAATAACAAGTTTATATATACTTTAGTAAGTTTTAATAGTATAACGTTTTACTATTAAACAATTATCATTATTAGTCTATATCTATACTATATTATAAAACATTTATGAAAAACTCTTAAAAACAATTCTTAAAACTTCATGTACCGCTATTTAATGTTAATTACTTAAAATCTCTTAAAAACAACTAATGAAGTTTTTTATGTACCGTTTTTAATGCTAATTACTTGATTAATACTTATCTCTAACAACCTTCAAATCCTTAAATCGTGAACTCTTATTAATTAAGCCTTATCTCTAACCACTTTCAAATCCTCAAATCATGAACTCTTTAAAAAACATCATTCTTTAAACAAATTTATAAAAAAAACATGGTCGTTTTCTCAAAACCACATATTAAAATAAATTAGAACATTAAAATCAAGATATATCGCACTGCATTGCGCGAGTAGACTTCTAGTTATATTATAAAGCATTTATGAAAAACTCTTAAAAACAACTCATGAAGCTTTATGTACCGCTATTTAATACTAATTACTTAAAATCTCTTAAAAACAACTAGTGAAGCTTTTCAAATCCTTAAATCGTGAACTTTATTAATTAATCTTTATCTTTAACCACTTTTAAATCCTTAAATCATGAACTCTTTAAAAAGCGTTATTTTTTAAACAAACTTATAAAAAATATAAATAATCGTTTTCTCAAAACTACACATTATTATAACAGAGATATATCGTGCTGCATTGCGCGAGTAGACTTCTATTTTATAAACTTATGTAAATATTGGTATTGTTGTTATAATACTTATAATAACTAATGATGAAAAATTAAAGAAAAATACATAATTTTTTAATGAACATAAGACTAATAATTTAGTTACTAATAATAACTAATTAACTATTGGATAAGATAAAACAATAATAATGCAAATAATTACATAGTAATTTTTTAATGGTGCGTTTGGTACATTGGACAGGACAGAACAGAACAACGATCACTGTCCCATGTTTGGCAAGACTTTTATGTGGAACAGACAGAAACAAAGTGGAACAAGCTGGAACAGGCCTGTTCCACCTCTACCCCATGGAACAAGCTGGAACAAAATGGAATAGACTTATGTTTTACCAATATAACCTCAAAATAAACTTTAATTATCTTCTAAAACATCATATACACGTTCTATTTTATATTTTATTCATTCTTTAAGTTTTATTTATTGTATTTTATCTAATGTTATTTGTTATGTTCTGTCCAGTTCTGTTTACCAAACGCTGAATAACTGTTATGTCCCGTGTTGTTCTGTTAATAGTATTAGGCCATCCGTAGCGGTAGGCGGGTAAGGATCGGGTAAGGGTGAGGTGGCCATCGGGTAAGCGGGTAAGGGGGTACGGGGGAGGGGAGGCGGGTAGCTAGCGGGTTCACCAACCCGATGGAAGCCGAAGAGGGTGTGAGGAGGGTGGGTCTCAATTAGGGTGTTGGGTTTATTTTTTAATGTTTTAAGGGGTATCGGGTAGGAGTGGGTTCATTGGGTACTTGTACTTCACTTTTAGGTAAGGAGGATAGGAAAGAGAAAAGCTGACGTGACGCTGAGGTGGCAAGTGAGTTTATTAGGTTCATTGGGTACGGATACTCATTAGAAATGTAAAAAGTAAGAATTAGAATTAATGTGCATAGATAAAAGAATAAATTACATAATAATTACTCGTAAATAGGTGTCTATTGCATAAAACCTAAACTAAAATCAGATAAAAGGCAGCAAAAGTATTAATAATAACCTCTAACCTCGTGTTAATGGAAAACTTTGAGTTTCAACCCAAAAAACCCTAAAACCATCTCCATGTCTACACCCCACCCCGATAAACCCCAAAACCCCGATCAAGATCCATCTCCACCAGACGAAGAAACCGAAAATGAAGGAGAATGCGGGTTTTGCTTGTTCATGAAGGGCGGTGAGTGTAGAGAAAATTTCATCGATTGGGAAAAATGCATTGAGGAAGGCGAGAAAAACAACGAAGATGTTGTGGAGAAATGTTTTGAGGTCACCTCATCTTTGAAGAAATGTATGGAGGCTCATCCGGATTACTACGCCCCGATTTTGCAAGCGGAGAAAGCTGCTCAACAGGAAGCGATTAATCAGTTAGATAACGAGAAAGAAGCCATGGCAGCGCCTTCAGATACAGAGAAACAGCAACAAGATCACTGAGGATTCTTCTTCATGTTTGCGGAAAATTCGAGGTATTTATGATGAAAAACTGAGAATCAATGAAAGTTTTAATTGAATTTGAGAAATAATCATGCTTACATTATGATTTGTTTGGGCATTTTTATGGTTGCTTGTTAACTGTTCGACCTTTTGCCCAACTGAGGATACCAATACCATACTGGGAATTTTGGGTTATTTTAAGGTTAATTTTGCCAGAATGATTTTATTCATATATGATGTGTGAAATGAAGTCTGAAATGCATTTCATGACTGAATTCTTTTACCAGTTGTTTGTGTTGTGTTGTGTTCTATAAATGTACTGAATGAATCAGTTTATAACTTGTAGAATGCACTAAAGCTCTTGATTTGGGAAGAAACTGAGAGTTGATAAAATGTTTTTGTTGATTTAAAAAGGCAAAATCCAATTGGTTTTAATGGTTGGATTTGGATCATTATGCTTTAATTAAACGGTTTGGTCATTCTATGTTACTACTGGCATCACTATGTGCTCAATTTAGCCGTAAATTTAGGAACTATTCACATGCCATTATACATGCATGATGCATCATTTTACTCTGGTTGAAATCTATCTTTATTCACTTGTGAATCCTTATTTTGATGCCATCACTAGCGAACATCCACAACGAGAGTAAAAATTCATATTTTGATGCCATCTCAGTAATTCGATTTGTGTATTCAATTGGCAATTGAGTCTTAATCTTGGATTGAAAACAGTAGCAATGGTGCTGCTATTATTGCCAAAAACTAAACTATTGAGTCTATGATGACTAAATAGTTCAAAATTGCAATGCATTTAAAAGTGGAAAACCGCTACAACTAATGAGTAATGAATGATATTCTACTGAAAATGGAAGAACAATGACACCAAGATTGATGATATTCTACTGAAAATATAGGAATTGATTGCATGATTCATAGTTTTATAGTGAAGTTAAGCCATCTAGGCCATTGAGTTTGAGCTATGAGTTTCGGCTATGAGTTCTAAGATGAATATTTGACGTGGCCCTTGGGAACATGAGTTTAACGAAAATGGATAAATGTGGTTTGACTAGAATATATATATATATATATATATATATATATATATATATTAAGTCGCGAGGCAAAGTCGCGTGAATCATTAACGGTTGTTTTCTTAACTAGTTAGCGTTCTCGTATGAACCCACCCTTATCAAACACGAGAAGGGCCAAATCAAATTAGATTCTATTTTCTATTTCCACGATTTTATTTGAGCACACTCTTTTTTTCTTGTGGACTTTGCATAAGCTGGTGTCTTCACGGAAACAACTGCTCTACTCCATAGAGATCAGGTGTAGGTGCATACCGATAGATTTTGGCCTCACCATTGACAACTGATCATTGCATCCACGACTCTTTGATATTTGGTTTATTTTCATGGTTTGATTTGCATAGTATCAAACCCTTCGATTTTCACAATGGTGAAGATGAATATGAAACTGAAGAAGAAGGAAGATCGTTGGCAATGAAGAAGAAAAGAAATGCCTAACCCCATGTTTTAAACCCTAAAAGTAACAAAACTTTGCCACGTAAGATGCTTATGTGGCAAGTAAAAATAAAAAAAAATTGCCACATGGAATAAATCGGTGCCACGTAAGTTTTCCTAAGTCAATCGGTAATCGGGCCTTAACATTTTTATAAACTTTACTTCCAAACAACAAAACAGAAATTTTAAAAGTTGGTTTTCTAAAATTGAAATATGTAAAGCTGATCCCAAGGCAAGCATTGTGTTTTTGTAAACGAAACGAGTATCAAAATATGTGTCCGTACTAACCTCTTAACGTCTCTTATCGTGTCTGATGTTTACGAAAATCATTTTTACATATTATTGTCAAATTGATAAATAAAATATATTTATTTTTAATGATTAACCATTTACGTATAAATTGACTCAATATAAATGACACACAATACACACGTGGATGCAATACACTTGCACCAGACCAAGGTTCTAAATGGCGCGAGGCGTGGCGTGGCGGCGATGTCAAGCCTCAAGCCTTAGGAGCCATGACGTTTATCAAGCATTGACTTATGGCGGCAAATCTCTATATCATATATAATATTATATATAAAAACATATGCTTTGTACTATTAATCGACGATTCAATGATAACAATCAAGTTAAATAAGGTTATATATTAAAACTATCGAATAAGACATTAAAAACGTAAAGAAATCAGTGCACCAGACACATTATTTTTATCAATTTTTCTTTTTCTTTTTTTGAAAAACACGTTATGTTGATCAAGTTAATGTCGCTTTAGAAGCACGTCGGTTCCTAAAATTATGATTGAACCAAGAAAATTACGAACGAGAGGGAAATTTAAAACTGGTCATAAGTTTTTGAATTATAAGTTATATAATTTACACTTTTCTATTACATTTTGATTAATTATCGTAAGTTTTCCAGCTTTGTCGATGACTAAACAAATCTAGTATATCAGTCGGAGTTGGGGTTTAAGAAAATAAGGACAAGTTCAAACGAAGAGTTAAACCTTAAGCGAAAAGGTGAGAAGTGAAAAGTGTGATATCATATATAAAGAGTGTTTGGATTAGCTTATAATAGTATCAAAACATAATAAAACTAATAAGCAGTTATTTATGGAGTATTTTGGATTGCTTATACATGTAAAATATCCAAAAAGCTCTTAGGTTGTTTCAATTAAGTTGATAAGTTAGAATGAAATGACTTATTAACCATGGTGACAAGACGATATAAACATTTTTTTTCTTTTCTAGATATTAAAAACTATTTTAAACGATGACAAAACGAAGTAAGTCAATAAACCTTTTAAACAAGTTATCCCAAACACCCTTAAGGTAGCGTTTGGTACGCAAACCGGATGAGACATGACAGGACTGGACAGGACCGGAGGAGATGATTTTAATCTAGGTTTGGCTATCTGATGTTGGAAAAAAGTAGTATTTTAGTAATCTTATGTTTTAGTCCCATGTTGTTCCACCTATTTTGATGGAACAAAAAATCTTAAGTTTTGTCCCATGAAAACTTGTTTTTGTCCAATGTTATCCCATCTGATTTTTGTCCCATCACACTATTTTTTTGGTTCCGTCCCGTCCCACCGAGTCGCACCTTAAGAGAATATGTAGAAGATATTTTTCATTTATTTAAAATATTATTTTAATAAATAATTTGGGGAAGGGAAGGATAGAGTAGCCATCGGTTTGTAACCACCAATAACTACACTCTTGTTGCAGAACAGAACAGAAAGGCAGCCATGGCTACTTTCTTCTCTACCGTTTTCTCATCTCCAAACCCTCTCAGATCCAAATCAATTATCCATTACAACCACCAATTTTCAGTCAAATGCAACGCAGCACCACTTCCGCCGGAGGTCCACACATTCTGGAAGTGGCTATGCGACGAAAAGGTAGTCTCCTACAAGTCTCCGGCCAAGCCAGGAACCGTCACCGAAGGTCTAGGGTTGGTTGCACAGAGAGATATAGGTCGAAACGAAGTCGTTCTGGAGGTGCCGAAGAAGTTTTGGATTAATCCAGATACAGTTTCGGCTTCTGAAATCGGTAAGGTGTGTAATGGATTAAAGCCATGGATCTCTGTTGCTCTGTTTCTCATCAGAGAGAAGCTGAGGGAACAGAATGATTATTCTCCTTGGAGAATTTACATTGATATCCTTCCTGAGTATACTGATTCCACAATCTTCTGGTGAGTACTTGTTTTTTTATTTTTTTATTGAAATTTTTGGGGATTTTATTTCATTTGAGGTTTTTTTGGGAGGATAACTAATAATTGGGCTGATTTTGTGGTGCTTTTCCAGAACAGGTCAGAAGAGGAGCTCTGTGAGATTGAAGGTTGGTAAAATTACGTTAAAGTTTTATTGAAGGATTTTGAATTTTCAATGTAGCTTGAAGCATCTAGTTCACTTTCTTGATAGATTCATAGAATTACTTGTGACAGTGTGAACCTAATTAGGAAAAACCACATAAATCTCTAATATATCAACTATTAGGAATGCTTGAACAAAAATTGTGGCAAAACTTCGATAGAAATTTGCTAGTATATTATTTCTTTGCGGATATAGAATTCATCGCAAACACATTGATATCGCTTTTGGTATCATTTGCGCAAAAATGCAACTATAATTGTAGTCTTTGGTTCAAACAAGGGGATTTGGAACAGCCACTTTGCGAACCCCACATTTATGTTGTAGTTAGTGTTTTCGTTTTGTGATTCTTGCCAACAAGCAAGGAGAATGATAGTTTTTTCCTGTTTCAACGTTAAGTGCCTACGAATCTTGATTAAAATGAGGTTTCTCAGGAACCCAATTACTGAGCACCACACTGAGTGTCAAAGAATATGTGAAGAATGAGTTTCTTCAAGTCCAGGAGCAAGTGATTCTTCGTAACAAACAACTCTTCCCTTTTGCCGTTACACTCGAAGATTTCATGTGGGCCTTTGGGATACTCAGATCGAGGGCATTCTCACGACTTCGTGGTCAAAATCTTGTCTTGATTCCCTTGGCAGACTTGGTAAGCTTTAAACTATCGTTTTCACAAATTGGTTTCTGAAAATGTGTAAACAGCCTCTTTACCCTCTGGCCTAGAGACATTCTGTGTGGGATATATTGGGTTTGTTTGGTTTCTGAAAATGTGATAGCAGTTTCTTTTCTGATATATTTCAGATCAATCATAGCCCCAGTATAACCACAGAAGATTATGCATATGAGATCAAAGGGGCTGGCTTATTCTCCAGGGATCAAATATTCTCTTTAAGAACTCCTATTCCAGTTAAAGCTGGTCAGCAGGTGAGTCATAAGTTAATTCCTCTGACTTGTGAAGTCAAACCTATTACATTCAAGGTTAAAGTTTATTTTGCTATGTTTGGCCAACTAACCGAAAAACTAGTCGTTGGCTAATAAGAGCATCTCCAACAGTTTCTCTAAAATAGAGAAAATGGAGGTTTTGTTCACTATTTTGCTCCAACTTCTCTATTTTGTTCTCTAAAATAAAGGGAACAAGAAACAAATTCAAGTTTAGAGAATTCTCTATAACTAGATGGGAGGTGAGAGAAATTCATTTTTTATTCATTCCCACCAATAAAGTTAAACTATTATTATTTTATATATATTTTTAAAAAAATGCATTGGGATAATAATCTTCTATAATATCTTAATAATATAATTAATGCCGAAATCTCTAAAATAGAGAATCTGTTGGAATGAAATGTAATTTTATTTAAAGAATTTGACTTTTGATTCTCTATTTTAGAAAAATTATAAAGAATCTGTTGGAGATGCTCTAAGCCAGCTGTTACCAGAATTTCCTAAAATCGTAAAGCTTTGGTATAGATTCAAACCTGAAAATTCGTTGGTTTGACCTAAAATCAAACTGTCTTTCAATTTGTTCTTTTGTTACTAGTATGCTTCTAAGTTCTTATGCAAGTTTAAACGTTGGCAGGTCTTGATCCAATACGATATGAACAAAAGCAATGCTGAATTGGCACTAGATTATGGATTTATAGAACCAACACCCGATAGAAATACTTACACCTTAACACTACAAATCTCAGATTCAGACCCTTATTTTGATGATAAGCTAGATATTGCTGAAACTAACGGCACAAAAGCGGTTCAATATTTTGACATCACTTTAGGGCGGCCTCTTCCGCCTAAAATGCTGCCATATTTAAGGCTAGTAGCACTTGGTGGCACCGATGCTTTCCTACTAGAATCCATTTTTAGAAACTCGGTGTGGGACCACCTTGAATTGCCCGTTAGCCGCGATAACGAGGAGCTCATATGTCAAGTTGTACGCACTGCCTGCAGGTCTGCTCTTTCTAGCTATCGGACCACCATAGAAGAGGTACGTATAGTTTTTATATCTTTTTTTTGGAAGGGTGTCCTAGGCTATGCCTAGACTAATCCCTTGGCAAATTATAACCGCAAAACATTAGCCTTCCTTGATTAAACCTCAGTGGCCACAAACCTTGTGGTTATATATCTTTTGGTTGGTGATCATGTTTTTGTGATGGATGAATAAAGATGTGGGTTTGCAGGACGAGAAGTTGAAGGGAGGGGATCTTGATCGGAGGGTTGAGATTGCGGTGGGCATTCGGGCAGGGGAGAAAATGGTGTTGCAACATATAGATGGGATCTTTAAAGAGAGGGAAATGGAATTGGATGAAAATGAATATTATCAAGAAAGGAGGCTTAGAGATCTTGGTTTGGTTGGAGAACAAGGTGATATTATCTTTTGGGAGCCCAAGTAAGATGTTTAAAATGAGATTTATTGGGTTGGTTTGGTTTGGTTTATCTGGTTTTCAGATTCAGTACGGGTTGAATTCCGGATTTATTATAGCCAAGCTATCATGAGTATTTAGAGAAAAAAATGTTTAAAATATTTTGGATTATGATTTTTGTTTCCGATCATTTCAATATATCTTTGTGAGATGTTTTTTGTACTTAATTTATGGATCAAGTGGTTTGTTTGATGGTCGGATTTTGTGCTCCTTTAATTTGGCTCGTTCCACCTTCGGCTTCAATCGTATGATATGTGTATCATCGATTGTCAAGTTGTTGTTTTGGCAAACTAGATTTATTCGGTTGTTGATGTAATTGGTGATCTTGATCATTTGAAGACGAGGGCGCTATTTCAACTTTGAGTTGTCAATCCCAAATTTTTATAACATGTTTATTTGAATATTTATAATTTGATATGAATTTTGAAAATACATTTTTCATAAATAAACATATTTTAAATTATAGAGCTCTAAATAGGTATTTCTGAACTATATATTTCATAAATTTTTCTTAAAATGATAATTAAAGTTGATTCTTTTTGGAAAATCACTAAACTAGTTATTTTTGGCTAAAAAACGATAAAATAATCGATTTTATAAATTATTACGTAATAGCCGACAAATCCATAAGTGAGTTGGCAAATTTGTGGATTTACTTTATTATACATTTTATGTCAAATGATGGGCCATGTACTTGTATATTGGTCGGAAAGTAGAAAATTTGCTTTCTTGGCTATATTTTGCGGAACCTATTTGCGAATGTGGGCAAAAAATTCTTCTCATTTTCTATTTATTTAAATAAATTAAATTATAATATTTAATAAATTATATATAATAATTTATAAAGTAATTAATAAATGTTGTAATGGGGACCACTTTTGAAAGTGTAGGTGGATTACATGTGTGTGAAAGGTAATTACAAAAACTGATGTGACACAATTGAAAGTGTAAATGAATTGCAGGGATGTGGATGGTCTTAGATTAAAAAGTTAACACATCTAAAAGCTCACAAGTGTTCTCAGCATTCTCAACAACGCCGTCTCTAGCGGGCAGTGACGGATCTAAGATTTTTTTTTCCTGTTGGAGGCACGTTTAAGATAGATTAAAAACTCGCAAGTCGTTCGATATATTTTTAACTTAATTCCACCGTTTCGAGGGATTTTTGATGTTTTCTTGGTTGATTTCAAGGGATTTTTAAGTTTTTTTTTAACGAATTTGATAGATTTTTCGGGTTTTTGATTGATTTTGAGAGATTGTTTTTGTTTTTTGGTTGATTTTAAGATACTTTTTTGTTTGCTCCAATTTTTTAATATATATGTAGTAATAATTTAAAACAATTATGTAGACAAACGAGACATTTTTTTAGTATATAATAATAGTCCAAAAAAATCAAAATATATGAATGCATTACATGGGAGAATAGAATAAAATCTGTAAAAGTTAAATGATCATTTATTTTGAGTTCTCTATATTTTTATATATATGGTATTAATGTCTTAAAACTATTAGCCATAACAGTTATTTTTGCATGATCTCAGGATCTCTTTTTAAAACAAAATTGACTACTTTGGTAATCTTGCTTTAATTTTTTGCTATAATAGTAAATTAAATGCAGAGGAAATGCCATTGACTCTTATTTCAAACAAACTTTCTTTCATTCAATCTCCTCTCTCCCATTGTTAAACATGGAGTTTGGAGTCTTGATCTTCTTCATTCTAACCCTACCATTTCTCTCCCAATCCATCCATTTCGACATCGAATCTGGTCACGTCAAATGCATTGGCGAAGATATCAAAATCAATTCTATGACGGTCGGTCACTACTCCGTTGTTAACCCCAATCAAGGACTTCCCTTGCCTCCACATCACAAAATCAATGTTTCGGTAAAAACTTCATTCCATTCTTGTTTGATTGTGTTTTTTACTGTTATTTGCATGGGATCTGTTCGCCACGCCACGTCTTTTTGTGATACCGTATTTTCACTTTGCGATTTGTATCGATTTTTGTTTGGGGTTTATGTGAAATTTTAGTTTGCAAAACTTTAATCAACAAATGAGAGAAAATATTAAAGCAATATTGATATCCATAGATTTTTTATTTATTTTATTGAAATAGACTAATTACATTTAAATTATGTGTATATTTATTATTATTATTATTATTATTATTATTATTGAAATAGACTAAATTACATTTAAATTATGTGTATATTTATTTTGGATAAATAAGATAGTAGTGGGAGAAAAATAGAGAACAAAATATTTATTTTTTAAGATAATATGTTTTGTGTAAAAAAATGATAACCGGCAACCGCCTCCAAAGAAACCAATGTGAGTAGACATTTTTTCTCACTCAACGGTTAGGCTAGCGGGGGTCGGGGATCGAACCCCGGACTTGTCTTGTATTTAGGTAAAATTACTCCACCCTTTTACCAACTGAGCTACACACCACAGATTTTTAGAGGATGTGTTAGAGATGCTTTGAGAAGGTAAGAAAATGAATGTTAGAAGCGAAAATTCATATGTGAAAATATTATTAAAATTTGTTATCTTATTACACTTTTAATTTTCTTTTATAGAAACTTATACTTTATAGGTTGAAACAATTAACATAATATATCTCATTTCTCAAAATTAAGTTTTAGATATTTCTTCAAATTTGGAGATTTCTATCTTGTCTTTTTAAATTATGTGTATATTTATTTTTGATAAATAAGATAGCAGTGGGAGATGCATTTGTCGGGGGAAGATAGATAGCAAAATATTAATTTTTTTAAGATAATATGTTTTTGTGCAAAAAATGATAACGGGTAACCTCAACTGGCAACCGCTGAAACAATCTTCAAGGACACCAATGTGAGAGGGCATTTTTGGCTTGCTCAGCGGTTGAGACTGGCAGGGGGCCGAGGATTGAGCCCCGAATTTGTCTTTTATTCGGGTAAAATGACCTCGTCCTTTTGTCAACTGAGCTACACGTCATAGGCTTTTAGAGAATGTGTTAGAGATGCTTTGAGAAGGTAAGAAAGAGAATGTTAGAAGCGAAGATTCATATGAATATATTATTAAAATATTCTATAAATTCGTTATCTTATTACATTTTTAAACTTTTTTTTATAGAAACTTATACTTTATCGGTTGAAACAATTAAAATAATATATCTCTTCTCAAAGTTAAGTTTTAGACATGTCTTCAAATTTGGAGATATCTACATAGTCTTTTTTCATTTCTTAAATTTAACACACTTTGGTATTGATTGCTATTGAAGGGAAAAGAAAGACTCTAAAATCTTTAACGTTTCTACTTTCACATAACTGTTATATTATTTAAAATATTCAATATATTTAATAGAGTAAAGTACGTTTTCCGTCCTTGTGGTTTGCTAAACATTGCAGATTTCGTCCCTGTGGTATTGAAATTTCGGTTTTCGTCCTTATGGTTTGCAATTCATTTCTATTTTCATCCCTGAAGCTAAAACACTACGTTTAAGTATGAAGGACTAAAGTAGAAAAGAATTCTAAACCATAAGAATGAAAATAACAATAAAATTTAAACCATAAGGACGAAAAAGGTGATGAATTATAAATCATGGAGATGAAAATTGCGATTTCAAAACCATAAGGACGGAAATAGAAATTTTCAACAAACCTCAGGGACTATTTTTTTTTTTTTTTGAAGGAGTTGTTGGAGATGTGTTTTTGTTTTCAAAGTATAGAGATGTTGAAGCTTTGCACATGTAGGTGTTTACAGGGAAAGGAAATCGGTTTCATTACGCGGAAGTTGTAGAATCAGGCCAATTTGCGTTTGAGGTGGAGGAAGATGGAAATCATTTGGCTTGCTTTGCTGCCATCGAACACCATCCGACTGTCAATATCTCTGTCGACTTCGATTGGAGGTCTGGTGTAGCTACCAGACAATGGTCTAATGTCGCCAAGAAAGGTTCAGTAGATGTAAGCATCTTTACGAATGAATTCCGTAAACAACGTGAAGTATTTTAATTAAAGGATACGCATTTTTGCAGGCGATGGAATTAGAGTTGAAGAAACTGGCGGACATTGTTGCTTCTATTGATGAGGAGATGTTTAACCTTCGAGTAAGGTTAGTTTATGAACAACTTTGACTTCCTAGTGTCAAAGAGACCCTTAACGATCAAATACAGATTTTGAAGAAAAATAATTGATAAACCTTTTTTTACTCCAACGGAATTATCTAAAATGAAAGAAATGAGAAGAAGATGCTTTAAGGGTGAGTGAAATTTTGTGTTGCAGGAATTTAGAGATGCTGGTGATAAACACGACTACAAACTCCAGAATGGGTTATTTGAGTTTGGTTTCCCTATTCCTTTGCTTATCTGTGGCGGCCTTGCAGCTATGGCACCTCAACTCCTTTTTCCAAAAGAAGAAGATCATTTGAGATCATATTATTCTACTCTACTCTCCAAATTCAAATATACAAAATCAATCCAACTACACATATGAAGTCGTGACGATTTCGATCCGACAAGTTATTTTAAAAACCAGCTTACCTTGTTTATTTCGAACTATACACTAAGCCGCCGTTTACCTAATCACTTACCCGCCCGGATAAGTGCTTACTTCTTGGGTAAGATTTTAGTCCACCAAAATGGCATCGTATTTAGACGGTAAGCGCTAACCGTGGTAAGAGTCGTCGCCACTCACTTACCTTACTGGGTAAGACTCTCGGTCCTTGCTTCCGCTCTTACCGGGTAAGATTCTTGGTCCTTCCCATATTCATCCGGTAAGCTAATGTGACTTGGTAAGCACTTACCTGGGTAAGCAGTTTTGTAAACGGCCCCTAAAAATCCATCAAAAACTATCTCTAGAAAACAAAATACCACACACATTTTACCATGTGGTGAATAATTTCAAACCAAATATGGTGATCTACTAACTAATTATTAGTTTATAAAAAAGAACTCATTGGCCCTGCGAGTTTTGAAGCCTCCTTTCTTGATCTTTGCAAAGAAACCGTATTTTACACTAAACCAACGAGGAACAATTTTATTGATAATTCTAAGGGTTGCAAAAAAATGCATGGGATAGCAATAATCAAACAAATCTTTAAGCAAAACTCCTAACAATCATCAAACATAACATTTTCAGAAAAAGAAAAATAATTTAACATTTATAAAGAAAGAGTATGATAAGAGAACTGAAAACTCATTAGAAGAGAGAAGAGAGAACCTGTGGTGTGCTTTTAGCCATCGGTTTTGGATGCCGCATAGGCTTCAGACTTGTGAATTTGGTAACTGGCAGATGATGTTAGTTCTTGATCATGTGTCAAGATGAAAAGGGGTGCCAATGGTGATCTGTGGCCATCTTTTCCTTGATTTTTTCAAGCCTCTTTAAAATCTCCAAGAATGAAGGTCTTTTGTTCATGTCTGCATCCCAGCAGTGTTCCGTCAATCTGTAAAATGATGAAAGAAATTAGCATACCTGATATTTGAAACCGAGGGGTCAGTTGTAATTACAAGAGAAAATGGTGGATTATGGTTAAAGGATTAGAAGATAAAAATTTGTTGTCCCAAATTTTCACATTCCATTCTTGTCCACCGATCAGATGAATACACATCATCATCAGATAGATAATGTGAACTTGAGTTAGATAAATTTAAAATATATAAAAATCCTATGTGTCTTAATTTCATTGGTGGGACAGGGATGAGACGTGCAACTTTAAGACAGCAGATTTTTATCCAAATGTTTAACACCCTTCTCCGTTCTTTAATAAAATGATGGTAATACTCTCAAATAGAGGGCAAACAAGATGTTAGTGCCAATAATCAAACAGGCACACAAATCAAAGTTGCAGGAAATGAGAAAGTGAACACTGCTGACATTTACGTGATTCATCAATTTACCGACTTTTTTTTGTTACTGTGGGTATTCAGGCCAGCTCCCATGGGCCCTGAAGATAAGAGCCCACAAAATCCCCAGTGGCCCTAAGGAGACTTGAATTGGCGACTTATGGGGAGGAGTCCGAAGGCCTAGCCTTTCTTGGTTGACTTAATTTTCATGTGGAAAGTCGTGGACCCGTTTGAACTCGAATTATGCATAATATCCAACTTATGATACATGTAAACACCCACTTTACGAAAAAGTTTGTGATGAAACCTCCATGCATATGATGCAATTCAGGAACTGAAATCAGGTTAAACAGTAGAATCAACATACTCTCTTAGCTCAGGACTGTAACTTTTTGCTCGAAAATTAGGCCTAAGCCCTTCTGACGCATGTTTCGCTGCTTCATAAGGTTCATAACTCGAGAGTGGTGGGTCTCCTTCAAGCATCTGTGACAAAGTTCAAAACATAAAGGTCAAGATCTATCCTTTTGTTACGACTTCTCTATTGAAACAGGAATTACCTGGTACAATATCATTGCAAAGGAGAACACGTCAACTGTCTTGTCATATTTACGGTGTCTGAAGACTTCAGGAGCCATATAACGATCTATGGTTGTATGTCCGGAAAAGATGAGAGAAAATTAAAGGGGTGTGATGGAACTAATTTTACAAACTAACAAATTCAATAGCAGAAAGTGTTTTAGGTCATAAGCATACAACTCCCAGTCTCGCCGGTCATTTTGTAGACATCATGAGAATTTTTAACCCTGATAAGTTTGCTTAGTCCAAAGTCTCCAACTTTAAGATGGTCTGCATTAGAGTTTACTAAAAGAACATTCCTGAAAAGTACAAGTTGCCGATGTTATCAGGAAAGGTTAAATGAAAAACCAAACCGTACAAACCTAAAATCTTGTAGGCAAGTACAAAAATATAAGTAAATATGCACGGGAGAAACAGAAAAGATTAGTGTTCTGAATGTGGCAAATAAACGAACCTTGGTTTTAAGTCTCTATGAACTACAACATTTGGCTCAGTGTGAAGATATGCCATGCCTCTGCACACACAGAAGATTAAGAAACTCAAATCACTGGGAGTTGGGGGGGGGGGGGGGGGGGCTTTTTTATTTATTTTGGTAACCGTGGGATCCGGGCCAGTTTGTGCGCACCTTGACTAATCCTGTGGGACCCATATGGAGTAAAGTTCTGAAGTATGTGATTTGTTAGGTTTACCAATACAATGCAAAACATGGACATAAGAGGGCATATGATGTTGCCTTATGGCAGGCATCTTGTATAAACAAGCTATACACTGTACTCTTTATATAGGAAAGCATTTATCTGTTTTCCATGGTATTCAATAAAGCTTAGCAAATACGATTTATATAACAAGCTATTTTGCTTATATGTTAATTTTTATCCACGATCTTTGCAAAGAAAGAAGAGCTTAGCTGGAAGTAGCTTACTGGAGAAATCTGTACCACAGTTATAAAAGAACGCAGGAAGCTTCTCCTAAATTGGCTTATGGATTAGCAGTGCTTGATCCATGTCCACAACTTTTTAAATAAAAAAGAGACTAGCTGGAAAAACCATTGCCAATGGTAATAATTATTCAAAAAATCTGGATAGAATCTTATGGTATACCCCTAATAGTAGGGTATAAATGAGGTGGGAATAGTAGAGGATCATTCTAGAAGGCTCTAAAAGTAACAGAGTGGGATGGCTAATTTGGGGCGGGAATTTCTGTTAGACTTGTGGAGGGATATAAATAAATGAGGGTAGGGGAGTGAGGAGTATTCTGTTTTGTATGTTCATTTTGGGCGAGAGCCTTTGGGAGAGTACTGGCCTCTCGAAAGCCAGAATACTATTTGTAACCTTTCAATTTCCTCCATTAATCATTAGATTTCAATTGCAAATACATCAAATTCCAATAGGTGTTCTTCAATCAGATCCAGTGTACACCAAATTGGTATCAGAGCAGTGAGATATTGGGAATGGCGATCAGAAGTGGGGCGAATTTGGCAGAAGATCTGGAACCGATCATGAGTTCGATGAAAGAGGGTTTGCAGACGATCAGGAAGGAGTTGGAGCGTTTAATTAAATTGCAGGAAGAGAAATCGAACAGATCGAACAAACCCAGGCAGCAGGAAGGAGGTACCACTGATGGAAGTCGGTTCTCTGTAATCAGAGGAAAGAGATTGGAGATATCGATGTTCGATGGAACCGATTTGGAGGGCTGGATTTTGGAGACGGAACAGTGTTTCACGGAGAACAAGCTGAGTGATGTAGAACAAATTTAAGTATCGACTCTTGCTTTTAAGGGCGATGCCCTCCGCTGGTTTCGTTGGGAGAATAGTCACACACCATTTAGGAGATGGGATGATCTTAAACAGATGATGTTGAGACAATTCAAATCGACTGTGGAGAAGAAGATTAAAGTGGAGCATCAAATAAATTCTTCAACCTTGTGGAATGCCAAGGAGTTTGATGTGAATGCAGTGATTTCGAAGATGCAGGCGGAGACAGAAAGGATAGATGAAGGGAGGGTGAGAGAACAGACAGAAAAACATGATCGAAATCTGAGGGAAACGGGTTGGTTACTCGACGGCCGTATCGAGCCACTACCGTCGCCGTCTCCTATGCCATCATTGTCGGTGTCACCACTGCTGCTGCCCTCGTTTACGTCGGCGTCAACGGTGTTTCCGTTGTCTTCGTGTTATCCATCGTCAAGGGTAGCCAAGGCCAGAGAGAAGATATCGATCGCTTGTAAGCCCGTTTTAGTAAATCGATGGCTTAAACCTAATCCTGTTACTTTAAAATGGCCCAGGCCCAAAATAGAGGGTTTAGTTGAGCCCAAGTCCTTAAGTGACTTAAATGGATTTATCAAATTCAAATCCACGACGTGGACGACGTTAGACAGAGTTAGGATGGACGACGATCCCTGGAAACTGCCGTCGCCACCGCTGCCATCACCCCCACCATTGCCACCGCCGCTACCACCCCCAATAGTGCCGCCGCCGCTACCACCCCCACTAGTGCCACCGACGTTAACGGCACCAACACATGGTTCCGTCAGAGGGAAGAACAGCAGTGAGACGGTACTTATTAAACTTCGATCTTCAAATTTCTTCTGGAACCCATACTTCCATAATCAAAATGACTGGTATTATTCTCCTCGTTTGATGATACAATATCATCGACGTACAAGGTTATGCATCCTCTTTTCGCTTTCCCTCTCTGTCTTTGGCCCAATCCTATTGTTGTACAAGTTGAAGGGAATTATCGAAGACTTATCGACCTTTAAAGACGAGAAGGATTGGCTAAAGGTGAACCTAGTAAAGCAGAAGGAAGGTGAGGGTTTAAGAGAATCCATCTTAAAGGTGTACAAAGAGGTAAATAATGATCCTCTTGTCACTTTGCAATCCTATGGTGTGGGTATTAAGTTTGATGATATTAGAAACCTTGAAAATAATGATTTAGCAGAAAGAAAGAAATGGGGGAGATCATCATGCAAGAGGAAGTGCTAACATTCAGGGGTTGGAAGGATTAACAAAACCCAACCTGATCCGAGTATTAGAGCGGCAGTGGCAATTTGGAAATTGCAATCTACACACATCGTCTCCACAATTGCTTAGTCAGATCATCAAAAAGTTCTACGACAACACAAAGATCTTCCTGCCAGAATGGGTTAACAACATTTCTGATGTGTGGGTTAAAGACCGACTTGAGAGCTTTACGTGCAAAAGCAAGTTTGAGGAGCAACCCCGGTTTTTCATCTGGCTCGTTTCTGATAAGGTTAATAAGACCCCGTCCATCATCGTTAATGACAATAGAAAGACCAAAGCATACTTGGTGAACCATTTGAGGACGTTTGCGAGATGTGGCACCAAGAAATTCTTGGAGGCACTTGAGACTGACGTTGATATGAGCATGATTGATCTGTTTGATGTGGACTTTTATTTGGTCCATCTTGTTGCTAAGAAGGTGAATGTCATCACTAAACATAATGAGGCTGAGCATTATGCGTGGGAATCCCATATTGGTGGCGTAAAAGGTGTAAACGAGGCGGAACTTGATTTTGAGGAATTTATTCTCTATCGGCGAAAATTAGAATGCCCTATAAAAAGTTTTGAGGGGGGTGAAGAGATTCCAAAGGGCTTTCCTTTTGATCGTGGGAGGGAAGAGAGAGATGAACAACAACAAGTTCTTCAATTGTTGTTATTGTCTTTTGGTGGGTATAGGACAACAAATTTTAGCTGGGAGAATTCAATGGCCTTTGAAGTCAGCTTTGAGGAGCTTATTGGGAAAAATATGGATTGCAATCTACCAGTTCATGTAGTCATAATAATGTTCCCTCAACTTGACTCTACAAGCACAGCTAGCCACAGCCAATGGATGGAGTTAGGGGTTTTGAAAAGTTTACTTGTTATTGAACCTTATGCAAGAGAAGGGGTATTGTGGCTGAATCAATTTCTATTCTTTTTCTTTCCACCTTGAAGACAAGGTGAAAGTTGAGGGGTGGGTATTGGTATACCCCTATTGTAACAGAGTGGGATGGCTAATTTGGGGCGGGAATTTCTGTTAGACTTGTGGAGGGATATAAATAAATGAGGGTAAGGGAGTGAGGAGTATTCTGTTTTGTGTGTTCATTTTGGGCGAGAGCCTTTGGGAGAGTACTGGCCTCTCGAAAGCCAGAATACTATCTGTAACCTTTCAATTTCCTCCATTAATCATTAGATTTCAATTGCAAATACATCAAATTCCAATAGGTGTTCTTCAATCAGATCCAAAGTACACCAAATTGGTATCAGAGCAGTGAGATCTTGGGAATGGCGATCAGAAGTTGGGCAAATTTGGCAGAAGATCTGGAACCGATCATGAGTTCGATGAAAGAGGGTTTGCAGACGATCAGGAAGGAGTTGGAGCGTTTAATTAAATTGCAGGAAGAGAAATAGAACAGATCGAACAAACCCAGGCAGCAGCAGGAGGTACCACTGATGGAAGTCGGTTCTCTGTAATCAGAGGAAAGAGATTGGAGATATCGATGTTCGATGGAACCGATTTGGAGGGCTGGATTTTGGAGACGAAACAGTGTTTCACGGAGAACAAGCTGAGTGATGTAGAACAAATTGAAGTATCGACTCTTGCATTTAAGGGCAATGCCCTCCGCTGGTTTCGTTGGGAGAATAGTCACACACCATTTAGGAGATGGGATGATCTTAAACAAATGATGTTGAGACAATTCAAATCGACTGTGGAGAAGAAGATTAAAGTGGAGCATCGAATAAATTCTTCAACCTTGTGGAATGCCAAGGAGTTTGATGTGAATGCAGTAATTTCGAAGATGGAGGCGGAGACAGAAAGGATAGACGAAGGGAGGGTGAGAGAACAGACAGAAAAACATGATCGAAATCTGAGGGAAACGGGTAGGTTACTCGACGGCCGTATCGAGCCACTACCGTCGCCGTCTCCTCTGCCATCATTGTCGGTGTCACCACTGCTGCTGCCCTCGTTTACGTCGGCGTCAATGGTGTTTCCGTTGTCTTCGTGTTATCCATCGTCAAGGGTAGCCAAGGCCAGAGAGAAGATATCGATCGCTTGTAAGCCCGTTTTAGTAAATCGATGGCTTAAACCTAATCCTGTTACTTTAAAATGGCCCAGGCCCAAAATAGAGGGTTTAGTTGAGCCCAAGTCCTTAAGTGACTTAAATGGATTTATCAAATTCAAATCCACGACGTGGACGACGTTAGACAGAGTTAGGATGGACGACGATCCCTGGAAACTGCCGTCGCCATCGCTGCCATCACCCCCACCATTGCCGCCGCCGCTACCACCCCCACTAGTGCCACCGACGTTAACGGCACCAACACATGGTTCCGTCAGAGGGAAGAACAGCAGTGAGACGGTACTTATTAAACTTCGATCTTCAAATTTCTTCTGGAACCCATACTTCCATAATCAAAATGACTGGTATTATTCTCCTCGTTTGATGATACAATATCATCGACGTACAAGGTTATGCATCCTCTTTTCGCTTTCCCTCTCTGTCTATGGCCTAATCCTATTGTTGTACAAGTTGAAGGGAATTATCGAAGACTTATCGACCTTTAAAGACGAGAAGGATTGGCTAAAGGTGAACCTAGTAAAGCAGAAGGAAGGTGAGGGTTTAAGAGAATCCATCTTAAAGGTGTACAAAGAGGTAAATAATGATCCTCTTGTCACTTTGCAATCCTATGGTGTGGGTATTAAGTTTGATGATATTAGAAACCTTGAAAATAATGATTTAACAGAAAGAAATGGGGGAGATCATCATGCAAGAGGAAGTGCTAACATTCAGGGGTTGGAAGGATTGACAAAACCCAACCTGATCCGAGTATTAGAGCGGCAGTGGCAATTTGGAAATTGCAATCTACACACATCGTCTCCACAATTGCTTAGTCAGATCATCAAAAAGTTCTACGACAACACAGAGATCTTCCTGCCAGAATGGGTTAACAACATTTCTGATGTGTGGGTTAAAGACCGACTTGAGAGCTTTACGTGCAAAAGCAAGTTTGAGGTGCAACCCTGGTTTTTCATCTGGCTCGTTTCTGATAAGGTTAATAAGACCCCGTCCATCATCGTTAATGACAATAGAAAGACCAAAGCATACTTGGTGAACCATTTGAGGACGTTTGCGAGATGTGGCACCAAGAAATTCTTGGAGGCACTTGAGACTGACGTTGATATGAGCATGATTGATCTGTTTGATGTGGACTTTTATTTGGTCCATCTTGTTGCTAAGAAGGTGAATGTCATCACTAAACATAATGAGGCTGAGCATTATGCGTGGGAATCCCATATTGGTGGCGTAAAAGGTGTAAACGAGGCGGAAGTGCGGAACTTGATTTTGAGGAATTTATTCTCTATCGGCGAAAATTAGAATGCCCTATAAAAAGTTTTGAGGGGGGTGAAGAGATTCCAAAGGGCTTTCCTTTTGATCGTGGGAGGGAAGAGAGAGATGAACAACAACAAGTTCTTCAATTGTTGTTATTGTCTTTTGGTGGGTATAGGACAACAAATTTTAGCTGGGAGAATTCAATGGCCTTTGAAGTCTGCTTTGAGGAGCTTATTGGGAAAAATATGGATTGCAATCTACCAGTTCATGTAGTCATAATAATGTACCCTCAACTTGACTCTACAAGCACAGCTAGCCACAGCCAATGGATGGAGTTAGGGGTTTTGAAAAGTTTACTTGTTATTGAACCTTATGCAAGAGAAGGGGTATTGTAGCTGAATCAATTTCTATTCTTTTTCTTTCCACCTTGAAGACAAGGTGAAAGTTGAGGGGTGGGTATTGGTATACCCCTAATAGTAGGGTATAAATGAGGTGGGAATAGTAGAGGATCATTCTAGAAGGCTCTAAAAGTAACAGAGTGGGATGGCTAATTTGGGGCGGGAATTTCTATTAGACTTGTGGAGGGATATAAATAAATGAGGGTAGGGGAGTGAGGAGTATTCTGTTTTGTGTGTTCATTTTGGGCGAGAGCCTTTGGGAGAGTACTGGCCTCTCGAAAGCCAGAATACTATCTGTAACCTTTCAATTTCCTCCATTAATCATTAGATTTCAATTGCAAATACATCAAATTCCAATAGGTGTTCTTCAATCAGATCCAGTGTACACCATCTTAACTTTCGCCTCTTACTTTGCTTATAGAAATCGCGATGCTGATCTGATTCAATTTCAGTTGAACAAAGAATTACTCTTTAAAAAATGAAAAACCGAGGAACACCCTGGTAACCGTTCATGAGGACGGTATGCACATGTGCATGCAAGTAATTGAAACAAATTACTTGCATGCACATGTGCATACCGTCCTCATGAACAGTTACTAGGGTGTTCCTCAGTTTTTCATTTTTTTGGGGTTGTCCCATAAACCTGACCCTATATTTCTAAAACAATTAAGAAGTACCTGGCAATGTCTAAAGCAAAGTTTATAGCCGTCGTTGGATTAAGAGCACCTTTCTCCTTCAAGCACTGATGAAGATCACCCTGCACCCAAAAATACTCATACTATAAGACTATGATCTTCCATCTCTATGTTAACTAAATGATGTGCAGCTGCTTTACCCCTCGTAAAAACTCAGTGATCAGCATTAACGGCTTCTTTTCAGTAACAGCTCCAAGAAATTGCACTATATTAGGATGGCGAAGTTTGACCAGCAAATTCACCTCATGCCTAAAGTCCTGACTGTATTGATGAGACAATTCATCAAATGACAGGTGGTGACTATTATTTTGAGATATATGATAAAAAATAGCAAATTATCCTTATCAAACAAAAAGTTCACAGCTTATGCATTTTGCATACGAACTTCAGAAATATAACATGGCAGTATCACACCTCAAAACTAAATGAGATAAACTTAATGTTACTCACACCACAAATCTGTCATCTGAGAGACTTGGAAGTATGCGCTTTACAGCTACAGGTGTTCCACGCCAAGATGCTTTTACAATCTCGCCGAAGGACCCCTATTAGCAGCAATACTTGTTAACCCTCATATCAACTTTACAGAAGAAAACATTGTACATGATAGCTCAATCATCGAAGTTGCACATTCATTTAGCATGGTTGCATGTCTAACCAAAAATCACAAAAGAAACCTCAAACTTTAGTCATGTTCTTGCCTCTTCAAATACTCCCACATAATTAGGAACTCGAATTTACATCAAAAGATAACAAGTTGAAGCCATGTGCAGGCCATGAGCCCCTTAACAGGTACGTGGACAAGATTGTCTTTGTCATCCAGGGACCTTCTGACATATGATAACTACTATGAACAACTAAATGAACGATTATCACAGGAAACACTTATTAAACCTACCAAGATATCTTCTTCAAAAAGTAGGAAGCGATCACAATATGCTTTGATGTTCAAAGGGCAACTATCTTCCTCAAGAATAAGCACACATGACACACCCATATTTGTTCACATGAAGAAATGGTTGCAAGTCAGATGGCATGTAAAAAAATGATATTATATGTTGTATTTCTTTCCAAAAACGTATTATATATATTTGATTTAGGGACCATAACCACGAAAGGAGAATATATGTCATACACAGAAACTTAGGATAGTCAGTTTTCTAAATATTAAAAAATTAGAAAATTTAAGTTCTCTTGACATTAAATTTGGATCACCAATGTTGTGGTAGAATGATAACACACACAATAGGGATATGCATCCAACAACTCCATATAGGTACTGCAATTACTGGCAACACTGCAACATCGTCTCAAAATATATCTAAATAAACTCCATTTTAACCAAACTTACCACAAACACAAATTCTTCTGTTATTCATGTCAAATATTAAAAGTTCAATCAAGCTAGCATTACTCTGCATATAATAAAGACCCACATCAACTAGCTTTTGTTGGAAGGAGCTAAAGCCGAAGTGTCTGGCAGTAGGATTCCCAGCTATGTCATGAACATGGAAACTTCAATCTTCTTTTAAATATTGCTGCATCTATTACAATAACATGACAACTAGTCAAGGGTGGTTGTGAAGGGACCAAAAAAGGAAATCCCTCCATGGGATATACCACTTTTCGCCTCCTAAGAGTATTGAACCCTGACCACATGTTAAAGTCATTTACACTAGTTTGTTATATAGCACAAATTTTTTCTTTGCGTTCTGCTCGACTATCATATAACATTTATATATATATATATATATATATATTAATAGTTAGCAAATAACCACTCATTATATGTCTTTTACTTAATTCAGTCATTGACACAAATCACAATTATAGATAATAGATGTATGCTACGACATGTCCTAGTGAAACATAATTAACAATCTTTCAGCAACAAAACCATACCTTGCCTACAATGTGTGAGCTTGTGAAGTCTAACTCCACAGGGTCAATTTCCCAGTCACACTTATTTGGAAGAGGGGGTAGCACAGGCCTTGGTTCAGAATGGCTTCCATTCTGGCCCTGCACAGAAAATGTCAAAATTTTGAAGCCAATAAAAGCATAAGATCAAAAGGTGAGCAATCATAAGTGGAGATGATTCCCATGATTTTTTATCTACATTAGGATGAAGCAGCAGAACAGTCAGGTTTGCAGATATACAACTTTCTTACCCATAAAAGTTATAATTATTATTAGTATTTATGTCGCAATTTAGGGCTTCAGCCTTCATGTTTACCTCCCTCGCACTGGTAACACGTCATGAATAGCTTGCTGCTGAAAGCTTCATTGAGAAGTTCATCACCAGCATGTTTATATATTCATTCACTCTTCATTTAGGCTTTAAATCAAGAAGTAAGAATAAGCAGGAAGGCAAAGAATGTTAAGATGGAGGCCTATCAAACCCAGAGAAGAGTGACAACAGGCTGTGCACTATAATGAAACTGTAGGGTATTCCAGATAGAAGATGAAACGAGATAAGGAAAATGCTTAAGATAGATAGACATTTAGCAGAAAGCAAGCTCTCCAATTATTGAACCTAGTAAAACAGAATATAAGACAATGATACAAGGGAAAGATATAAGAATGATATTTCAGTTGTGTGGTAACCTTCCACTATACCAATATAAAGCATGTTAAAGTCTAGGGAAACTGAGAATTGTTCTTATAATGCCTTACAAACAAAGGTCAAATCTTTTCCGTAATATACAAAAGATAGCATTCTCTCCATCCCAAAAATATGCAACATTCGACTTGGCATGTACTTTGATTAATTAACAAATATCTAAATTGCTGCTTAATAAGTCAAAATGGGAAAACTTGTGCACCAAAATCATTGTCGGAAATATCTTGTAATGATTGTGACGGGCAGATGGGTAATTTGGATCCGAATCTTTCAAAACAAGGAATCGTCGCATTTTTCAAGACAACCCAAAGCAGAAAGTATTGTAAAATTTTGGATAAGAGAGAGTACAATGTAAGGGCCAATGAGTCAAGGAGTATTATTATTGTAACTTGTGTGAATGGAACAATTATGCAGAAAATATCCCATCGACCATGATACAGTTGAGGCCAAACAGAGGAACAGGAGAGTTTTCATTTATGCCAACTTGTTTTGGAGAGATGAGTTTTTTAGAACACTGCACCAGAAAATTAGGACATGGGCATGTTCTTCAATACAATCACCTTGCTGAAGAGTATAGAAGACCAACTGACCAAGAACAAATATATGGCAGTATATAAGGACATAACTGCAAGGCCAAATGGATTACACAGTATATTAACTCCGTAAAGTCAACTTTTGGACACTCCCACACACTTGGCATCTACTTTTTGTGTTCCCTTCAATTGTCTTCTTAGTTTTTAGGGATCCTAGTTTGTGATTTGTGAACAAAGATTTTGATATGGGATTCCTGAAACATAATGATTATTGAATGAATACTGTATAATGAGCAGTAGGTATTAAGCTAATGCACACATGTGACCCATAACATGCTTCAAACAATTATGCCACAACTCAAAATTTAAAGGACATATATGATATACCAAACATCAGAGACTGGGTATTCAACTTACAAATGACATGCCATCATACGACTTCAATAGCTCAATCATGTTATGTTTTTTAGCTCCTTCCGCGTCATCTAGAGGCTGTCATGAGCAGTATCAACTTGAGAAAAGAGTATTATGGTAAGTTGACAGAATTAGAAGATAGCTGTGGAATTACAACACAAGCTCAAATAAAATAAGCATCAATCGGTTAGAAACTAGAAGCAGATGGAAAAAGGGAAACAACTTGTCTTCCCACTGCCTTTAAGCAGTGCCAGAGCCACGTTGTAACCAGAGGGGGCATTTGCTTAGCCCTCAAATATTAGATTTTTTTATGGAAGCCCAATTTCTTTTACCAATACGATTATACGACTAAGGCATCCACTCATGCAATAGTTTAGCAATCAGATGATAAGCACCAAATAAGTTTCTAACAGCAGTAGCAACATACGAATACTTAAGTTCATTCATGAGTGCAGCTCTCAGATTACACTAACCCAAAGAGGCCATGTTTGTGCATAATTTCAAATGAAGCTGACATGGTTGTCATTTCAAACAAGCTGCAACATAAACCCCTAACCTTTGTGCCTTTAAGAACTACGCTAGGCATTCTCGTCTCAGTCAACATGTAAGACATAATCTACAAAAGACTTGTGAGTACCAATACTTGCTCCGTCGTTCATTTCACTCATTGCCAGTTGTGTTAGATACGAACTATATAAGTTTATACAGCTATTTATGTTAAAGTATTTATGATTTTTGCCTGCAGAGCAACAAGGGCGCGTGCTGAAATTCTGATTAAATAACACTATGAAACAACGAAGTACCAGAAAATAGACTACTAGCGCATGATCAGTCATCGTCCCATTCTAAATGAACACGAACTCGAACTAAATCAATAGCAAGAATTCAATGAATTAAGCCGGCAACTTAAGCCCTAACTGAGTTCATTCATTTCAACTAAACCACGGTAATAATCAACTCAACTAAACTTGATTACTTAACTAGTAAAATAGTTAGCATATAAGTAACTTTCGGTTACCGTGTTCTTCCATCGATCTTGAGCGTTAACATCAGCGCCATACTCAATCAAACATTTAGCAACATCGATCCATCCATGAAGCGAAGCAACGTGAAGTGGAGTTCGATTATCGTAATCCCTAGCATGAACCAAAGAGCGATCTTCCTCCAGGAGCTTCTTGATTGCCGATGCCTCATTCTGGTGAGCATGCCACAGTATCAACGACGTCCGGCTGACTTTCGCTTTGTCCTTTTTCTTCGCCGGCGTGTCACCGGAGTGGCCGGAGCTTCCTTCACTTCCGCTCATTCGATTGGTCGCTAAGATTGAATATGGTTTGAATCCTGTAGGGAAATTGAATTCGGTCGTCGGCGGTGCTACAGTCAGAAACTTGACATATCTGGAGTGGATTGAAATGTCTTTCCTTTTTCAACCGTCATTGCGTCACGCTATAAATACTCCTCGGTTACGTGAACGACCCAGAAAAGAAATCATTAACTCTGTAAATAATTTAAAATTTTTATATATGCCTATGTTATTAAGCTTTTGAATAAAAAGGTTTTAAAATAACTTTAAAACATTAGAGGTTTGCTATAAATTTTGTAAAATAGAGAATCAAATGTTAAAATTTTAAAAAAGAATTATATTCATCTCCAACAGTTTTGTTAATTTAGTGATTTTAACACAAATTATATTAATATAATATTCTGTAATTTATATTTTCAATACACTTTAAAAGAAAAACTTAATATAAAATTATAAAAGATTTATGTTATTGGTGGGTTGAATAAAATAATTATTTCTCTCTCTTATTTAGAGAAATATAGTGAGTTCTCTGTATTTAGAGATTTTTTCATGAATCTCTATTTTAGCAAACAAGATAGCAATTCTATTGAAGAAGAATAACAAACAAAACTCATTTTTTTTTCTATTTTAGCAATGTTGTTGGAGATGCTCTTAGATATTACACCCAATAATAAAACTGCGAAATTATATTGTTTTCATAATGCATGAAAAATAAATTATTAAGGAAATCATTTATGGTTTTAGTATATTTTTTGGTTATTTTAATAGAGTAAGTTACTTTTTTAGTCCATGTGGTTTATTATAAGGAAAATTAATTAAAATGCCAAAAGTCAAACATTGAGTTACCAAAATGCCACAAAAATTTCTCAGTTTACCAAAATGCCCTAAATACCCGTGATGGAGCCCGCGATCGCGGGATAGGGCTGACGTGGCACGAACTTTGGCCACAAATGCCCCGCGGAGCCCCTCAACTTTGGTCGCGGTGCACATTTGTCCCCTGCCCGCGATCGCAGCCCGCGATGGAACAAAAATTTTCAGTTTTGGCCCCTGAAAATTTACACTTTTGGTCCCTGTACTTAGACGAATCTTGCATGCTTTTACTGTTTTTTTCCACAATTATTGTACTTTGAAGACCGATTTGTGGTTGAAATTCATTTGCATGTTTGAGATTTCATCCATAAATATCAGTAATATGCAATTCACATTCTTTCTTGATTTCTCTCTTGCTTTCTTTCTTTGAATTGCTTTCTCTCTTGATTTCTCTTCTCTCATTTCATCCACAAATGGCATCGTCATCAAACCCTAAGTCTACTCCTGAAAAAATGCCACCTCAAATCGAGGCCGCCATAGCAAAAAAGGAAAATGAGATAGATGAACTAACAGAAGAGTGGAAAAAAATTATGGACAGGAAGGCAGTCCATTTGAGAAAGATCGAAGAGGAAGACAGGGAGATCAAAAGGATGAAAGGGGATATAAAAGCTCGGGAGGCTCGTGTTCGTCGAGAACAAGAAGCAATTCACCATATTCTGCAAGACTTCGCAATTATTCAAGCGAAGGTAAACGAGAAGCAAGCTTGGATTGATGAAACTAAATCAATTTTTAAGTAGGTGGTGGTTGTTTTAGTTGTTTTGTATTTTTTTTGTTTTGTATTTTTTTTACTGTGTTGTTGTTTGTATTTTTTTTACTGTGTTGTTGTTTTGTATTTTTTTGTTGTTGTTAATTTCTCTGAAAAGTAGTTTTTAAGCCGCTGAACCACGGTTAGGTTGGATACATCATGCAAGGTCAAGTCAGAGGTTACCTCATTCGGATAAACAAACATGGGGTTTTGTTTGTTAATGATGCTAGATTTTGGTAGCCGTACTCTATCCACGTGGGCCTACTCCTCTTGTAGAATATATGACAACCCTCAACTCATTTGCTAAAGTGTGTCCGGGTTGTGGTACACAATGGCCATACGTGGTTGCAAAAGCAGAAGCCGTTGAAGAAGGGTCAGAAAGATTGAAGATGAAGAGCATGTTGGATGGAATACAAACTAGCTGTGTTATCAATGTTCATTTAAAAGCATATGTATGTGTGTATATATAATATGAATATATATATATCATTTACAAACTAGCTGTGTTATCAATGTTCATTTAGAAGCATATGTATGTGTGTATATATATAATATGAATATATATATATATATATATATTTTACAAATCAGCGTTCAGATCAACAGTATCATATGTGTTTGTTCCATATGGTTCAAGCTGTGACGGGCCCGGGGTGTGACTGACTGAATGTCTCCTTGGCACGGTTGAAGGGGCGGGATTTGGACACTCTCCACGAGTGTGTCCTACGCATTGGCACCGAGTACATCTTCGTTGTATCGAACTTTCACCACGTGATGGACGTCGGTCGTTCTTTCTCGGTCTCCCGGCTCTGTTCTTATCCATTAAAGGTGGATAGCATGGCGGAAGCGGGTCGGGTGGATACACCCATGCTGCAGGGGGTCCAGCTGGGTTTATTACCTCCACGTATGTTTTCCAGTAATATTCGGACGTGAAGAAAGGTACAGCCAAGTCGCTGCAATCTGTACGACACATATATCTTGCTGCAGCGATGGCATGGCCGCACGGTAACCCAGATTTATCCCATTCGCGACACGAACAAAAGTGGTCTTCCATATTCACAATCGCGTGAATATAGTCATCATGCACCTCGTACTTCCCATACCCGATTGCTCTTACCGGCCATGTCGCCGCACGACGCGCCCTGTACTGAACGATATTCTCCGCCGTTGGTGTGAGTGCATTTTGCATCTCAGCTCCTTTTAGGCGTCGAATTTGGCACCACTCTTGTTGAAAGGCCCGAAAGTAGTCCATAAGATTAACAATCGGACATCTACGCGCAAAACGGGAGAGTGCATTCACAGACTCTGCACTATTCGAGGTCAGAATGTCATACCGTTGTCCAGGAAAATGGGTCGCGGACCACCTCTCCGGTCCAGCATCGTCAAAGAATTTGGCTGCTCCGTCGGCACTATATCGTAGCATATTCATGTACTTGTTAAACTCCCGATCCGTATATGCTCTGCATGCCGCCCAATAGACATCCTTGTAGGTGGTAATACGTTTGTCCTTAGATTTGGCGTTCATCTCCAAATTTCGACAGCATATGGCGTGAGGGGCGTTTGGGTACATGGCAGAGATTGCGGCGCTTATGGAAGGAGCCCTGTCAGACATAAACACCAACCCTTGCGGGTCTCCGATAGCTTGTCTCAACATGGACATAAACCAAGTCCATTCGTCCCCGGTTTCAGACTTGCCTACGCCGAAAGCTACTGGAACAATGGAGTTATCCCCGTCCATGGCAACCGCCAGGAACATCATACCCAAGTAACGGCCCTTTAAATGGGCTGCGTCTATTATCAGGACACGACGTAGATTTTCCAGAAATGTGCGGATCTGCAAAAACATAGGTGGTTTTCCTTTGTAAATGTTATAGTTTATAATGTGTAAACATATGACGTGTTAAAATACGTACCGCGGGTCCAAGGGCCACGAAGCACATCTCAAACCGTCGACGTGAATCAGTCCGTAGCTGCGTGACAGTACCAGGGTTCTGCAACTGCAAATTATATAAATATGCCGGGAGTCGTTCATACGACTCCTCGAACGTGCCTCTCACAATAAACAGTGCATGGCATCGCGTACGCCAAGCTTGGTGGTAATCAATCGTGACGCCGAACTGCTGGTGAACATCGTGGACGATGTCCTTTGGACGCAATGACCTGCTAACATCAAGAAATTTGTTTTTCAGTATCGCACCCAAAGTCTTTTTGCCGGCTTGTTTGTGGTGAGGATTAAGTTGCGTCCTCGTACAAGTGTGTACGTCGTGCAACTTTCTAATCATTATCGCCCCTCCTTTGGGACCCGTGTGAATCGCGTACAACCTCCACTCACACTTTTCTCTGGCACATTCAACTACGTATCTGCTTTTGTCAAATTTCCGCGCGTGACTTTGGAAACCCTCTTCCAAGAACTTGAGTCCGATCTGACTTGCCAAGAGATCCTTCGAATCGAATATCTGACCTGCTTTTAACCTTTCACTGCGAATATAAGGTGTAGGTTCGTAGGTTTGTGTCTGGGTATGGGAGTCTGGAAGAATAGGGGGCATATCAAAAAGGTCATTTATCTGACTACATGATTTTCTACTAGGGGTATATTCTTCGTGATCATCACTATCGGTGTCTGATCTGTCTATTTCAGAATTACCCGTTCTGAAAACGTGGGTTTCGTCATCAGCAACTCCAGCAGTACGCCCTTCGTGTGGTTGTGGTGGTGGTTGTTGTTGCGTCTCCGGAATACAGTCGTTAAGACCATATGAATGATCTAAATGAACCGTTGGGGCGTCGGACGCCTGAAATTGAGAATCAGGCTGCTCTATTTGGAGGTCTTCGTCGTCACCGTCGTCGTCACCGTCGTCGTCGTTTTCGTCGGGATACACAAAAAGTAATGGGGGCCTTTCTGAATCGACTGCAAAGTGCAGAAAAGTAGAGATATCCCCATCGTTGGATAAATCCACAAATGACCTATCGCCATTTTTAAACACTAACTTGCAAACAGCAGAAGGGTTGATTCCACATTTTTGCATGGCGTATGCAAGAAATTTCTGATAAGTATAGTTTACTGACACTTTTACACCACGCTTAGATTTATAAGCAAAATTCCACTCATTGTTATCTTGCTCCCATTCACCATCAAAACATAAATATAGCTTAGCTTTTGCAACAAATGAACTCATTTTTTCAGTAGTATCTCAAACACAAAATATTGCAGAAAGAAATCAAGAAAGAAGTATGAAATCGGTGTGTGGATTATGGATTGCATTTTACATCTATTTATCAATGAAACAACCAACATTGATGACAACCAATCTCTCATTTCATCCACAAACTGGTATTCCAAAAACACTGATTTAACATTGATGAAAACATGCAAATGAAATTCAACCACAAATCGGTCTTCAAAGTACAATAATTGTGGAAAAAAACAGTAAAAGCATGCAAGATTCGTCTAAGTACAGGGACCAAAACTGAAAAATTTTGGTCCATCGCGGGCAGGGGCCAAATGTGCACCGCGGCCAAAGTTGAGGGGCTCCGCGGGGCATTTGTGGCCAAAGTTCGTGCCACGTCAGCCCTATCCCGCGATCGCGGGCTCCATCGCGGGTATTTAGGGCATTTTGGTAAACTGAGAAATTTTTGTGGCATTTTGGTAACTGTTGGTCAAACTTTTGGCATTTTAATTAATTTCCCTTATTATAATTGTGGACTTCGTCATGTGAATTTTTGCTTTTCGTTCTTATGGTTTGGAATTCCTTTTTATTTTCGTGTTTGAGGCAAGTTACTATTTTTAAGTTTTAAATATGAGGGACTAAAATAGAATTAAACTGTAAATCATAGGGATAAAATTAGCAATCAAGTTTAAATCATAAGAATGAAAATAATAATGAAGTATAGATTTTAAAATTACTGGGACTAAAATAGAAATGTTCAACAAAACATGAGGATGAAAAATGTAATTTTATTATTTTAAATATAAATTAAAATGTAATAGGAAGATATGATATTGTAAAAAAAAATCTTGTCAAAGTCTTGTATGTTTAAGTGTGTTTTTTAAGCATTTCAACACGCAAATCACATCTAAGCAAATAGAAGTAGGTTGGTTAGCAATAATAAGAAGTGCATGTCTATGGTTGTTTAATTAGATTAACTAGATTTTACGTAATTCCTAGCTACTTAGAGCATCTCCAACAGCTTTCCCAAAATGAGAAAAATGGAGAAAATAAGGATTTTAGGCTAATATTGTGCTCCAACAGCTTTCCCAAAATTATCCCCAAAATGGTGAAAGTTGGAGAGAGAATATTTTTTTCTCCAAATATGAAGATCACTCCAAAAATGATTACCAAGTGAGATGACCAATAGAAAGCTTTGAAAATAAATATGTAGAGAGAGAAATAATATTTTAATAGATAAATGGAATATTTTAATATTTTAGTTAATGTTGGATTCTCCAAAATGGGGAAGCTGTTGGAGATGAATGTATATTTTTTTGGGGATTTTGGCCTTTGGTTCCCTATTTTGAAGAAATTATGGGGAAGTTGGAGATGAGCATCTCCAACAGCTTCCCCATTTTGGAGAAAATGGAGAATATGCGGATTTTGGGCTCTATTTTTGCTCCAACAGTTTCCCCAAAACTATCTTCAAAATGGAGAAAGTAAGAGAGAGAATGGGTTTTTCTCCAAATATGGGGATGACTCCAAAAATGATTACCAAGTGAGAGGACCAATAGAAAACTTTGAAAATAAATATGTAGAGAGAGAAATAATATTTTAATAGATGAATGGAATAACTTAATATTATAATCAATGTTTTTTTCTCCAAAATGGGGAATCTGTTGGAGATGAATGTAATTTTTTTTAGGGATTTTGGCTTTTGGTTCTCCATTTTGGAGAAACTTTAGGGAAGCTGTTGGAGATGCTCTTATTAAGTTTTACGGAATCCTATTTTTGTGTGTATATATAGGGGGTGTTTGGGATTGCTTATTTTTTTGACTTATTTGTTTATTGCTTTTTCTCACTGCAAATAAGCTATTTTTAGTGTTTGGATTGGAAAAAAAGAAAAATGTTTATGACTTTTTGTTGGTCCCAGCTATGGAATAGCTATGGTAAACAAGTATTGTAGAAGGGGGGGTTGAATACAATACACAAATTTTTTTCACTTAATTAATTCTTTATTGATTTAAAATCAAGAATTACACATAGAAAACTTAAAGATTGTTGCGGAACAAAACAGATAAAATCTGCTTAAACAATCTAACACAAAGTCACACAGAGAATAAGAACAGTTGTAAAACACTTAGAAAACAAATGAACTTCTGAGAGAGAGTAATGCCAGCACTTGAAAGCTTGAGAGAGTTTGTAAACTGGTGGTTTTGCAAGGAAGGAGAAGACCTCTTTATATAGTGCCTCATGCATTAAATGCATGGACACTTGTCAAGCAGGGCTTGGATGGCAGGATGGAAGCAGCTTCTTCTGAAAAGTACTGGGATGTACTTTTGTCTTTGTATGTTTGTCTTGAAGCGTTGACCTGTTGTTGAAGTTGAGCTTTCTTGAAAGAGATAACAAATACAGAGATCCTTTTTCTGATCCTCGGATTATATCTCTGTCATTGCAGGATATCCCAAATATATTTTGCAGATAAAGATGAATATACCTGTTGTAAATTGTTGGCCTAGGATGTCTTCAAGGATATCTTCAAGAATTCTTTCTTAAGGAATTCTCTGCCGATCAGGACTTCAATCCCAAGTAGCAGCTTAATCTTTGGTTGAGAAATCTATCTTCAATCCGCCTTGAAGATATATTTCTACTTTGTTTCTTCGGTTGATCTTCGACTTCACCGAACATTTTTATACAATTAAACTGCTTGTAAAGAACCTAGAAATTATTCTAAGTATGAACTGTGTAAAATTGAGAGACTGAGGTCATCTTCAAATCTTAAGTGACCCAACAATCTCCCCCTATTTGAGGATGACATCCATACTTAGAATCTGAGAAGTAAACACTGAATAATTCATTTTTGACCCTTGTTTACTCTTTTGGGTTCTTTTCACATAGTCCATTCTTTTTGTTCTTTTTGGATTTTTTTTTTGTATCTGACATTTACAAGTAAGAAGAAATGGTAAAGTATAGCTGTACAAACTATTAACAAAAGTGTACTTGTATTGAAAACTTGAAAGAGCAATAACTTAAGTTTACAAGTACATATCAGAAACATAAAAAGATGATCAATTCATCCTTTTCTGTAGTTCAGCTAGGATGGCATGTTGTAGTGGAGGGATTGCAGTTGTGTCAGGGGTAATGACAAAGATGGCTTCAAGGAAGATAGAGTCAGCCATAGATATCTCCTCATATCGGAAGAATTGTTGTGTGCCTTGGGCATTGTTGAAGAAAATGCCCCGATACGGTCTGTATAACACAGAAGGAAATTTTCTGGTGGGGACTGAGGGAAGCTTTAGGTTCAGGTTCTTGAGATCAGGAAGAATTCCTATAGCAGCAAGATCTTGAAAGATGGTTTGGTGGAATTCTTTCCTTATCTTCTTTAGATTGTCAAGAAGTCCTCTGATATATATCTTTGCATCAACTAGGTTCGGACTTTTTGAATCTTTAAGACATTCAACAATTTCGTACCATTCTAACATACCATAAGAATCAAGGTCATGAAATCTTACCGGTGTGATGGAGTTGTCAGCCCGGGTAAGTATCACATAGACATCATGTGATTCTTTGTGAGTAGCTAGTTTGGCTTCAACGATTTTAGAGATACTGGTCCTTCCAAGTAACTTATTCTTGCACCATGCAAACTTTTTGGAGAACTCAGATTGCTCCCCCTCAACTAGTGTACCTGCATTTTCAATGGTTTGCTCCCCCTGAGTTGGTGGATATGGTTGTGCCGATTTGGATGGGTCAGAAGGACCTGGCACGTCAGATTGACCCGGTTGGTCGCTGGAAAGAGTTTCCAGACCTCTCTCCCCCTCAGCGGCCGACCGTTCACGAGACAGGACAACATCAGCAAAGTGAGTGAGGACTCGAGCCTGCGCCGCTGGAAGAGCATCCATCCTTTGGTGAAGAGAGACAAGACCACCAAGAAGCTGATTATTTAGGCTTTGCTGGCTCTCAATGGATGACTGTAGCCTGATAATTTCCTGATCACGAGCCTCAGAAGCAGTTTTCATGGCAGCCATAGAGAGCGTGAGACTGGCATTGGAATCTAAAAGAGACTGAAACTGAGAGTGTAAGCCAGAGAGAGAACCCTGGATGGATCCAAGTTGGCTTGCAGGGGAGACATATCTGGTGATAGGAGCTTCACACCTGTGATGAGTAGGTGTGGGGGGTGATGAGGAAGATACCTTGAAGATGGAGGAGAGGATGGCACCATCATGTCAACAATAGGATCTCCAGAAGGTGGTAGACTTGCATATGAGGCGGCAACATAAGAGCTTGAATGCTCCATTTCTTCATGTGGAGGAGAGCCAGGAGGCTTTGAGATAAGAGGAGGAGATGAGCCATGGAAGCTTGCAGAGGAGTTGTCACTGGTAGGAGACAACTGAACTTCTTCGGTGGTAGTTGGTGAGTGATACCGATATGCAGAAGCGGGAATATCATCTGGAGAATCTTCAACAAGATAATCAAGTAAACATGTATGACCCTCATCGGGTCGTGCAGTAACATCGACCGTGCAACGATCGGGTGATAGGCCGTGCAGTGAGAAAGCAGTACCTTGGACTGGAGAGAGGTCCAAGTCATCTTCATCCACCAAGAAGTTGATAGAAGAAGGAGCATTGTGGGTCTCCAAATTTTCAACCGAAACCTGTTGGGAGGAGACGGAGGAGCTAGCTAAGGGGTCAGCAGATTCCCTGGGCCTGGTTGGGACAATTGCAACAACTTCAGATTGTAAAGAATCTGTTGCTGGATGTGTGGTTATGGCCCTCAAATGATCCTTATGCCTCTTTGGATGAGACTTAAGGGGGGATGAGGAGTGACTCCGCTTCTTGGAAGGGGTGTTGACTTGGGTAGCCGCCAAAGGTGATTTTGGTGGCATAGTCATAGAAGCGAGTGCGGAGCTACCGGAAGCTTTAGATTTTTTGGATTTGCTTGTCGGTTTCACTCGGGTAGGGGGAGAAGGGTCCACTACAGTGGAGGAAGCCACAATAGGACGAGGGTCCCGGGCATCTCCCCATTGTAGATTGGGAGAGTTAATGAAAGAAGACATACCTGGAAGAATGGTGGATCCATCCTGTTCGCGTTGCAGAATTTGTTTGGTGACAGTTGAGGGAGAGTAGTCATACACAAATTTGGGAGTAGCTGACTTTTGATCAGCTTCAAGAGCAGCAGCCAACTTGTGGGAAATGATGAGAGAAAGAAATCTGGGATATGCAACATGCGGCCTCTTGGAACTGTCTATCACACTAACTATTTCATCAAAGAAATATTTAGCAAAATCTATCCTTCTTTGAAACATAAGAGCATGGGCAAGCTTGGTGGCATAAGATGGAACTTGGTCATAACCGCTTGTTTTACGACTAAGGCATAGAAGGATATGAGTAAAGAAGAAGTTCCATACCGGACCCATGTTTTTGCGCATGAGAGTTGCAGGCCCTTTATCACCTTCTTTGGGTTCGTACCGGATTGCACTAACTACCTCACCATGTTCAATGTCCAAAAGAGATGTAGCATCTTTGCCTAGAGGAAACTTTTCATAAGAAGGAAAAGTTGGAAGATGTAGAGCAGACCTAATGTCTTCAACCCCAAAGCTGAGATTAGGTTCAATATCAGAAAGGATGGAGGCCTTGATTTGTGAAGTAGCATCATCATAGAAGCAAGAAACCCAGAAATTTCCCAGAAGCACTTTGCTCATTTTGATGCTCTTGGTGAAGGCATATTGGAGAGGAGACTGTTGAAGAAAAAAGGAGACTGGATTGTGTTCTGGATGGAGGGGGTCATTAGCAAATCTTGCAAGATGATTGCAAGAGTTGAAGACTAAGTCTGCATGAGTGAATTTAGGAGGAGAAGAAGAGGATGTCATCTTGATAAATGGAGAGAAAAAGAAAGGAGAAGATGGAGAGGGTGAAAAAGAATGAGAGGAGAAGAAGTATTTATAGGGGGTAAAGATGGGTAATAAGAAGAAGAGGGAAGAAAATATATGTTGGGTAATAGGAGGTATGAGGTGGAGTGTGATGGGAGATGATAGGTATAGGGTTAGGTAGGATGAGATATATGGGAAATAGGAAAAGTAGGAGAGAGAGAAAGGAGTGTTTTAAAGAAGAGGAGTTATAGGAAGGGTGGGTTTAGGTTTGGGGTTAAAACCTTCGGCCAAAAACTAGAGAGGAAAACTATTGATGTTAGTGGGTGAGTTGGGTCGTCGGTGGAGGGGGGGTGAGATGAGAAGGTATCGGTGGGGTGGGGTGGGGTTCGGTGGTTAAGGGGTAGAGAGGGGTAGTGTGTATCGGTGGGGTCGATGGGGTGGCAACGTCGGCGGAGGGAGGAAGGGGGTCGTCGGCGGGATCGGTGGAAAGAAGGGAGGAAGGGGTCGGTGGTATCGGGTGGATCGGTGGAAGGAGAGGGTCGGTGGGGGGTGTTCTCGGCAGCCGACGACGAGGGAGGAGGGTGGGATGGCGGAGGTTTGCGTCGGTGGTCGGTGGCAGCAGCAGGGCGGTGGTCGGTGGCAGCAGATCGGCGACAGTAGCAGCCGGTGTCGGCGGTGGTGGAGGGTTTCGTCGGTGGCCGCAGGGGGTCGGCGTGAGGGTGTCGGCGGAAGGGAGACAGCCGACGAAGATGGTGTTTGGGTTGCTTGTTGTCGGTGGTTTGGAGGTATTGTGTGAGGTTTGTCTTATTTGGTTGGTTAGGATAGTTTGTGAGGGGAGATGTAGGATATGTGTGAGTAAGGTAAATTTATAGGAGAAAAGAGATGGTAAGGTGAAGGTAGAAAAAAATAGGTTGTGTTTGTAGAGGGTAAGGTTTGAGGGTAGGTTGAGGGTGTGGATCAAAAGTAGAAATGGATAGGTAAAAAGATGGATGGTTAGGATGGAGAGTGGCGTGGATTGAGAGAGGTAAAAGGTAAGGAAGGTATTGGGATAGGTAAAAGTAGGTTGTAAGGGTAGGAAAAAAAGGAATTAGAAAAAATGGACTTTTCTTGTAACTGATAAAATATCAGTACTTGAAATGTCTAACTGATAAAATAAACACATTTTTTTTATACATCTAAATTTAACATACCAAGTTCTCCTAAGAGAAACTTGAACCTAGGTTCTTCAAGAGGCTTTGTGAAGAGATCAGCCAGTTGAAGATCGGTGGGGATGAAATGCAGTTCAATATCACCTTTGGAGATGTGATCTCTTATGAAGTGATACCGAATATCAATGTGCTTGGATCTGGAGTGAAACACCGGGTTGTTTGCAATGGCAATTGCACTGGAGTTGTCACACAGTATTGGGACTTGAGAATAGATCTGATTGTAGTCCCTCAGTTGATTCTTCATCCACAGTATTTGAGCACAACAACTACCAGCCGCAACATATTCAGCTTCAGCCGTGGAGGTGGAGACTGAGTGCTGCTTCTTGCTAGACCAACTGACAAGTTTACCACCAAGGAGTTGGCAGCTTCCAGTAGTGCTTTTTCTATCAACCTTTGATCCTGCAGAGTCAGAATCTGAATAACCCATTAGATCAAAACCTGAGTCTTTGGGATACCATAGACCCAGATTCATGGTACCTTTCAGATACCGAAAGATGCGTTTAACCGCAGCCAAGTGAGATTCTTTAGGATTGGCTTGGTAACGCGCACACAGGCAAGTAGCAAACATAATATCAGGTCTACTAGCAGTAAGATAAAGAAGTGACCCAATCATTCCTCTAAACTTGGTGACATCAACAGACACACCAGCAAGATCAGCATCAAGTTTTAGAGGTGGTGCCATAGGAGTCTTCATGGGAGAGCAGGTATCGAATTTAAACTTTTTCAAAAGATCACGAATGTATTTGCTTTGGTTTATAAAGATACCTTCAGAAGACTGTTTTACTTGGAGACCCAAGAAAAATGTGAGCTCCCCCATCATGCTCATCTCATATTGACTCATCGTGAGAGAGGCAAACTCATCACACAGTGATTCATCGGTGGCACCAAAAATGATGTCATCCACATAGATTTGAACAAGAATAAGATTACCTGATTTTTGCTTGATGAAAAGAGTGTTGTCAACCTTACCTCTAGTATACTTGTTCTTCAGAAGAAAGTCAGCTAGAGTATCATACCAGGCACGAGGAGCTTGTTTAAGGCCACAGAGAGCCTTATCCAATCTGTACACATAGTCAGGATGAGAGGGATCTTCAAATCCAGGAGGTTGTTTCACATAGACTTCTTAAGCAAGTTCTCCATTTAGGAAGGCACTCTTGACATCCATCTGGAAGACTCTAAAGTTCTTGTATGCAGCATGAGCAAGGAAGATTCTGATTGCTTCAAGTCTAGCAACTGGAGCAAATGTTTCATCATAGTCAATTCCTTCTTCTTGCCTGTACCCTTGAGCAACCAGCCTGGCTTTATTTCTGATGACAGTGCCTTCTTCATCCATCTTGTTTCTGAAGACCCACTTGGTTCCTATGATTGTTTTTCGGGGAGGACGAGGAACCAATCTCCAGACCTTGTTTCTCTCAAACTGAGAAAGTTCTTCTTGCATGGCAGTGATCCAACATGGATCAACTAGAGCTTCTTCAACCTTCTTTGGCTCTATAAGAGACAAAAAGTTCACATAGAGACAGATATTGCCTACTCCTCTTCTGGTTTGGACACCAGCCTGTTGATCACCAATTATTTGATCAATTGGATGATCCTTGGTCCATTTTATAGCAGGAGGCAAAGCTGGAGGATAGGAAGGTTGTGGATGAGAGGTGGAGGGTAGATCTTGAGGAGGATTGAAAGAAGAAGTATGTGGTGGATTTGATGAAGAAGGGGTATTTGAGGGATGAGAGAGAGTGGTGTTTTGAAGAGAATTTTGGTTTAGGGAAGTTTGGATCGACAGAGGATTTTCTTCTTGGTTTGAAGAAGGGTGTGAGGATGAGGAAGGATTATTATCTTGAGAGGTGGGATTTTGAGGAGAAGGTATGGGAATAGTTGGGTTAGGTGGAGAAGGAGAAGCATCACCAATGCAAGAGGTGATCCAACTATTTAATTCATCATCATCTGAGGAGAGAGATGATACATTGAGGTCATCAAACTTGACATGTATTGATTCATCAATACATTTTCTCCGAAGGTTGTAGACCCTGTATGCTTTGGAGGTGAGAGAATAACCCATGAAGATGCCTTCATCTGCTTTAGGATCAAACTTGCCCAAGTTTTCTCTGTCATTCAAAATGTAGCAGACACACCCGAAGACATGAAGAAAACTGATGTTTGGTTTTCTACCATAAAAGACTTCATAGGGAGTCTTATTATGCCTTTTTACAATGATGGACCTATTCTGGGTAAAGCATGCAGTATTAATTGCTTCAGCCCAAAAGTAGGTCGGCAGGTGAGATTCACTCAGCATGGATCTGGCAGCTTCACACAGCGTCCTGTTCTTTCTCTCTACCACACCATTTTGTTGTGGAGTCCGAACAGCCGAAAAATTCTGAGATATGCCCTTTTCATTGAAGAAGTCATCCAACACACTGTTTTTGAATTCAGTGCCGTTGTCACTTCTCACAGATCTCACCAGCTGCCCATTCATCACTTCAGATCTTTTGATGAACTTTATGATTTCTTCAGAAGCATCACTTTTGTACCTGAGAAAAAATACCCAAGTGTAGCGTGTAAATTCATCAATAATAACAAGAATGTACCTTCTTCCACCAAGGCTTGGAGTGCTGACTGGTCCACACAGATCCATGTGCAACATTTGAAGAGGTTGAGAAATGGAGAAGCATTGCTTGGACTTGAATGAAGATTTTTTGAGCTTTCCCTTCTCACAAGCAGTACACAGCTTTTCTTTCACAAAGGTTAGCTTTGGCATACCAGACACGAGCTCTTTAGAAGAGAGAGAGTTCAAGGTTTTGAAGTTGAGGTGAGAGAGACGCTTGTGCCAAAGCCAACTGATTTTAGCAGAGTTTTCAGAGACAAAACAGATGTTTGTTCCAAAAGATGAACTCTGTCCCATGTCTATAACATAGACATTTCCTTTTCGGTACCCGGAAAGTACAGCTTTCATGTCTTTGTCAACCACCGTGCAAATGGACAGTTCAAAGATTACTTTATAGCCGAGGTCACACAGCTGGCTTATGCTTAAGAGGTTGTGCATCAAGCCTTCAATGTACGCTACTTTATTAAAGGTGACGGAACCATTTGAGAGAGTTCCGTAGCCTTTAGTACTGCCCCGAGAATTATCGCCAAAGATAACAGATGGACCTTTAGCTGACACGAAGTTAACAAGAAGAGATATGTTTCCAGTCATATGACGTGAACATCCACTATCCAGATACCAGATCTGTTGATGTCCATAAACCTGCAGTCACAGAAGAATTAGTTCTTTGGTACCCATTTGGAGATGGGTCCTTTTGGGTGAGAAGAAGAAACAGAGAGATCTTTAGATGAGTTCCTGTCCATTCTCTCAAGAGGACAATCTTTAGCCATATGAAAAGTGTCACCACAGTTATAGCATTTTCTATAGATAAAAACCTTTTTAACATTATTACCACTTTCCTTGTTTTGACCTTTCGCATTGATTTTTATGATCTTGGCTGAAGAGGATGAACCAAGAGGTGTGGTTCCTATGATTCCTTTGTAAGGGATGAGAGTTGGTGAGTGCCAGGATTCTTTGGAATCTGACTTTTTCAAAAGCACGGATCGAGGAATGGGAAAACTGGAAGAGTTACCAGAATATTTCTTTGGAGTTTTTATTTTGGGATGGAACTCGGCAACTGATTTCCCTTTGTCAGAAGTGGAAAATCTGTTTGGAAGAGGTTGAGGTTCTCTCTTTAGGATCTTTGAAGGCTTAGGTTCAGAGGAAGAGGCTTCATCTATGTGTAGGGATTTCATCAGTTCATGAACAGGTTTAGGAAAGTCATTAGAACCTTGGGCTTCTTCAACTTTAGAAGTTGAGGCATCACCTTTAGCTTTAATGAACATCCCAAACTTTAAGGCTTCAGAAAGATCAACAGAGTTCATTGAATGAGTATCACTTGAATGATGTTCAGAGGACTCATAGAATGGAGGAAGCACAAAGGAAGTGGAAGCATGAACATTTGAGGAAGAGTCAATGTCCATTTTGCCAAAGCCAAGTCCAGATTTGTCATCAGACTTCATTTGGTCTTTAAAAATCTTTTCTAAATTCTTAGAAGAATTAGTCCACTTTTTCAAAGTTTCTTGTTCTTCTTTGAGTCTTTTGAACAACTTATTTTTTTCTTTAGCAAGTGTAAAGTTTATGGTTTTCAGATCTTCAAGCTCAGCTTTGATTTTGTCAAAATGTTTTAGTTGAGAAAGACAGATTTGAAGTTGAGAAGAAAGAGATTTTATCTGAGCATTTGCCTTTTTCTTAGCATTTTTAGCATCATGGAAGTCAACAGTTAAAGAGTCAAATGCTTCAACTTTTTCAGCATCAGTAAGAGAGTGAAAGGGATGTACCTGAGTGGATGAGGAAGAGCATCCTGTCGAGACTAGAGCAAGAGTGGAAGGAGTTTCCTCACAGTCATTGATGTCATCAATCTTTGCCATGAAACAAATATTGGCCATGTCCTTATCACTGTCAGATGTGGGTTCATCTACCAAGTCATGATACTCAACCAGCAGACCCATTCCCTTTTTGGAAAGAAGTTCATTTCTCTCCTTTTCTCTTTTGTATTTAGCCTTGTACTTTTCAGCACGGTCAGAGTTCACAGAGGAACCAGGTTGGCCAGATCTTTGAGAAGAGGAGTGATTTGAATCGGCTCTGGATCTGTTAGATTTTGAAAGGGGACGACTAGAGGAAGAGTTCTTTGATTTTTCAGAAAGCTTGCTTCTGCACTCAGAGGCAAAATGACCTTTCTTCCCACATTTAAAGCATTCCTCATTTGATTTATCAGTTGAAGAGTGCTTGGGGAAAATTTGAGAAGATTTTCTAGAAAATTTAGATTTACTAGAGGATAGACGGGATCTAGGTTTAGAGTAACCTGCCAGCATGGCTATGCCATCTATCAGTTGGTCAACGGGGGTTTCCTCACCTTCATCATCAGCATCACTAAGATATGCCTCCGAATGATCATTGGTATCTTCTTGACTATCATGGTCAGAATCAGAAGGATGTGTAATTCTAGGAATGCACACAGATCTTTTGGAAGAGTCACTTACAAGAGCTAGGGAAGGGCTTTTGATATCTTTAATGACAGACTTCATTTGGAGCTTGGTTTGCTCAAAGTTAAAGAGAGTACCATAAAGAGCTGTGAGAGGCATATGATCAAGATCCTTGGTTGTCTTAATGCATGTGCAGATGTTTTCCCAGAACTTAGGAAGACAATCCATAAATTTGCATAAAACTTCCTCATTGTCATAAATGCGACCCAACAGCTTAAGATCATTAAGCAGACTGTTAAAACGGTTATAATAATCAGAAAGCGATTCTCCTTTTTCATGAGCAAACAGTTCATATTTTCTAACAAGAGCGATTTTTCTGCTCTTTTTCACTTCAGAAGTTCCTTCATAAAGAACACATAGAATAAACCACATTTCTTTAGCAGTAGAAAAGTTTACAAGAGAGTGATAAACTTCATCAGGCAAAGAGAGGGCAATGATGGCTCTGACTTTAGTGTCAAGAGCTACAAGACGCTTGTCTTCATCAGTGTACTTACTGGGGTCCTTTACAATGTATCTCCCAGTAGCTGGTGTTCGTTCTTCCTCATCAGAAGAAGAATCATCACCATCCCCATCTTTATTTTTGGCATTATAACGATCCCAAACTCTTGGGACAATAGGTCCTTCATGGAGTATAGTAGGATATCTGCTGTCAACTCCTTCTAGAAAGAGCATCATACGACTTTTCCACAGAGAGAAGTTATTAGGGTTAAACTTTGGTGGTTTGGCTATGGAGCCATTTTCGTATGATCCAGCATTTGAGTTTTGAGAAGAAACATTGTTCAAGGTAGAAGATGAAGCCATTGCAGATCAGATCAAGCTTATTAGATTAAGCTGACTGCTCTGATACCACTTGTTGGTCCTAGCTATGGAATAGCTATGGTAAACAAGTAATGTAGAAGGGGGGTTGAATACAATACACAATTTTTTTCACTTAATTAATTCTTTATTGATTTAAAATCAAGAATTACACATAGAAAACTTAAAGATTGTTGCGGAACAAAACAGATAAAATCTGCTTAAACAATCTAACACAAAGTCACACAGAGAATAAGAACAGTTGTAAAACACTTAGAAAACAAATGAACTTCTGAGAGAGAGTAATGCCAGCACTTGAAAGCTTGAGAGAGTTTGTAAATTGGTGGTTTTGCAAGGAAGGAGAAGACCTCTTTATATAGTGCCTCATGCATTAAATGCATGGACACTTGTCAAGCAGGGCTTGGATGGCAGGACGGAAGCAGCTTCTTCTGAAAAGTACTGGGATGTACTTTTGTCTTTGTATGTTTGTCTTGAAGCGTTGACCTGTTGTTGAAGTTGAGCTTTCTTGAAAGAGATAACAAATACAGAGATCCTTTTTCTGATCCTCGGATTATATCTCTGTCATTGCAGGATATCCCAAATATATTTTGCAGATAAAGCTGAATATACCTGTTGTAAATTGTTGGCCTAGGATGTCTTCAAGGATATCTTCAAGAATTCTTTCTTAAGGAATTCTCTGCCGATCATGACTTCAACATATCCTGCCGATCATATCTTCAACATCTTTAAGAGATCCTGGAGATCAAGTCTTTAACATCTTCAAGAGATCCTACCGATCAAGTCTTTAAGATTTTCCTTGCTCTTCAAGTGTACTGGCCTAAAACCTTAGGACCTTGTACTGGCCTGAAACCTTAGGACCTTGTACTGGCCTAAAACCTTAGGACGTCCCAAGTAGCAGCTTAATCTTTGGTTGAGAAATCTATCTTCAATCCGCCTTGAAGATATACTTCTACTTTGTTTCTTCGGTTGATCTTCGACTTCACCGAACATTTTTATACAATTAAACTGCTTGTAAAGAACCTAGAAATTATTCTAAGTATGAACTGTGTAAAATTGAGAGACTGAGGTCATCTTCAAATCTTAAGTGACCCAACACTTTTCTCCACCACAAATAAGTTGTTTTTGATAAGTTAATTCATTCTAACTTATTTGAAACTGCTTATAACTTATTTGTCCAAATTACATTTTTACCCCCAACTCTTTTTTAGCACGATATAAGTTGATAAGCACTTTCAAAAATAAACATAAGTTGTTTTAAATAAGAAATCCCAAACACCCCCGTAGTCTTTATGGTAAGATTTTGTTCCACATAGAAAGCATAGTGAAATATTGTTTGTATTGTGAGTTACATGTAAGTCTTGTCCCACGTAGAAAAATTTGATAAAATCTTCTTTAGTATGTAAATTCCAATCTTCTTGTTGAGTTTAAGCGATTAGATAGGGGTAAGGAAGATTTGACACCATCTTTTGATTGTTTAGTATATCTGTAACAATCTATTTTTTGACAGTTTAATATATATGTAAAATCTAGGCAACACGGTCAAATCTTTCTTAGCCCATTTAATCTCTTAAACAATGCAAACAAGATTTCACTATCTTTTTAACAAAATCTCGTATATACAACAATATCTACCAAACTATTGATGGTTTCCAACAAAAAATCTAAATGTATAGACACAAATATTTTCTTATAATACCAGAACGTATGAAAGCAATCACTTAAAATATATGTGTTAAAATAATTCGAATTACTATAAGAAAGTTCCATACAATAATTTGTTGTACCCAATTAGAATACGATATTTGATGGTAGCAAAACGCAGATAAAACCTCTATTGATAACATCATCATTCATAAAATGAAGCATAACACCCTCCATTATTAAGGTGTTGATAATAGGCTAGTACTAACTTCTTACCATTGGTTTTAGTCATTTTGGAGGTACCCACTTCGTCTATTTGCCTAAAGGATAGTGGTTTGAGGCTCCTCATATTCAAAAGGAAGGCAAGCAATTATCTATACATACGAGTGTCATTTAAAACAAGCTCATCCAAGAAGTGCATATCACCCAAGCTCTAGGGTGGTTTTTCAAGCCTTGAGCAACCACTGACCTTAAGGCTTATTAAAGATAATAATCAATGGAACGTACTCGAGCGACATACTTGTTAGGCTCTTGCAATCACGTAATAGAAACAACGATGTTGATTCGTTTGATTGGGTTGGGATGATTTTGTATCCCGCTATTTTGTAAACAAAGATGCTCCAACCTGATCAGATCTTTGGAGCCTGAAAGGTCAACCATTTTTTAGTGTCGGTATTAGACCAAAAAACTGGTAAAAACAAAACCACAAAACAAGATGTGATGTAAGGACGTTGTTGTTTGTTAAAAACACACATATGATTTCTTCTAAGCAATACTTCAGCTTCGAAATTCGAATATCGAACATAATGAAATAGCTAAGAAGTATTTTTCAATCTTTACAGTCTAATTTCATCATTGCTTATAACTTACTAAATTCCTTTTCTAGCAAAGACTATGAATTATATTGAACAAGAAAACCTACAAGCACAATATATATTGTATGTACATGTCCAGACGAACGATTACCAGTATGTTCCTCAGTTTTTCATTTTTTTGCAATTTTCCCCTGAACCTGATCCTATATACACACATATCATATAACATAAGCAGGAAGAGGTGGATACCTTGTGTTACTTGCAAAAACGTACAATCTTGCTACAAGTCATACACAGAACCACAAGCTCGATTGCTTGAAAATCACATGGCAAATGTTTTCCGGTATAATTCGACCAAAAGCATGAGGGGAAATGTCTTTTTTAGGGCACCTTATGAGTTAAAGAATGGTTTTTTAAGGATTTAGTAACACTCAGTTATATCTAGTTTCGACTCAGATTAGATCAATAGGTTGTTAACTTTAATCCTAATTATTACTTGTATATATTTGCCATACTTTCCCTTTGTGGGTTTAACCATCATATTTATCTACGAAAATTCTAAAGTTTCTATAAGTTGTATTTTTGCTTGCTTTTAGAGGTGTTACAGTAATTATCTCTAAATCAAATGAATATATATCAAAAGAAAGAGTTGAACCTATCTTTGTTACACTTTTTAAAAATCAGAAGTATTGAATATGTTATAGAATTTAAATACAAAAGAATTACTTTGTTTACAAAAAATACAACATTTTTAGGAAAACATTATAATTCAAAACTATTTGTTTTTATCATTAGTAAATGATTACTTGATATTCATTTAGGGATTGATCAGTGCATGTAAGTTGACTTGAAGTGCATGTAAGTTGACTTGAAAACTCACGATCACCCAAGAAAAAAAGATATTACTTAATATTTAAATTTAAATTTTGGATCTACAAGCTTTTAAACTTATGTTCTTGTAGATACACATTTTAAATATTTAATCAATAAATGAACATTGTTCTTGTATATTGTAAACAAAAAAAATTCATTTAATATGACCTATCAATAAGCATTTGAGCACTAGAAAGTGGAACAACTGAGGTCTAATTTACACAAAATTCAATTTTGTAAAGTTATTTCTTAAATTATGTTTATACTGTCCTAAACATCAAGTCGTTGTAGTATAGTGGTAAGTATTCCCGCCTGTCACGCGGGTGACCCGGGTTCGATCCCCGGCAACGGCGTTGTTGTTGTTTTTTTTGCTTTTTCTTTTTGGGTCAATTGGGCTTATAAAGTGGGCCTCACTTGCTGCTATTTTGTTCTGTTTTGATTTCTTTTGGTATTATAAACCCTACTTGGCCCAAAAAATAAAAATGTAGTTAATGGGGGTGTTTGTTCAGCAACTGCCAAACAGCCTCCTAAGTTCGTGTCTATGTTTATTTATTATGACAACATTTTTTTATCTTAATTAGAGTAAAAGACGTTTAATTCCTCCTATTTCATACTGATTTTGTTTAACATTAGCTTTCAATTTTTGTGGCATCGGTTGATTTTGATGCAACACTCTTTTATGAATTAAAAAATAACAATGTTACTTGAAAACTTGATATCTACATCGTCTATAATTACAAAATCTACCGGTTAGTCATGAAAATGAGTACAAAACAAAGATAATTTAATGTTAGCTACATTAACTGAAAAAAGAAAGTTATAGTTACACTAAACATAATGCAAGATAAACTTTGTTATACTTTTGGTACATGGCTTGGTACATGTTAGCCATGTACCGTTTTTTTTTGTCCTTTTTATTTGGTTTCAACCGTATGTGACAACTCATCATAGTTTTGATATTGTCAGGGAATCTTGTATACACGGTTAGCCCAACGGAAAATGTTAATTCTCGGGTGTTTGAAACGAGCATGAGAGGCTGGAGTCGATCTCTAGAGACATAAAACTATAGTGGAAATATGTAAATGATGGCATAAAATACATTTGCAAAGCGTATGACTCGAACAAAAACCTCTTATTGATTTTGGTTTGATTGTAGTTGTGTATAGGGTGCATATGGGTTACGGGTTAAGTTGATTGGTTTGAATACGTTTGAATAACACAACAAAACTAGTGCAGTTTGACATTAAAAAATATTTAAAGCATAACACAACCCAATGTAACTCGTGTGTGGGGTTGGTCTAGTTGTGTAACACCCCAAAAACTGGGATAAATAAAAACTTCCATAAAACGGAAGAGTGATACAAATTGTTAGCCCAAAAATGGGGAAAATGTACAACACCGAAAATTTTAATTACAACTAATGGAGTTTAACGACAACCAACTAATCTAACTCCACATGGATAAAAGATTACAAAAAGGGGTGTCGCCTCTACTTCAAGATATACTCCAATGGTCGGTGCATCACCAAAATAAGCATTCCACAAGCTCATACTAAAGGCCGCCTAGACCTTTTAAGAAATGACGCCACTAGAACCTAAGATACACATCGACACCAAAAAAGTGTTAGGCCAAAAAGCCTACTGAGTTGAACAAAGATAAACATCATGCAAGAACATATAATAACGATACACATTAATGAATATTCACAAACGAAATCAATGGGGGAGACCCAAAACACCAAATCAAGTTTCAACTAATGAGCCGATATACCTTAGCATCTACTCCCATGAGTAACACCACATGGCCCGACACATTGGGGACTACCTCCAAGGCATTACCCCCAAAGGCGGAGATCTAGGCACATACCTCCAAGGTGGCGCCCAAGACTATATCCTCCTAGTGCCTACCTGACGATTCATCCAAGTTTGAAAAACATCAATACACGAAAATACTCCAAGTAGTACATATATAATTCTCATGAAAATGGCCCAACCATCATAACAAACAAGTATTTTGTTAAACCAAGATCATTCAAGATAGAGAGAGAAATTCAAGTGAGAGAAAGTATGTCATCTCTATTAAGAACTGTTGTGTTGCAAAAGCTTACAAAGGGTTTATATACCCTTGACTATTACAAAAGTCAAACTAAAGGAAAGTAATATATAAAAAGCCTTGATTACAACATATTATAGCATTAACAATCTCCCCTTTTGTAATCAAGGGCGCTCGAATCTTCTGTGTTGGCGATTCTTGCAATCAAAATCTCCAAGCGTCTTAGAGTCAACCGAAAATTCAATCTTGTATCAATCGTCTCTAATGCTCTCCTCAAAAGTCTGATCTCAGCATTATCAACCTGGTACAAATTTCTTCTTGTCTCCAAAAGTTTCTCCAAAGCTTCCTTCAATCTTTGATTTAATTGTAATCGGATAATCTTCAACGTACCATCTGAAAACTTACCAATCTCATCAAATCTGAGAAAACGTCTAACACCAGATTGATCTCTATACACGACACCATAAGGATCTTCAAGAATAGTGAATAGTGGATAGCTATCAATATTTGGTAAATCTCTATCAGGTCTTCTTACATTGACAACTGGCTGGAAGCTTTCGATAGCAAGTTGGAAGTCAAAGCATCTATAGAATCTAACTTGTCTTCGTAAGAAACGCTTGACTGCTTCCAAAGCCCTGAGGATATCATCAGTGCGAACAGGCATATCTCGAAATTGATGATACATTACCTCAAAATCATCAATTGAAAGATCATTGAAGTCTGCTTCAGAAAACTGATATCTCTGACAGTCTTGACGTTCAACGTAAAATATAGGATACCAAATTCTGACGAAACTAGCTATCTCCACCTTAAGTACCCTTATGATTCCATGCTTTGAGAACACCAGAAGTCTTCCTTTACGAATACATTTGATAAACATCAGATATTCGTATTGATACCAGGCCGGTTCTTTCTCAATCCCCAGAATGGCATGAACATTAACTCTCCTTCTTTTCTTGACATAAAAGTTGCGTTCTGAGTCTTCAAGAAAAGCAGATCTCATTCTGGTGACTTGAAATTTTTCTTCAAGTCTTTGCAAACGTTGTTGTCTATCCAAAGCTGGACCTGGTTGAAGAATGCTAGGTGGAACATTCAGAAACGGATCAGGAACCTCTTGATTTGCTCTAGACGACTCACCCTGAATAAAAGTATTTTTCGGAATAGTGGTGGTCGGAGCTGGAGAGTCAGAAACAACTGAAGGAAATGGATGAACAGAAATTTTGGGACCTTGAACTGGTGACTGTACTATAGGAGATTGATGACTCACATCTTCATTATCAGAAAGATCTCCATATAGCATATTAACAATGTTAATGTCTTTTCATCAACTTCTACATCCACTTCAGTATCTGAGATGACAATTATATCATCTTGATCTTCTTCTTTTATCTTCCAGAACTTATCAAACTTTCTCTGGACGTCATCATCAGAATCTATCTCGACATAGTTGGAGAAGAAGTTGCGCATATCATCATAATCTTCAGACTCATGCACGTGAGAAGTTTCCTGATTTTCTATAGACACCGGTGCAGAATCTGGATCTACATACACCACAAGTTGCAGATTATTCACAAATTCTGGCACAACATAATTAATCTCGGAAGCCATTGCCGTCAAATCTATTTCATCTAACAGCTCATCAACTATACTTTCTGGATGAGCTTCTTTCTCTCTTTCTTCATTTGCCCTATCCTCATTTGGCGTATCTTCAACAACTTTTTCAGCAGATTCAACATGTACAATTTCTTCTACTCTTTGTCTCTTTGAACTCTCCCCCTCATGGCCTTGATGATCCGAATCATCTTGGTCATGTATTCGCTTAAGAGACGAAAGAGCGGCAGTCTGACAAGTTTCTTCATGCTTTGCTACCCGAAGAAAGTGTAGAAAGTGCTTCCGTCATCAAAGTTATACCTGTTTTAATATCGGATAAGCTAGTATGGACTTCAGATCTGAATGAGTGAAATTCTTCTGTCAAGGAAGAAACTCTGGTTTCAAGTTCGGAAGACCGAGTCGTAGAGGAAGGCCGAGGCTGATTCGGTTGGAAATCCCGAAGAAGAGTAATCAAATCCTTGTCTTGATGCTCCGGAGGTGAAACCGACAATAACCGTGCATAGAAAGCATCCGAAAGTTCCGTCAACGAAATATTTGCAAGATTTTGATGAAAAGAAGGTGGAACTTGAACAGAAGGAATGACAGGCGGTTGAGAAACCTGACGACCTGACGGATGAGATGACGGTTCCTGAATAACAACTCCAGTCGGTCTTCTTAGAGGAATCTCAAAAGGAATTTCAGGAATTTCTGACATATTTCCTTTTCCTTTTAGCATCGCCTTAGTTCTAAGTAACTGTTCATCTCTTTGAGCATCCATCCGTTCTCGCATCTGCCTTAAAAACTCATCACCTGTCATGATACCTGACGTTCCTTGAACTGTATTTGTTGCTTCTTGAACTGAATCAGTAACTTCTTGAACTGTAGTAGTAACTTCTTGAACTGATGCCCTGGCAGCTCGAAGATCGAGCTCATCTACTTCAATATTCACCACGTTTGGGTTTATCGGAATAGTCTCTGAAGTATCCACCGTGTTTCCTTCCAAAAAATCTCTTACAGATGAATGTTCGGCGTCAACAATAGGTTCTCTAAACACCGATTCACCGAAATTCATATCACCACCATTTCCATCATTATCATCATCATTATTGTCATCATCTGCTTCATCTTCATCATCTGCTTCTTCTTCATCATCTGCTTCTTCTTCATCATCTGCTTCTTCATTACTATCCTCATCTTCAGAACTACTTGATTCAACTTCTTCTTCACTTTGATGTTCTTGATCTTCTTGTGCAGTTTCATTCTGAATATTCTGAGGCTGAAGTTCTATGCCATGCTCTTCACAGTAGTCAATAACCGCTTCATCTTCTGGATCAGCATATTTCTGAATTAGCTCCGGAGGAATAGGCATGAAATGATCAAACGATCGTTTTAGCTTTTGAATGTATCCCATAGCAAAATCTGGAGCAATGGGCCAGTTAGATCTTCGTGGAATCTCCTTGTTACTTCTTAACATACTCCATACGATAAGCTCTAGAAACCGTATAAAAGGCAGGAAGCTACGATGCTTGTTCGTAAACTTTGAGTGTACAATCTCACTTAGCTCGGTCCAAAAAACAAGAGCATAATCAACATGAAGATCATGTATGATGGCATAGAAAAGACGTAAGAAATGAAGACTTGCATTGTCTGTACCAGAATGCTTAGCAATCAAACATCTGATGATAATCGAGAATAATGCATACCAGACTGGTGGAAGACGATTCTTCTCAAAATCACTCACCATCGTCAAATTACCAACATATCCCAACTCCCGAATACCAGCTAACACAACTTCTTCTGAAGGAAAGTCTTCAAATTCTGTAAAACATGGTCTTGAGTTTGCTTCTGGAAGACGAAAAATTAACCGAAGACGTCTATAATCCAGAAACGTCTCAAATTGATCTATCTCAATCACAAAACGAGGAGGTGTAACATTTTCTATCTTCCGTATTGAGTGCCACACTTGTTGTAGATAGACTTCAGGAACTCCATGTCGAGCTGTTAACGCATAACTGATCGGATGACCTCGAAGAATCGATAGAATAACCGGATCTATACGAATTCGGTCGAGATCTACATAATGATTATTCGAAAGATATCGAATATAACTTGCTCGCGAAAATACATCGTCCGGAGTACTTCTTCTTGCAGACAACTCAGCACCTGAAGATCTAGTAGATGGAAGAGGTCTGTCTCGAGAAACATGATCTGAAGGCTCATTTTCACCTTCTTGAACTTGATGATCTTCCTCATCATCTGAAGCCATTTATCCCCTAGAAATTGTGAACACAAAATAGAAACAGTAAGTAAAAAAAATATTAGAAAAGAAACATAAAAACAATATAATAAAATAGAAAACATTAAAAAAAATAAAAAAAAATGACCAAGTCAGGATTTCGCAAGCCAAAGAAGCGCAAAATAAACTTTTCGCAAGCAACAGATACGAAAAGTTGACTTTTCGCAAGCAACAGATGCGAAAAGTTGAGTATTTCGCAAGCCTCAGTAGCGAAAAGTGAACTTTTCGGGTCCTGAGGATGCGCAAAGCCAGGTTTTCGCATCCTTTGGTTGCGCAAAGTTTACTTGAACCAAATACAAAAATCGTAGAAAAAAAATTCAAAAACAAAACAAATCCAAAAATTGAACTGCTATATGTGATTAATAGTGATCGAAACTATATTTAAGGAGAGTATAAACATAAATCGACCCTATTTAACCACATAACCAGTGCAAATTTCATTCAAACCCTAGAAATCGAGAATTTTAAGAAGATGAACAATGCACCATTCGAGAAATATATGATCTAGGATATGAAATCGATTACCAAATGATGTTCTAAACACATGATAAGAGTCGAATACATACCTGATTCGAAGAGATGAACTGAATCACTCAAAATCAGAAGAGATGCGCAAGTAATTGACACGAAGAGCTCTCAGAGGGAAAGTCGCAAGGGAAATAGTCAAAATAGGTCAACAAGAAATATAATATCTAAAAAAATATCATTATTTTAAAAAAAAATGAACATTTTTGAACTTTTTCAAAAAATGAATTTTCTCAAGTTAGACTACTTTCACTCCCCCTACACAGATGAATTAGACATTTTCAGTTTAAAATTGGCATTTGTAGAATATACCTGAAAATTATCACATAAAATTCATACCTGAGCAATTTATCTGATTTGAAATTCGTGCACTGTCAGATATGTACCAATCATCTGAAAAATTTCTCCCCCTCAAAATGAGAACCTATGAAATTCTTCCCTTCAAAATAATAATCCATGAAATCTCTCCCCCTCAAAATTTGCTTAGCTTTCGAAGTCACTCCCCCTCAAAAGCACCATTAACTTCACACATGACGGTATGAAGAATTTCACTAAACGATCAGTAGCAGAAATTGAAATACATTAAATTATATACCATAACTACTAACAATAGAATGTTTGAATACCGAACAAATAAAATTCAACTTAGTGAAAATAGACATGTTTTTCAAACAAATGACATCAAATGTATGTTTTCGGATTCAGAAACAAGTCATGTTTGCATATCAAGTTACAAATCCTCTTAACTCCAAATATTTCTGAGCAAAACTTGTACAGACAGGTTCGAAAAACAAAACTAAGCACTTCTTCTTCAACTACAAACCTCTGAAAACCTCTGAATCAGAATCTGGAAGAACGAACAGTAGCAAAATATCGAACAGTCCAAAAACTCAGAAAAAGGCAAAATTGATCTTGAAATCCTTCGAATTAGATCTCGATTCTTGAATTAAAGATGCACTAAACAGTAAACCGAATCCAAAGAACCATATTGCAGAACAATTCGATCAAAAATCAGAAAATTTTGATCAAAATTCAAGAAAATTAGATTTTCTTGATAAATCCAGAAAATCGATCGAATTTTCTTGTAGAATTAACCAAACTTTTCGTGATTGATCACTGAAAATCTCCTCTGAATCTCGAATCCAGCTCTGATACCAATTGTTAAACCAAGATCTATCAAGATTAGAGAGAAATTCTAGAGAGAGAGTGTAGAGAGAGAAAGTAGATGTTGATTCATAAGCTCTCAATATTACAAGATGTGAATTATGCTCTAAGTGATATGGAATTGTTCTCTCTAGTGTTACATGATTCAACTAGACAAAGCTATTTATACCATATGACTAACAAGGCATTAAGCTAAGATTGACTTTCTATTACATTGACTTTGACTTTATTAATCAAGATTAAATCTTGAAGACATATTTGTCCTAACATATTTCCACATGGTAAGTTCAAGACCACATATACAAGTCCATTAAGCGCATAACTCTTATACATATGTTTCTAAGCATGTAATCACACCAATGCGTACAAGAACATAAGCTAGTCCCATAGATATACCAAAATAGATAGCATATGTCATATTAAGGCAAGATCTCAACGTTAAGCCAAGACTGTCCCCATTAAGCCAAAAACCAAGCCATTAAGCCCAAAACCCTAAAATATGGCTTAACCTTTCCAAAACGGACAACATAAAAAATAGTGTAAGATCCATGTATTTCAAACTCCAAATAAACCATTTCTCATCCATTAAGCACCAAATCTCCTAAAATATGGAAGTATGAGCTTAATGATGCACATAAGAGATTTTTCAAGAAAAATGTTAGTGATAGAGACAAAGAATATTAAATGATATGTATCTAGTGTTAACAAAGTTTTTTAGAAACTCACAATCTAGGTTTTAAGCCAAAAATCTAGAAAAGTAGCAAACCCTAGAAATTGTTGGGAGATAAGAACTTGAGGCTTGAAAGCTTGAAACTTGGAGTGAAGTCTTGTAATAAATGATATTAGAGAGCACTTGATGATCAATAAATGTAACAAACCAAACCCTAGGCTTGCATTTAAGAGGAAAGGGTTTAGAGAGGGAGGAAATCGCACCAAATAGCTCCAAAATCGGGTTCCAAACTGAGTTTGTGAGAAAAATGAGGTCAAAAATCGTCAAGGTCCAATTTATACCCCCATGCACCCCAGGTGCGACTATGCCATGCTACTATGCCAGTCGCATAGTCGCTGGCAATGTCGATGGGGGCACCCATGCTACTGGAATGTTGCAACGACTATGCCATACTACTATGCCAGTGGCATAATTGCGGGCAATGTCGCCCCCACCTGCCGAGACCTGATTATCTTCCGTCTTTCGCTTTAAACACTCGAGTTTTAGGTTTTCATCTTGGGTCTTAATTCCTAACAACGTGGATACATAAAACACTCGATAAAACAAGCGAAAATAAGTAACTTACCGTAATTTGATTATTGGGATTTTCCGGGTGTTACAAGTTGTGAGTTGTGACATAATAGCAATATTTCAGCAACATACTTAAACAATCATTAGTCATACCCATTAGCTGATCCTTTATGTTATATGAGGTACACAAAAAAACTAGACCAACACCAAGAAGAAAGTTGAAGATTCTTGCAAACAGAAAGTAAAAACACCGGCTGAATTGTGCTACACCACAAAATAAAACTAACCAGTTATCTACCATGATCATGCAGATAAAAAAAGCGCTAAAATGCCCTAGTAGATGATGCATATAACATATATCATATATGAGGGATATTGGGTCCATCGTGTTGTATTGGGTTCAAATTGGCCAAACTAAATACCAACGGTTTGAAAATTTTATTACTCGATTAGGAAATGATATGACTTCGGGTATGGTAGGTGAGGGTGGTCAGGTTTTTTGTGCACTCTAGTAATGCACGTTTAGAATTGGTTATGCATGTTATCAGTGTCGGCCCAAGTGCTGGGCGAGATGGGCCTTTGCCCAGGGCATCATAACTCAAGTCCCTTTTACCCTTTAGTAGGTTCAATCAATGAGTGATGAGTTCATATTTTTTTTATCGTCCTGCTTCAGAAATCAAACTCAGTAAACGTAAAATTAATTTTCTCGCCCCTGCTCTCTATCGACTAACGACCAATCACCAATTCCTCGATTACTCAAACAATCGACGCTTACATAAACGATTATGCGATTACTCACTCAGTAGACCGATTCCTCAATCCTCATTTCCTTGGCTCTCTCACCCTCACATCGCTCACCAATCACCAGACCACGGAGTACGGACCACAACTAGTGACGATCGCCGACGGTGAAACGACCCCAGTCTACACCTGTGACCATCGTGACTTTCTCTTGAGTCTCGTTTAAGCCTGGTTTTGCTTTCGAAGTGTTCGATTCGTCACCAATTTCAGTGATTTCCATCTTATTTTGTTGATTCGGTCGCTTCAGCACAAGTGTATTCCTTCTAATTCTTACTTCTTAATTTCTTGTCTTAGTTATCTAATCAATATATAATCTAATTTGAGTGATTTCCATCTGATTTTGATGTTTGGGTATCACTATTTGCCTATTTGGTTAAGTGTGAATGCGTTATTGATTATTTGCATATTTGATACTTGATTTCTTGAATTTTGATTGTTTGGTGTCAGTTGGTTGTTTGATACCTTAATCAATTTGGTAAAAATATATTTCCTAGATCACAACCTTCCGGTGCTCAAAATAGGAAAGGAAAAAAACAACAAGAAATTGCACAATCTTTGCATGGATCATTAAATAAGTTATTCGTTAGGCAAGAAAACCCCGTTGAAAGTCCTAGTTCTAATGCTAATGTGGAAAATCTTGTTGATGAAAATCTAGTTGATGAGCCTCATGTTGGTAATCTTAAATCTAATGACTTTGATGAGCCTCATGTTACTTTGAATATTTTTTATCTAAGTGTTTGGGATAGTTTAGATTCTAAAATGAAAGATTTGCATAAAGAAAAATGGTCTGTTAGAGAACTAACATTATTTTTCCAAAAGATGAACAAACACATGCATTTTTCTTGTACCCATTATATTCGTAGACTACGAAATGATGAATTTCATGATCCGAAATGGTTGGTTTACTCTAAAGATTTGGATAAAGTGTTTTGCTTTTGGTGTTCGGGGTTTTGGTTTATGTCTCTCTCATTGTAACTTTTTACTATTCAATAATAATCGGTGTGAGGATGATCGCTGATAACGCTCATTTTCTTTTTGTGTGTATTTCTTCCATTTTAGTGTGTGTTTCATTTTATGTGTTCGTGTTTATTTTATTTATTTATTTATTTTCATTTGGAGATGTGGAGGATAAAAGTTTGTGCTTTTATGGTTGAAGGCATCATTTTTTGGTTAAATGTTGGACTGCAGAAAGTGGTCACTTTGTTCGCCACTGTGGTGAGCGTCATAAATCAGAGGACATCTGAGAAATACATCTTTTGCATGTATTCTTCTGCCCATTTCAGCTGCATTATGGCATTCTTGAAGGTCAAACTCTAGAGACCAGGAAGATAAAGAAAAGACAAAAGCAAAACCCATATCTTGGTGTAAGGATTTGTTTACTCAAAATGCCTACCTAAAAGCTTAAAGAAGATAAAGCAAAGGTTGAGCTTTCATGAAAGAGTGGAGGATGAAACAAACCAACCTTTGGGTCAATTGATGCTTGAGCTCTTTGAAAAAACCCTTAAGGGTAAAAGCCTCCATCACCTTTTTCATCCTCCCTTATAAATAGAGGCCTTGGATTTCATTTAGAGAAGAGCTCCAACAATGTAGAACACTTCAGCCATCCATCCATCTCTTCTATTTTATTTTCTTAGATAGTTTGTAGTTGTAATTTACTTTCTTGTATTAAATTTCCAGCACTGTTGGCCATTGTTTGTAGTTTATTTTTCAATGCAAGTAATCTTTATGTATTCTTCTCCTTCTTCTTCTACCATGTCTTTTACTTTCATTATGAGCTAAAAACCCCTTTGGGTGTGGGTATGAGCCAACTCTAGGACTAGTAGGCAACACTTGGGTGTTGTCATCGTTGCTAACTCTTAGACTTGGTCACTTGTGTCAAGACTCCAACTCAACGCGGACAAGCCGATCACTTGTAAGTGTTAATATTAGATCTTAGACCCAGAGATGGACGGATCCGGAAATACGGCTTGAGTGATGCAAGAAGATTTTAGAGGGTCTTTTATAACCACGTAGAGATACGGGTTTTTGCATGATTACAACTAAGGTTCAAGAAGTCGGTCGATATAGGTGTCACAAAGAGATTTGGGCATCTATATCCATACTGGTGGAACTAATACTCTTAGATGTCTACTTAGTTAAATCAGAAAGTCTTAAGTCGGCGATAGTGGCATCTTTGTAGGGACAAGTGGCCACTCTCTGTAGAAATTCACTTTCGAGATGAAGGTTTTTTTGTGGATGTTTTACCACTTGTTTCTGACCACGAGGTTATGTTGGGTCACCAAAGATTTGAAATTGACTCACTGATGTTTTCCCTAAAATCCTACTTAGAATATTTTAGTTTGGTTCTTTGAATGACTTGTACAAAATAGCAATTGTTCGGTGAAGTCGAAGATCAACCGAAACCAAGCTTGAAGACTCTCTACTTATGGAAAATAGAAGACTCTTCTCAACAAACACAACAAGTCATTGGCCACCGAATTTGTCCTCACAATTCGGTGGACCTCCTCTCCACCGATGAAGACATCAAAAATCGGTGGACATCGTTCACCGAATTTGCCCTCGCAAATCGGTAGACATCGTCCCACCGATGAGATTCTTAAATCGGTGGGATCTTTGTGAAAATGGTTCTCCTTACAGATGGTTCTTAAAACCTTGACAATATTATCGGTGGAATTCCTTCGGTGATATTGTCTTGGAGTACTCATCAAGAAGATCATTTACTTCGGGACAAAATCTACTTACAGGCAAAAGTAACCTTTTGTCTTATTATCTTTTTAGAAGATGTCCTTTCAGCATGGCTTCTATTCCTTGTTTCAAGAAAAAGGTGATGGTGACTTATCAGCTTTTTAGAAGTCCATTGGTACTTTTCAGAAGTCCTTTGGTATGTTACAAGTAACTGAAGGATATTCGTACTAAGCATTTAATGCTCAGTACCTTACCTTCACTATAAAAGGAAGAAGACTCCTCTATGCAAATTACGCTTTCTGGATATCTCTCTCAGTGCAAGAAATTTCCATACAGCTCCAAAAACTTGATAGCTTTGTTCTAAGTGTTCTTAGTTGTTGTTGTTAGTATACTTTGTGCAAGATTGTTAGAATAGTTTATCTGTTCTTTTCCGCAACAGTCTTAAGTTTTCTATGTGTAATTCTTGTTAAAAGATTTTCAGAAGATGTGGAAGATTCAGAAAAAGCAACCTCTCCAATGGCTCTTGTGTCGTCTGGGTGCTCGACATCATATGCTCAGGTACATCCCTTTAATGATATGTCAGATAGGGAAAAGATAGATGCTTATGAATCTTTAACTAAAGACTTTCACTCTGTTAAGGATGGTAAGAAAAGGAAATCTGTTCAGGTTAAAAATCTCACTTCTCAACTTGAAATCTGCATGTCTAAACTTGAAAAGTTTGAGGAAATCAAAGCTGAGCTTGAGGATCTGAAAACCATAAATCACATGATTTCCAAAGAGAAAAATAAACTTTTCAAGAAACTAAAAAGAGAACAAGAGGTTGTCAGAAAGTGGACAACTTCTTCAAAAAATCTTGAGCAACTTTTTTAGGACCAAATCAGTGGCAATAGCAAATTTGGGCTAGGATTTGGAAAAGATTCTCCCAAAACTTCATCTCATGCACTCACTCCTCTCTCAAATGTATGTGATGATGCTTCAGAGTCTAGCTCTTGTGACTCTGTCTCTTTAAACTCTCTTGATCTAGGTGAAGCTTTAAAATATGGAATGTTCATAAAAGCAAAAGAATCTTCTTCAAATCAGTCCACTGAGAAACAAGATTCCAATGATTTTTTAAAACCCATCCATGATCTTCTAAAAGTGTTAACTATTGATGAAGCCTCTTCCTTCCACTCTTCAAAAACCAAGTTTCTCAAAAGATTTCATGACACCGATGTCTCATCTTTCAGAAAGTCCTCAGATCTTGAAAAAGACCATTTCAAAAATACTTCTAAAAGTATTTCCAAATTTGCTATCACCTCTGGAAATGGAATTTTAAGCTTTCCTCCTCACATCTCATCTGTTGGTCCTAAAGCAATTCAAATTAATGTCTTGGAAAAGGGAAAAGAAAAGGAAAGTCTGCAAACTTCTAAAAAGACCTTTTGTCCTAGAGCCATTCAGTTAAATGCCTTAGGAAAAGGAAAAGAAAAGATTCAAGAACCTAAAAAGACTTTCATCTACAGAAAATGCTATAACTGTGGTGACACTTTTCATCTTGCCAAAGATTGTCCAAAAGATAGAATGGACAGAACCAAACTTAAGGACTCGTCATCTTCTAACCCAAAAGGACCCATCTCTAAATGGGTACCAAAGAACTAATCTGTTTGTGCATGCAGGTTTTTGAGCACCATCAAATATGGTATCTGGATAGTGGGTGCTCACGTCACATGACAGGAAATAAATCTCTACTAGTTAACTAGGTGTCTGGAAAAGGTCCATTTGTAACTTTTGGAGATAATGCTAAAGGCTACACCAAAGGTTATGGAACTCTCACTAATGGATCTATCACATTCAATAAAGTGGCATTTGTTGAAGGCCTCATGCATAATCTTCTAAGCATTAACCAACTGTGTGATCTTGGATATAAAGTTATCTTTGAACTTTGTATTTGTATTGTTGTGGACAAGAACTTCAAAGTGGTGTTATCTGGAAAAATGATGGAAAATGTTTATGTCATAGATATGGGACAAAGAAACAATTCTTCCAATATTTGCTTTGTGTCAGATGACACATCCAAAAGGAACTGGTTGTGGCATAAACGTCTCTCTCATCTAAATTTCAAAACCCTTCATAAAATCTCCAACAAAGAGCTGGTGACGGGTATGCCAAAGTTGAATTTTGTCAAGGAGAAGCTATGTGATGCTTGTGAAAAAGGGAAGCTTACCAAAACTTCTTTTAAGACCAAGCAATGCTCTTCCGTTACTCTTCCTCTTCAGATGCTGCACATGGATCTATGTAGACCAGTCAGCACTCCCAGTCTTGGTGGCAAAAGGTACATTCTTGTTATTGTTGATGAATTTACTAGATATACCTGGGTCTCTTTTCTCAGGTATAAAAGTGATGCAACTGAAGAAATCATCAACTTTGTCAAGAAAAATGAAGTTCTGAATGGTCAACTTGTTCGTTCCGTAAGAAGTGACAATGACACTGAATTCAGAAACAGTGCTCTTGAAGACTTCTTCACTGAGAAAGGAATTTCTCAAAACTTCTCTGCAGTCCGGACTCGTCAGCAAAATGAAGTGGTAGAAAGGAAAAACAGAACTCTGTGTGAGGCTGCTAGATCCATGCTAAGTGAATCAAACCTTCCTACCTATTTTTGGGCTGAAGCTGTTAATACTGCCTGCTTTACCCAAAATAGGTCGGTGTTATCCAAAAGACATGATAAAACTCCCTATGAAGTTTTCCATGGCAGAAAACCAAATATTGGCTTTCTTCATGTCTTTGGTTGTGTGTGTTTTATCCTAAATGATCGTGACAATCTTGGGAAGTTTGATCCCAAAGGTAACGAGGGAATCTTTATTGGATACTCCTTATCTTCCAAAGCATATCGTGTGTACAATCTCAGGAGAAAATGCATTGATGAGTCCATTCATGTCAAATTTGATGATCTAAGATCATCATCTCTTTCAAATGATGATGACGAATTGCACAGATGGATCTCCACCGATACATCTTCCATTCCCTCAAATCCTTCCCCATCAAGTAACCAGACTGGGTCACCTCTCATAACTCCCACCGAATTTGACCATCCCACCGAAATGCTCTCTCCCACCGAAATTCCTTCTTCAACCATCACACATCCCTCTACCGATCCTACCCCTACCACCGAAAATCCAGCCCTCCACCGAACCATTGATCCCACTGCTTCGATTCATCTCACTCAAAATAAACCATCACATTTGCCCCCAGCCACAAAATGGACCAAAGATCATCCCATTAATCAAATCATCGGTGATCAACAAGCAGGTGTTCAAACACGTAGAGGAGTTGGAAATATTTGTCTCTATGTAAATTTTCTCTCTCTTATTGAACCCAAAAAGATTGATGAAGCTCTCTCAGATCCCTGTTGGATCACTGCCATGCAAGAAGAGCTTTCTCAATTTGAGAGAAACAAAGTTTGGAGATTGGTTCCCAGACCCCGAAAGAAGACAGTCATTGGAACCAAATGGATCTTCAGAAACAAAATGGATGAAGACGGTACAGTTATCAGAAACAAGGCAAGACTGGTTGCTCAAGGATACAGACAGGAAGAAGGCATTGATTATGATGAAACTTTTTCCCCTGTTGCAAGACTTGAAGCAATAAGAATCTTTCTAGCTCATGCTGCCTACCGAAACTTCAGAGTCTTTCAAATGGATGTCAAAAGTGCCTTCCTCAATGGGGAACTTGCAGAGGAAGTCTATGTGAAACAACCTCCTGGCTTTGAAGACCCAACTCATCCAGACTATGTGTACAGACTAGACAAAGCTCTTTATGGTCTCAAGCAAGCTCCACGTGCTTGGTATGACACTCTTGCCAACTTTCTTCTAAAGAATGGATATTCCAGAGGTAAAATTGACAACACTCTCTTCATCAAGGAAACCTCAGGTAATATTATTCTTGTCCAAATCTATGTTGATGATATCATCTTTGGTGCCACTGATGAATCACTTTGTGATGAGTTTGCTTCTCTCATGATGAGTGAATATGAGATGAGCATGATGGGAGAGCTTACATTCTTTTTGGGCCTTCAGGTCAAACAATCTTCAGAAGGGATATTTATAAACCAAAGTAAATACATTCGTGACCTTCTGAAGAAATTTAACTTTTCAGATAGCTCTCCTATGAAAACTCCCATGGCACCACCTTTGAAACTCAATGCTGATCTTATCGGTGAATCTGTGGGCGTTACCCTTTATCGAGGAATGATTGGTTCTCTTCTGTACTTAACTGCTAGCAGACCGGATATTATGTTTGCTACTTGTCTATGTGCCCGTTATCAAGCCAATCCAAAAGTATCACATTTGAAGGCTGTAAAACGGATTTTTCGGTATCTAAAGGGTACTCTGCACCTGGGTCTTTGGTATCCCAAAGACTCCGGTTTTGAACTAATTGGGTACTCAGATTCAGACTTTGCAGGTTCTCAGATTGATAGAAAAAGTACCACAGGTAGCTGCCAACTTCTTGGTGGAAAATTAGTAAGCTGGTCCAGCAAGAAACAGAATTCAGTCTCAACATCAACTGCTGAGGCTGAATATATTGCTGCTGGAAGTTGCAGTGCCCAGATCCTGTGGATGAAAAATCAACTAAGGGACTACAATCAATTCTTTTCAAAAGTTCCCATTCTGTGTGACAATTCCAGTGCAATAGCTATTGCAAACAACCCTGTTCTTCACTCCAGATCTAAACACATAGACATCAGGTATCACTTCATCAGGGACCACATTTCCAAAGGTGACATTGAGCTGCATTTCATTCCCACCGATTTATAACTTGCTGATTTATTCACAAAACCCCTTGATGAAATCAGGTTCAACTTTCTAATAAGTGAACTTGGAATGTGCAACCTACAAGTCTAAATAAGTGTTTTATTCTCCACCGATCTCACATCGGTGGACAATTTCTTATGTTTCTTTCTACACCAAAATCTTTCATCTTGTCGGTAGCACTTTCTCTACCGAAAAAGCTCACAACTTGGTCAAATACAACCACCGATTGATCCTCACCACCGATTCTCTTATATCGGTGGTATACTCTTCCTTTTGATCCTCACCACCGATTCTATTCCTTTCACCAAATTATTTCTCATATCGGTGGTATGCTCTCAACAACATTATCGGTATCACTCTACCCCGAAGCAATCCTTCACCGAAATCACTTTTATCTCGTTGCTTCCACCAATTCTCTTATCGATGGAAGATCGGTACAGATTCCACCGAAAGCTTACCGATTTCCTTTATGCTTATCAAGTGCGATTTTCTATGCTACAAACCCTAGAGTGTCAGGATGATGTGTGACGTTTCCCATTCCAAGCCGTATTCCATCACATATCCCAAAACCTCATCATTACCTTTTCCATATTACTTTATTCATCTTTTAACCGTTCCCTCTCCTTTTTGAAACCCTAAACCTCTCTCTTTCAACTTTATAAATACCCATCTCCTTCACTTTCATTTTCTTTTCACAAAACCTGCAACTCTCTAAACCTCTCCATCTCTTTTCTCTCAATCACTCACGATGGCGTCTTCAAGAACTACTGTGCCCACACGATTTGAAGATCTCAAGTTCAACTTATGCAATCACGTTGCTCGTTTCGAATCTGATCCATCTCATCCCGAGTTCTCTACGGTAACTAAATTTCTCTCTCGATCCCCTCTCCTCCATGCTTTTACCCACAACCCAATGATGAGCAAAATGCTCATTGGGAAGTTTTGGTTAACTTGTGTTTACGACCCGTCAAACGAAGCTATTCATGCCTCCATTCTCACTGACGACGAAGGTGATCACGACCTTACTTTTGGGGTCGATGATGTTCGCCAAGCTCTCAAGATCCAATCCTTTTCTCAATATGATGACTTATATGTGGACACCATACATGAAGATGTTGTTCAAACGATTGGTTACGTTCTTGACGATTCATCCAAAACCTCCAAAGGTCCCGGTACTATCCTTCGCAACAAAATGGGAGGAGTGTGGAACTTCTTCTTTGCCCATATCATTCACTGCCTCTCTCGTAAAACCAGTGGGCACGATCAATCCCCGTCATACATCACAAAGCTCGCCCATGCCCTCATCTTTCAAAGACAAGTCGACTTTGCTCAATACTTCTTTACTGAACTCGTCGAAGTGATTAAGCACCCCAAGAAATGCCATGTTGCCTATCCGCGTTTCATCTCGATGATCATTCAGCACAAACTAAACTAGGCGTTGGAGACCGATCGAAAATCTCAATCGCCCCGATTCACTTATGATTGGTCTTCCCCGGTCGTTGGTCTCAAAACTTTAAATGTCGGACCTCTCACCACCGATCGCCCTCTACGACAAGGTATGATTTCACTCGCTCACTCTCCTGATCTACATTGGGGTGATACGGAAATTCCCGGATTTAAACACCCGGAAATTTCTGAGATCACTCCAACTGTAGTGGCCCCTTCTCCCAAATCCCGAGTTAGGTCGGGGGGCGCACTAAAGAAAAAATCAAGGGCCCCCGACACCTCCGCCACCGATTTTAGGACTACGTCACCGATAAAACCATCGGTGGCTTCCCCGGTCCGCAAACCTTCTAAGCGGAGGCACTCCTCATCCCCCCCGAAGTCTTCTCTAAAAAGATCTCGGGTACCTTTGACCGAACAATCCCATCCTCGGGACTTTGTTAAACCCACAACCGACTCCTCTGCGGTCTCTCAAAAGACCACGGTTGTAGAAATGGAGCTCCCATCTTTTGCCTCTTCACCCACCTCTTCGGATAAAAGAGATGACTCCGGGGCCTCTCCCCCCGAAGGAATTGATTTATCACTTCACGGCCTTTCACCCAATCAATTTATGATTGAAGAAGATGCACCACCCAATCAGGGTTCCCCCCCCACTAAATCCCCCCCCCCAAGTGATTTCTTTGATTTTCTTTTGGAGGACACTGGTTCTCCCCGAACCATCCCGTCCATCGAAGAAAATCCCACCGAGTCTCCCTCCCCGAAAGATCAAGTATCTCCCCGACGATCTCCTACCCCACAAAGATCGCCAACACCAAATAGAAGAGTTTCTCCTCCACCAAGAGTTCTCTATTCCGATGAGTTGTCAACTTACCTTCCCACTCTCAACACGGAAATAGATCCACTACGCCTACAATACTCTTTCCCAGAAATCGGTGGTCACTCCTCTACAAGCATTGGTCGGCCATATGCTTTTCTACAATCCACCATTTCCTTAATTTCTCAGGCCAACTCTAGAATCTTGGTGCTAGAGTCTCAGTTGACACAATTACTTGCTGCTGCCCTTGCCGATGCACTTCAGCCCTTAAATAATGCCCTTGTTTCCCTGTCTTCGAAAGTGGACTCTCTATCCACTGCTTCTACCACCGAAACATAACGACGAAATCCGAATGGGAAATGGACTTGGGTGATTTTTCTCTAATCCCCGATGCCACCACTGCAAGCATGGCTTTTCTTCACTCAAAGTTTGACAGTGTTTTTACACAGTTGGGTTTTAAGGTTCCGGCTGCTGCTGAGGGGGAGAAAACCGTTGCTCCACCAAAACTACCCTCCCTCAAGAAATCTATCAGCAACAAGCCTCCACAGAAAAACTCCTCACCACCGAAATCCTCACCACCGAAACATACAGGTTCCACCGAATCAATCTCTACACCGATCCAGTCTTCATCGACAGTGGAACCAAATGCATCAACTGAGGGGGAGCAATCTAGCAAAGCTCCCAAAGTCAAAGGCAAGGAAGTCATTTCGGCCGAAGAATTGGCAAAAGAAGAAAAGAAGAAGAAGAAGGATTTGGCTAAGTATGGGGCCCGACCTGAAGGTGCTGAAACTCTTAAACTCAAACCTCCATCCCAAGCAACCACCACCGATCTCGGCCTTTCTCCTCAGGAACTTGAGGAAGCTAAACTTGCTCAAATTGCTTTAGATAAATCTAAAGCTCTCTCTCTGAAAGTTGCTGAAGAAGAAGCCGCAAAAGCAAAATCTACCGATGCCATCGAAATCCAGAAATCGGTACTGAGTGCCATTGAAGAAGAAAAGAATGACGAAATAAGTTGGTATAAGAAGACCATGCACCACCGAAGTAGTAGAGCCCAAATCTCAAATGTTAAAATTGCTACTTCCAAAGTCAACCCGAAGGATATCAGGCTGATCATCAACATAGATGATGGTTCGCTGAAAAGTTTAACAGATGTTCATCTCAAAAATCTCGGCCTCACCGAATGGTATGAGATCTCTCAGCATCTAGTCAAAAGTGCAAACCCGAAGAAAGACACTTTTATCAAATGCATTGAAGGATTGCTGGAAAGGATGAAGGAGATTAAAAGAAAACACAACATCATCCTTTCCTCCGATGAAAGGGCGAAACTTCAGTCGATGAAAGAAGAAATCCGCCTTCCCAAAGTCCAGAATCCTACCGACAAGGTGTTCAAAGAAATGGCAACGGAAGGGAAGATTCCAAATGTGAGCAACTTAAATCTTTCCCTCCCCACTTCGGTGCCATATCCTACTACGACTTTGAGCCTCTCACCGATTCCCGGGCTGTTCTTCAATGATGGTTACGGTCGTCGTGCTTTCTTCAGATTTGCACAAATTGCTATAGCCTACACTATGTTTCTTCAAGGCATCACCAACCTATTTCCAAACATTCCTGAAGCTCAACATTTCTTCCGAAACGTGTTGGAAGAAATCAAGCGCAGACAAACCACCGAGAAATAGGCCCTCTCTCTCAATGGTACTTGTAAAAGGTTGTTTCTCATTTTGATAAATGTACGAGAAAACTTATCTTAATACACGTACCCTTCTATTTGAGTTTACCTTCGGTACATAACTTTACTTTCATTTATTTATATATACTGTACATAGTATACATACTCATACAAAAGAAAAAGATAAAAAAAAGAATTGTCTATGTGAAAAGAACCCAAAAAGAGTAAAAAGGGTCAAAACGCATTTTAATCTTTCATACTCCTAAATATTCTAAGAAAGGAGCTCAAATTCAAATAGGGGGAGATTGTTGGGTCACCAAAGATTTGAAATTGACTCACTGATGTTTTCCTTAAAATCCTACTTAGAATATTTTAGTTTGGTTCTTTGAATGACTTGTACAAAATAGCAATTGTTCGGTGAAGTCGAAGATCAACCGAAACCAAACTTGAAGACTCTCTACTTGTGGAAAATAGAAGACTCTTCTCAACAAACACAACAAGTCATTGTCCACCGAATTTGTCCTCACAATTCGGTGGACCTCCTCTCCACCGATGAAGACATCAAAAATCGGTGGACATCGTTCCACCGAACTTGTCCTCACAATTCGGTGGACCTCCTCTCCACCGATGAAGACATCAAAAATCGGTGGACATCGTTCACCGAATTTGCCCTCGCAAATCGGTAGACATCGTCCCACCGATGAGATTCTTAAATCGGTGGGATCTTTGTGAAAATGGTTATCCTTACAGATGGTTCTTAAAACTTTGACAATATTATCGGTGGAATTCCTTCGGTGATATTGTCTTGGAGTACTCATCAAGAAGATCATTTACTTCGGGACAAAATCTACTTACAGGCAAAAGTAACCTTTTGTCTTATTATCTTTTTAGAAGATGTCCTTTCAGCATGGCTTCTATTCCTTGTTTCAAGAAAAAGGTGATGGTGACTTATCAGCTTTTTAGAAGTCCATTGGTACTTTTCAGAAGTCCTTTGGTACGTTACAAGTAACTGAAGGATATTCGTACTAAGCATTTAATGCTCAGTACCTTACCTTCACTATAAAAGGAAGAAGACTCCTCCATGCAAATTACGCTTTCTGGATATCTCTCTCAGTGCAAGAAATTTCCATACAGCTCCAAAAACTTGATAGCTTTGTTCTAAGTGTTCTTAGTTGTTGTTGTTAGTATACTTTGTGCAAGATTGTTAGAATAGTTTATCTGTTCTTTTCCGCAACAGTCTTAAGTTTTCTATGTGTAATTCTTGTTGAAAGATTTTCAATAATAGAATTAAAATTATGAAAAATTTTGTGTATTGTATTCAACCCCCCCCCCTTCTACAATACTTGTTATAGCCATCTGGGACTAACAGGTTACTATAAATGTCTTAGATAAAGCTTAACCCCCTACCCTTTTCTTTAATTTATATTTTCTTTACTTAATTGTTAAAATCACCAAACTCGCTAAAAATGTTTTCTTCTTCTCCATTTGAAATCGATGTAATCTGGATTTAGTACTCAAAACTCTGAAGTCTGCTCCCTGTGGATACGATCTCAGTATTTTTACCACTTTATTACTTTATAGCGATCATAGTGTCCGATGTGCACTTGCACCGTCACTGTAACACAAGTGACCCTTTCTGTAGACATATACGATTTTCCGCTATCATTCGTATAGTTTGACTAGGTTCCAAACCCCTTAAAAATTTGGGTGTTATATGTTTAGTAGATTATGGGCATATTTTTTGCTTTTCGCCCAGGACATCCAAAACCATTGGACCAACATGTTATTATATGAAGTAATATAACATTTATAAGGCATTATTGCTTTTTTTTTTGGCTTATGAGCGTCAAACGAAATAAAATATAACTATTTTTTCATGTTTGGTGACCATTAGATATCTTGTAGAAACATTACATATCATACAAATCCAAGAGTATGAATTGAGGGAAAGGATTCTTTGCAAGGTAAGAGGAACCCGTTGGATACCCATTTAATAAAAATAAATAATGTGTATGTGTATTGGACATCAGATTATGGATCGATAATTTCTCATTTGAAACCATTTTGGGTATAAAAAACAACTTCGGTTCTTAGCTTGTATCGTTTACTTTTTATGCGTTTTCCGCTTCTCACAACAGCTTTTTCACACTTTCAGATATCTTGTGCCAAATCATTCCCCCTTTCCGGCTAAAACTGGAGTATGTATTTTGGCAGATCAAATTTCTATATCTAGTCATATGTGATTTAAAAATTAATAAAAATGTCTATGTAGTTTACACCATGTGGGTGGTTGCGGTGGCACGTGCCACCGTATTATTTCTTCGGCGAATAGTAAAAAAAATTAGGTACGTGAAAGGTGCAACCGTATAGTTTTGGAAGGTACTACCGTTTTATTTTGGAAACTTCAAAAAGGTGCAACACTACCTCGTAATCAACCAAAAAAAAACTTTTGAAATCAACCAAAAAGTCGAAAAAAAATCGAAAAAAACACTTGAAATTAACCAAAAAAAGGAAAAAAGTTCATCGAAATCGATAAAGAAACTTAAAAATCTCTCGAAATCAAGCAAAAAATTTCAAAAACCCCTCGAAAAACGGTGGAATTAGACAAAACACATCAGACAATATTGAACGTCGGTAAAAAGATAAAAACACGTCAATAAAAACCGTGTTTTTTGTAATTGTTTTTTTTCTATATTATAGGTGTCACCGTATAAAAAAGAATTCTAAATCCGCCCTGATTTACACAAAACTAAAAGAACTCATTCATACTAAACTATATTTTTGGTCTATATGATCACACAAAAGTATGAACAACGTCCCTAAACTTCAATAAGTATTATAATAATAATAATAATAATAATAATAATAATAATAATAATAATAATAATAATTGTTTGTATTTTACTAGGAAAATGATCACTTAGACCATCTCTAATTGGGTCACTAAATCTTACACTAAACACTAAACTTGGTGTAAATCTCACTATTCACATCTCCAATGGGGTCACTATTTTCCACACTAAATTTAGTGTGATGAATAGTATTACACTATATTTGGTGTAACACTATTCATTTACATTATTTTTTATACTATTTTTTCAATTACATTTTTGGTCCCTCAATGTTGAGATTTATTATTTTTGTCTTTTAAAGTGTTAAAGTTTAAATAGGTTTATTTTATATATATATAGAGAGAGAGAGAAAGAGAGAGAGAAAGAGAGGTGGGTTCAAACGAGGATGCTAACTATTTACGAGAAACACGAGAACGGTCGCCCATGTACAAAATCACATGTGATTCACAGTACAAAATCACATGTGATCCGCGCGACAAGCCGCGCGACTGGCAATCTGCGGGCCAAACCGTGCGGGTCCAGAATTTTAATCACATATGATTTTGTATGTGAATCACATGTGATTTTGTACATGGGCGGCCGTCCTCGTGCTTCTCGTAAATAGTTAGTGTTCTCGTTTGAACCTTTCTCTCTCTCTCTCTCTCTCTCTATATATATATATATATATATATATATATACTAGGTTTGAACCCGTGTATTACACAGAGTAATTTAAAAAAATTAAATTATGTCAGAAAACTTATCTTACAGATATGAATGATCATCGAAAGTACGATGCTACTTTTCCAAGTTTTTTTTCCTTTAGAGTTGTTTTTTTTGCAGCTGGTTACAAAATGTCCCTGTTTTAGGCAGTTTTCACAAATGATGTTTTGCAAAAAATTAATAAAAAATATGAATAAATATTAAAAATTTATAATTGAGAAGTTATATACAGTACAAAGTGTTTGGATTAGCTTATTGTTGTACCAAAGCGTGATAAGCTAATAGAGAAAATAATACAATCATGATTAAGAAAGTATAAATAATTAAATATACTATACTAAAAACTCTGCATATTTATATTTTTGAAAAATGTTCGAACTCATATTTAAACAACAACTTGGTGCAAATCCCAACGGTGTAAATATCTACTGTAAATTGATCAATTAATTTGCATAATTCATTCTGATGTCATATGACTTGTTCTCTCATATTTTAATTGTTCATAGTTTAGTAGCAAAAAAAGATCAAAACAACATTCTCCAACAACAGAAATGGAAACCTGTTCATATTAACAATAAAACAGAGCTTGATTACTAAAGAGATAGTAAAATTGTAAAAATCTAAAAGATTCTTAGAAATCAAAATCAACCCAAAAAAGAAAAGATGATTTCAAAAAATAAAACAAATCCAAATTAGTTTCAGTCAAATCCCAATTCTCTAAATCGGTCCAAAAACAGTAGTTTTCGTGAAAGAAATCGACACAACATAAATTCATAAAATAATCAGTTATGAACATTGAGAAGAAACCCATTTAATTTAAAGTTTTTTTCTTGGCAAAAAATATTAAGGTTCTGATTGTATCCCACCTCAGTTGGATTGTTGTGTACAGCGAAACCCCAATAGGGTTCTTCTCAACCAAAAGAAACAAACAAAAACCCTTGAATCTTTTGGGGTCTACAAAAGATTGTTGGATAATAGAATATGGAAAATGGGTTTAGGTGGATATATATCAAGATTTAACTTTCCAATTAGGAATTTTCACAAAATTTGAGGACTCAATTTAATTGTACCTGTGAGAGGAGCACGAAGCAGGTGATGAGAGGAGAGGCAAATTGATCAATTAATTTGCAGCAGAGAAGGACACGAAAGCAGAGAAGGAGACGAGTTCAATTTTATTAGGGGTAAAATAAGATTATTTTTAGGATATACGTTTATTACGGGTAAAATAAGTTTATTTTGGGATAAAATAAGGGTAATTTTTTTTGAATTAGAACTAAATAATTAACATTAATTAGTCAAAATGAAGTTAACTCTATAATAAAATTGAATTTAAAAAATCAAACTATATCAATAATTTGAATTTAAACTTAGAAGTAAATTCCGTATTTTTGGGATTACGGAATTTTTTTTGAATTTATTATAAGTATGGATATGTACGTATGTATCTAAAGATATTCAATATTAGTCAAAATGAAGTTAACCCTAATCACGACACATTAATTCATATATATTTATGATATTTAATAATATAATTAAATCCAAAAATATTCAATATTGAGCTCATTTCGAAGATATTGACGAAACGATTACAATGGTATAATTTGTAAAAAATAGAAATGCTTTTTAATGCATTTTAGTTTATATACATTATTTATGTTTATATGATAAGAGTCTAAAATGAAAAATAAAAAAGTAAGAGATTAAAAGTAAATTACATAGGTAATTATAAGGGTAGTAAATGTAAGGTATAAATATTAAAAATTGAATTAATGAGAGATTTAAGGAGGAGTGAATGTGGGTGTGATAATTGAACCTATAATGTAAATGAGTCCAGATACATGTTTAGGCGGGAAAACAATGAAGTCGACTCACCAGAAGACGACACGTGGCATGCTAGTTACTCATTTATTATATGTATAGATATATTCTTTATATTATTTTTTTATGTTTTAATTAAGTAAATAATATACAACATGATAAAATATTCGATACATCAATTGAAGTTGCAAGAGAAGTGTCACCGATAGAGGTTGAAACGGTGATGAAGAATTATAATAACCAATTTCAACAATTTCTCGCTCGTTATAGACAAATCAAAGACAAAGTGGCACACTTCGAGCTTCAGAATGTGTTAATCGATCATTTGTGGGAAAAATATAGTAATGAAAATACTTAAATGCATATGTATTCTTTTCTTTATTTGTTTTAATGTAACTTTTATTGTTTAATAAAAAGTTTTGTGTTATGCATTAAAATAATTTAGTTCATAATTAATAAAAAATAATAAGTTATGATCTAAATAAAAAAATATGGGTATAAATTGTAAAGTTAATAAATATAAGAATATTATTGAAAGTTTAATAAATTAATATAAAAATGATTTGGTGTAAAAAATAGTGTTACCCATTAGAGAAGATTTACTATTAACGTTAAATTTTACACTATTTTTAATATTTAGTGTAAAATATAGTGTGACCTTTTGGAGATGCCTTTAACGGTGTTAGTCAAAATGCCATTAAATAAGAGGCATTTTCTTGATTTTTCTTTTAAAAACCATAAAAATATTGTTGCCAAGGGAAGGGAAGGGTGGAAAGCCAGATAATAGAAAAAGACAAACGAAGAAAAGTTTAAAAAAAAATGAAGATGTCCTTTATCTCATTGTATATATTTTTTTAACAAAATTAACTGGAGACTATTTTTATAACAAAATATAAACCACAATAATTACTATTACATTTATTAAAGTTTAGGGACTCTTTTGTAATTTTAATTCAGCACATCCGGGTCCAGGTATGGCGTTGTGCCTATCGTTACACGTGGACACCCATGCTGCGATGCTGACACCCACTATATAAACACCTTATTGCCAAATCCACTCCACTAATTACAAACACACCTATTTCTTTCCTTCCCAGTTCCCACCGTCCCGCCACCGCATCGCTGTCGTCCCGCCACCATGGCAACAACACCACCTCCCCATACATTGAACCTCTGCGGCGTTCTCTCCGAAGCAAAGAGGATCGTGAATGCCCACTCCCGCCACTTCCTCGCCTTATCCGTCGTCTTCCTCCTCCCTCTCTCTTTCTCTCTCATCATCTTCCCCACTCTTCTTCACCTCTCCCTTACTCAAAACGACGTCGTTACTACACAGTTCTTCATACTCGATCCACCGGATCTAAATCTTCCACAAACCCTAACAATCCCTCTCCTCTACACTCTCTTTCTCTACATCTTCTTCCTTTGTGCCATAGCCACAATCACCTACAGCACCTACCATGGTTTCTATGGAAGACCAGTTAGGTTTTTCCCTGCCATCAAATCCTTAGGGTTTACGTTTTTTCCACTCGTTTCGACCACGATCGCAGCTCAACTTCTCCTCGGTCTGATCTCGTTAACTTTCCTCCTGTTCTTCGTGGTAATCGTTAAAACGGCCGAAAACCTAGGGTTTGAAATTGATTACGATTCGAATTACTTTATCGTGTTTTGCGGTTTTGTGGTTGCAGTGTTAGGTTTGGTGATAATCTATTTTCAAGTGAATTGGTCACTGGCGTGTGTGGTGGTTGTGGCCGAATCAAAATGGGGTTTTGAGCCGTTGTGGCGGAGTTCATATTTAGTGAAAGGGATGAGGTCGATTTCGTTGTTATTATTGTTGTTTTTTGGGGTTTCGATTGGTTTTTGGGTGTGGATGAATTCGAATAACGTGTTGCAATTGGATGTTGTTGGTGGATGGAGGAGTTGGCCTTTTGTGTTGCAGATGGTTATTGGTACAAGTCTCTTGACTCTGCTTTTGCTGCACAATATAGCAGCCAATACTGTGTTTTATATGTACTGTAAGGCTTTACATGGAGAATTGGCTATGGAAATCGCTGAGGAGTTTGCTCGTGAGTATGTCAGTTTGCCTTTTGATGATCAGAAGGTCCCCCACGTTGTTACTGTTGTCCCAACTTTATCATTTTGAGGTTAGTGGATTCTACTCCACAAATCAGGTTTCTTAGTTTTTCTGCTTATAGGAATCTGCCGACCCTTTGTAGCTGATGCCCACAATGTGTGGATATCAAGAATCATGATTCTCCATGTACATTTGAATTTCAGATGTGAATCATACAACTTTCAAGCTATAATTGTGTTTTTGTTAAGCAAATGTGTTATATAGTCAGTCCCTTGATGGATCTTGTGCATTTATGTTTTGGATGGTAGCTTCATATGCTGTATATATTGGTTATGTTCTTTATTTCTTTATCTATGTGATTCTGCTAATTAATATAATTATCTTGTAATTTTGCAAGACATGACTTCCAATGGCTTTAAATCAACTATTCTTTACGAGGATTTAAATGCAATGCAGGTTACAAAAACAAGTGTTTTAAGATTCGGACTTATCCTTTAGATAAGTGAATTTGTCCTCCTCTCCCATGTAACGAAATGGAGAACCCAAGAAATAAAAAAAGAAACTTGATTCAAATCTTTCTTTCATTTGGGTAGCTAAGTTTTGAGGATGAAGGCATTTTGAGTCTAGCTATTCTGTCATCCTGATCAGCATCAAAGAGTCGTGCACTCGAGTTTCCAGACCTATGCACCAACCGCGATGGGACCCTGTCGCTATCTTCCCCACCAGATGCATCATATCCATCACTCATCGATCTTGTGAGTGCCTGCTTAAGTGAACCAGACACCGTTAGATCTCTAGGCATCCCACTCTCATCTGCTCCTAAAGAACCCATAAACGCGTTATCATCAGGGGAGTCTAAGCTACTATCTGGAGATGAACCCACAATGCCACTCGAGTTTGTCATGGTCCTGAATACGCTCCGAGCTTCAAGCTGCAAAGGCACCAAACGCTTTCCAACGTTGTTGGAATTTTTGCCATCTGGAACACCAGCCCACTGGCTTCCAAGCTGTGAGGACATTTGGCGGTCGCTTCTTCCAAAGCTTCTATCTTTGTCTATCCTGCTGGAGCCCATTTGTGCGGCTTCTTTTCTTGACACTGGCTGCAGGATCTTGGACTTCTTTCGTGCCTCTGCAGCTGCTTTTGATACCTCATCGGCATTTAAACGGGCCAAGGTCCATGGGCTGATCTTCACAGCTGTCGGGTTCTTTTTCTTGATGGGATCATCCAGAGTCCTTTTCCCTAGCGAGCTAACCGAGCTGGTCTCTGGTGGAACCACATCATACTGCAACAAAGAAGATGGTTAGGACCTATTATACTCTCAGGGGCTGTTTGGCAGTTGCTGAATGGTTTGGTGCATAATTGTAAAGTGGTCAGGATGATTAAGAGGCTCTTATGATATAGTACAAAATGAAATATGATTGTTTGGTATTTGTTCAGACTTCAGAATGAAATTAGGGTGCTGAATGGTTAAGGGAGACTTTTTTTGCCTTTTAATGGAACTATTAAGTTATGAACTACTTTTTGCCAACTCAAATGAGAAGATAAAATAAAGAAGTTACCTGATCTTCAACAAACAGGCGTGGAGGCGTACACCAAGATCCTTGACGGAAAGTATTGAAGGAGCTGACGCTGCTTAAACCTGTGAGCGAGCTAGCTGGTGACATTTGAGGGCTTTGCGGCCCTCCAAATCCTTGATGCTCCTGCTCCCTCAACGCTATGATATAATCATATGTACTAATTCCCTGTCACCAGAAATGAAAGGTGTAAGCATCACACCAAAATAGTGAAAACACGGATAAAATAAGTGGCAGATATTATTAAGCTCACCTTCTTTATTAGAAGAATGTGAAAGAAGAAGAGCTGAATTAGTGGCAGAGTTGCAATCATTGCCAAAATAGTGCACACTGCCTGTCAGATTTAGACCAGAAATGTTATCAAATATGCATTCGAAAAGAATACATTGAACTTTAGAGTCAAACTCTGGAATCAACAGTAGAGTACCAACCACGACTGCAACATAAGGCGCTAACGTGAAACTGCTCCCTAACTTGGTACCTATTTCTACACTGAATCTTTTGTGATCGAGGATACAATTTATCAATACAACGATCCCAGTTGACCATTGAAGTATAAGCTTCAATTCTCAAGACCAATGTCAAAAAACCAAGTGTTAGATGTGGGAAATTTGGCTTAAAAACCAATACAGCCAAGGAAATGCAGGTTTGGCCTTACCAGAAAAAGAGCAGAGACCATAAGGGCAAAGAACTTTTTATAGTTCCTTTTGCCAACACAGTTATTGAGCCACTACAAAAAAATGAAAGACATTAGAGTTGTCAGTAAATAAGAGGTACGAAAATTAGAATCCTTATATATATACATACCCTGCAATGATGATCAAATCGATCAACACATTTATCACAGACCCTACAGTGCTTACTGTACTTGAAAACCTGCAAGAAAACAGCCATTTAGAATGTTCAATATGCTAGATTCTTGATTCTTTCCTGACTTTGACTTTCTAGGTCAATTATGATTTTTGAAATTCAAAGTAGGTATGGATTCTGATACAAGTTCTTCATCAGCCTTTTTGTAGCATGGACCATTTATGATGAAGTTGATGTAATTGTACAATTTATGTCAAATTTTTGAAGTAAGTAATATCTTCAACACTTAAATCTGAAAACTGATAACTTTTGACCTCAAAAGTCAAACAGTCTCTTTTCAGGATTGAAGAAAACAGACCTCAACTTCACAGAGATTGCAGTAGAACATGCCATCTTCACTTGTCTGGAGTTCTGAAGACTCTTCATCTGAAGTCGAGCAATGGCACATGAGAGCACAAGGAATCAGAGCCAAAACGGGCATAAAACAAGACGACAATTTTGAGTCTTTTTCAGTTTCAGACGTGTAATCTTTTGTTCTCGAGTCTGGACTCTTCCTGCCTTTACTAGGAGCGTTTGCATCTTGTATAGAAGGTGTCGATAGTTTAGATCCTTCCTTTCCAACACCTGATTTGCTGTCTGTGGTTTTACGATACTTTTTAGACTTGAAAACTCCTGCATCTGCTGGATCAGCACCAGCACACCAAATATACAGGCCGAATGCACATATAATCTGGTACGGTAAACAAATGGCTCAAGTTTCATAAAGAATGTTAATACACAACTAGGCCATCAACCTCGCAACTCCTTGGCTATGTTTTGGCAAACTAGCTGATAAACTAGTTATCTTTGTTAAAAAAAAGCTTATAAGCTAGATGACGATGTTGGAAAGTGGAAAAAAAAACATGGAATTTTTCAGAACTTCAAGTAGTGTTTCAAGAAGCGAGCTTTGGCTAACCAAACGGGTTTTTTTCTTCTTCTTCAGTAAGCTCAAAAAATAAGCTTAAAATAGTGCGCCACAACAAAGATAAGCTAGCTTATGGTTGCTAGATATGGGATTTAGTCATTAGTGTTACAATCAAATCACACGAAATCACCGGAGTTTTACAATCAAAATCACGTTAGAAACGATCATACTTGTCTTCCGTCTTTGTTGCAAAAGCACCATTGTCTTTTTTTAAATTTTGTTGCCAAAAAAACACTTGCAATATATGCAAGAATGAGCAATATGCAATATGTGCAAGAAAATAGCAAGACTTTTTTGCTTGTATGTTTCCACAATGTAACCAATGGTCCAGATGAAATGATCATTCATGCCATTAGAAACACAGAACAAGAAACACATATTTGGTTAAAAATTGTTGAAAATAGTCATATGAAAACATTAAATAATTGAGAAATGGAGATAGAACTATAGAAGAAAGCTTACAAGAGGAGTGTAGATCCCCATCACAATATACTGATACATCTTTTTGCCCACAAAAGGGGCAAAAAACACATAGAAACCAAATCCCAGTGCCACAAACACAGAAACAGCAACCACCTGTCAAAATTAAACACCCAAAAGCTAAATGTTAATAAATTCTACTCAATCCTGTGTGTGGTGTTTGGTTTAAAGGAAAGTCTGAAATTAAAATCCCGGATTGTAATAATTTATTAAAAACAATAAATAAAAAGGTAAATTAATTATTTTGATAAATCATTTACAAAAAATGAAATTCAATTACATTCCAAATACTAAAAACCACACACACCATTATTCCAAATCTTTCTGATATTAAATCCTTCAACGAAATCCAAATCCATAGAACATTCAGTCAAACCAAACAGGCCCTAGAGGAATTCCACAATGATTTGGATTCTATATGAGGAAATGGTTGTGAGATCAAGTACCCAGAAGCTATTTTTTCAGAAAACCTAAAAAATATATAATAACATCCATCTAAGGTGCAAAAAATGTTGTCAATTCAAACACCCACAAGCATAAGTTTCATAAATCCTACAAAATCCAACAATGATATGGATGGTAGATGAGAAAATTGTTGTGAAATTAAACACTGTTTCCAAAACCATAAGAAATCAACAATGGCATGTTTAGTAGATGAACACATTGTTGTGAAATTAAACACTGTTTCCAAAACCATAAGAAATCAACAATGGCATGTTAGTAGATGAACACATTGTTGTGAAATCAAACATCTGAATGCCAAAATTTTGAAAATCCTAAAAGATTTAAACATGGGTAGTAGATGAAATAACAAATGTTGTCAAAATTAAACACCCAGAAGCTAGATGTTCAAAAACCCTAGAGAATTCAACAATAAAAATAAAAATAAAAATCAAACACCCAAAAGCTAAATTATCAAGAACCCTAAAAAAAGAGCTGGATACACACCTGAAGAGGATGGTAGGGAAGTTGCCACCCATGCTTCCTCATCCTTAAAACAAGAAAATCTTGGTGGGGTGTTTCAAAAAATGGCTAGGAATCACTTTCCCTCATTTCATCAGGGAGTTTTCAAGCTCATAACCACAAATCAAGAAATCTTGAATTTTGAGATGAGGGTATTCTTGGAAAGATGGAGATTTTGCTATAATATCTTTGAATTTTGAGATGAGGGTATTATTGGAAAGATGGAGAATTTGCTTCAAATCTTTGTGTGGTTTTCCAAAGTGTAGAGAGAGAGAGAGAGAGAGAGAGAATGGATGTGGGTTTTCTTGAATCTTGGGGAAGAGGAGAGGGATTCAAGGAAACAGTAAAAGGACTGTCACACCTTTTACACTACTGAGAAATAACTCCTTCATCAGAGAATCATCCAAGAAGAGAAAAAGCAAAAAAAGCAATGTTTTTTCTTTTAATAATTTATTTAAAATAAATTAAGAACTTTGAGTGTGGTTAAATGTTTTATCCTTGTGGGAAGATATTTTAAGTAGTTAGAAAATAGTTAGATGTTTGCATAATATTTTTTTAAAGGCATCAAATAAGATTAAGAAAAAAAATCAAACCAAAAAAGAATTATTAAAAGCAAAAGTTTCTATAAGAAACTAAAACATATAAAGTCAGACAAAACAAGGAAACATGCAACATAAACAAAACCAAAATTGTATACAAATAAATAAGTACCATCAAGATAAGTGGCCAACTTTCTATTTTAGTTTATCAAAAAATGATGGTCCACTTTCAAAAGTTAATATGAGATGGAGAAAGTTCATCTTGTTTTTGGATTCACTCCAATTAGGATAACACTTCTTTTCATAATAAAATCAAAATATGTTTACCATTCTAGTTTGAGGTTATCTAGCTTAATCAATTACATTTTCTTTTTTAACATAATTAAAAACCCGACCGAATTTATATTTAGTCAACGAGTCTTAGATGGAACTCGCCTTCAAAAACACTAATATAAAGAGACACTTTTCAGGTTCACTTAGCGGCCGAGGCTAGTGGGGGTTCTAGGGATCGACCTAGGACGTGTCTTATATTTGGTCAAAGTCGTCACACCTCTTTGCCAACTAAGCTACACGTCGAAGGTCAGACATAATTTGTATTTATGATTTGAAAAATCAAACTCAATATCTTATTTAGGTTTTCGGTTTGAAACTAAGATCAATATTTGATATTGGTTTAGATTTTGTTTAATGTTCAGTTTACTTCTTTTAACAAGGGAAAAGTTCTTAGAGCATCTCCAACAGCTATGCTATAATTTTTCTAAAATAGAGTATAAAAAACTAGAATTTCTAAAAAAATTACATCCAACTCCAACAACTCTCTATTTTAGCAATTCTATCATTGAATATATTATTAAAATATTCAATACATTAATAATATATTATTTCTCTCTCCTAAACACACAACTTTAATGCCTCCAATTGGTGAGAAAGAATAAAATATTATTTCTCTCTCTTAAATATAGAAATTAGAGATTTCTCCAAATTTGGAGATTTTAACCTTCTCTCTTCTTTTTCTCTATTTTAGCATATGGTATAGCATAGCTGTTGGAGTAAAAAATTGCTAAAATCTTCATTTTTTTTTATTTTAGCATAATTGTTGAAGATGCTCTTAAACATCCAATAAACTTTTTTGTTTTGAATGACTAAATTTCTGATTTTTGTTTGAATAAATAAACTATCAAAAAGTTCCTATTTTAAATAATCAAATCCTTCAACTTTTTTAATAAATAAACCAATTAACTTCTATAAATTGTTTACCTCCATTTTTTAACAATAAAAGAATAGTTGTGATAACCCGGTTAAAACGTTTTAAAGTAAATGTAAATGTTCAAACAAGTTTTAACAATGAAACCAATGGGTCGTTTACCTAACGCTTATCGGGTAAAGGTTTATTGGCAAAAGTCACCATCACTTATCTTGTCGGGTAACATTCCCGACCCATCAAAAAAGATTGATGGTAGACGTTTATCACACCATAAGCACTTACTGGGTAAGAGTCAAGACCCACACTAACCGGGTACGACTCTCGATCCTTGTATTAGCTCTTGCTGCGTAAGGTTCCCAGTCCTTGTTATTAGGGGTGTTAAAAATAACCGAAACCGAATACGCCAACTGAATCGAATGCAATTTGGGTTAAACAGTTTCGGGTGATTCGATTTTTGGGTTAAACGGTTTGGTTAACCGAATAAAGATTTTTATTCGGTTTTTTTTTTCTTTTTTTCTTTCTAACTCGGTTAAACTGAATAACAAATTCTACTAATATTTTATATATTTCATGTTTATAAAAGTCAACCAAATAATATTATACTATTATTATTTTACAAATTTATTGCAATATAATGTTTTTCTATTTGATGGTGGATAATGTTTTCGTTAGATTATGTTTTGTGCTTAATGTAGAACGTTGGATGAAGAAATAATGTTCTTTGATAGATATTGGTTTTTAATAGATAACGTTTTTTATTTAATATAAGTCGGTTGTTGAGTGTAAGTGTATGAGGTGAATGATCGTAGGGGTGAACATGGTACGGTACCATGTTTTTTTTTCAATATCGTGTACCAACCAATTATAATTGGTACATCAAAATTATACCGTGTACCAACCAACTCAACTTGGTACCAACATTTTCCGATTGGTACATGTTGGTACGGTTTTGTACCAACATCTCAAAAGTTTGAAATTACAATTAAAGGTATTAATACAAACTGATGATACAAACCAACTGATTGTCCAAATAACGTGTTGTTCAGCATTGTGTTTGTGAATGTAAGAGATTTAGGGAGTTAAGGTTGTGTATAATTGTGTTTACGTAGTTGCATTGAGAAGAAAAGACAGAAGAGTTAGGAGATTAGAGGCTTAGGAATAGGAAGTCAATGGCCAGAGTTTAGTGAGTTGTAAGTCAATATCCAATAACCCATCTTTGAGGCTCATTACAAGACAATCAGATCAATGTTTTCTCTACATTAAGTTTTTAATAAATATATATTTTATTTCATTTCCTATTTAATAAATAATTAAAAATAATATATATATATATATATATATAAATAAGGGTCGGTACGGTACGGTATTACTGTGGGACACGAGTTTCAATACCACGTACCAACCAAGTTTGTGAAGCTGGTACGGTATTACCAACCAACTAAATTGGTACCAACTATTTGAATTGGTACGGCTGATATTGAATTGGTTGGTTTGTCATGATACAAATTTAACACCCTTAAATGATCGTGTGAGAAGTTGAGTTAACTTGAGAAGCATGAGAAGTAGATGCGAACTCTTAATCACTTTGATACGGGGATTGATCTAGTGCATCTCATCCTAATGTGCATCAAACGGTATATAACCACTTCCCAAGTTAACTCAACTTTTCAGCGGAACTCAACCCAAATGTATGATATACTAGTATATGAAATGCAACGGACACTAAATTTGGGAAATTATTAGAGTAAGTGTCCGATTAAAAAATATAAATCATATTCGATTATACCAGTTAGGAACCAAATAACCCGAAAACCAAATAAACCAAAGCTTATTTGGTTTGGTTATCGGTTACTTCTAAACTTTTAGAAACTGATAAAGCCGGAACGAATAACCGAAAACAAATTTAACTGACTGAATAACACTCCTACTTTCTATACCCGTCTGAAAAATAATTGACCTGATAAATATTTACCCGGCAATTATTTGATAAATGACTAGGGGTGAGCAAAACCAGGTACCCGGCCAAATTTGATGGAACCGGAACCGACGGTTCTTAGAATGAAGGAACCGAAACCGAAACCGCTTACATCGGTTCTCTATATTTTGTAATCGGTCCCGAAACCGCCGATTCCGGTTCCGGGTACCCGGTCTCAATTTGTTTTTGTAAAATTTTAACATTTTCTATAATAAAAATGTAATTTCAACTCTATTGCAAAGCGGTAACAAACATATTAGAACTTTTTACTTAAGATTTTCGTTGTATGTAAAAGATCTTTGATTTGGTAAATCTATTAATTCAATGTTTTATTAAATATTTACATCTAATAAATTTATATACATTTTTTATTAAAAATAGCCGGTACTCGTCGGTTCCGGTTCTGGGTACCCAACGGGTAACAGTTCCATAAAAATGAGAATCAGAACCGAAACCAGTCTTAATCGGTTCCGTATTTTAGGAACCGAAACCAATCACATCGATTTCAGTTCGGGAACCAGGAGTTTTGGAGTGGTTTCAGTTCCGTACTCAGTTTCGATGCTCGTCCCTGTAAATAACTCAAACGAATTTAATTTTTAATTAAAGGGTATAGCTGTCAATTACTCCGAATTTAATCAGCAAGGGTAGATTAATTTATTTATAATTTTTCAAAAAGCCTCTGAATTTGTGATTTTGGCACCTTCTTGTCAGAATATATTGGGTTTGATGAGATAAGGTCAATTCGGTAAATTTGTATTTTAGACATTAATTCCAACAAAGTACAATATGCCTTTTTATAAGGCCAGTTTTTTTTTTTGGGACATATCTCTCTTGGATTGAGGTGTGTTTTTTGGATCTTGTGTTTATACCCTTTTTCCAACCTTGTGCTTCCATGCAATGAGCCAATGATTGTGCAATGTTTGTTGCATGATATACAAGTCGTTAAAGCATAGGTGACACAAAGTGGAATGGTCAAAACCCTATTTATTCTTTATGATATTTTTTTAGTTGGTCAAATTTTTCAATATAAAATTATATAATGATTTATGAAATGATTATATTGTTTTTTCAAATTTTTATATGTTGGGTGAAAAATAAGAACCCAGATAAAAAAATCGTGTATTTGATGTTTTATAAGAGAATTAGATTTTATTTTGATGTTATATTGATAAAACATAAGTTTGTTCCAGCTTGTTCCATGGGGTGAGGGTGGAACAGGCCTGTTCCAGCTTGTTCCACTCTGTTTCTGTCTGTTCCACATAAAAGTCCTGCCAAACATGGAACAGTGATCTATGTTTTGTTCTGTCCAGTGTACCAAACACACCCTAAATAAACCATCAAGTGGGAACTATTATCAACATTAGCTGATAAAACATTCATCAGTGTCATGGAAGCACCGATGAATAATTACTGAAATTTATCTAATACTGAAATAGCTAGTTTAAACTTACTTAGGCCGTGCGTACCGCCATCGGGTACCACGGCCGGGTTCACATCGGCTTCCAACGGGTAGCCCGGGTAGGCGGTACTCATGGGGCGGGTTCACCATCGGGTAGGGGTCGCGGGTAGGGTTGGGTTCGTGAACTAGATTTGTGGGTAGCGGGTTCGTTTTGTTGCAGGTTTATTATTAAGGAGTGGGTTCGGTGGGTTCGGATAGGTAGCGATACTCCACTTTAGGGTAAGGAAGGTAGGAAAAAGAAAAGCTGATGTGGCGCTGAGGTGGCATCAGGGTTCAATGGGTTCGCGGGTTGACGGTACTCATGGTCTTATCGTTTAAATTTCGAGTGCTGCCTAGTGGACCTCGTAAAAAGGTGTTCCTCCAATAATCATGGGTTCTAACTTTTACAGATATACGTTTTGCATCTTCTAACATATATTATAGCTTAACTTTTCATTATCTTGTATTATATGCACTAAAATCATCAACAATATAATATTATTTCATAAAATTTATTTTTTTATTCTAAAAATTAAAATAGTTTATTTAATATATGTTTAATTAAATCGGTTGAAGCATATCCTCGTGACAATAAACTTTTGACTTTAGCGTTGTCGGTATGTCATTGGGTGTAGCATATATGCATGTGACTCAACACTTATTTTCAATCTTTTAAAGGTAATTTATTTATTTATAATTTATTTAAGGGAAATTAATTAAAATGCGACAAGTTTGACCCAAACTTACCAAAATGCCACAAATCTCGCCCATCTTACCGAAATCTCACAAAAATCCGCGGTGGGCCCCGCGATCGCGGGCCCTTGCCCGCGTTGGTCCCTCAAGAATGCCCGCGGCTCAGCTTCCCCCCCTCAAGAATGCCCGTGTTGGCAGTTTTGGTCCCTGCCCGCGTTGGGCCCCCGCGATCGGGGGCTAACCCGCCACGCGTCGGCCCAAGGTTTACCCTAAAAACTAATTGAAGAACCCTAATCCCTTTATCTTTCTTCGGCCGCACTATATAAGGGGTGGGTGGGGGCAAAACCGTCCCACTCATTATTTTTTAATATCAACTCTCTCTCAATTTTCTCCCACTCTCTCAATTTTGTCGTGTGGAACACGTGTTCGAGTTTTGTGAAGATGTCTCGTTTTACCTCTGTGGTATGTTTTCCTTATTTTTTTGTTATTTTTTGTATGTTATTTTAAGTTAAGATATATGATTTGTATGTTGTTAGAGTGTTTATAACTTTTGTTATGTTTGAATATGTTCTATGTTTAACATTTTTAAGATATATGATATGTATGGTTTTATGTTTGAATGTGATATTTGTATGTTATAATGTGTATATTGTTATAGGAGCATTTTTATAAAAAAAATTGTTAAGAGTGTGTTTTTATAAAAAACTTGTTAAGAATGTGTTTTTATAAAAAATTGTTAAAATGTGTTTTTTTATAAAAATAATTCTTAAAAGTGTGCTTTTATAAAAAAATGTTAACAATGTGTTTTTTTATAAAAAAATTGTTAAGAGTGTGTTTTTATAAAAAAATTGTTAAGAATGTGTTTTTATAAAAAATTGTTAAAAATGTGTTTTTTTATAAAAATAATTCTTAAAAGTGTGCTTTTATAAAAAAATGTTAACAATGTGTGTTTTTATAAAAAAATTGTTAAGAATGTGTTTTTATAAAAAATTGTTAAAAATGTGTTTTTTTATAAAAATAATTCTTAAAAGTGTGCTTTTATAAAAAAAATGTTAACAATGTGTGTTTTTATAAAAAAATTGTTAAGAATGTGTTTTTTTTATAAAAATAATTCTTAAAAGTGTACTTTTATAAAAAAAATGTTAACAATGCGTCTTTTTATAAAAAAAATTGTTAAGAGTGTGTTTTTATAAAAAAATTGTTAAGAATGTGTTTTTATAAAAAAAATTGTTAAGAATGACAACTTAGGTCCCTACGGTTTTAAGAATGACAACTTAGGTCCCTAAACTTTTAAGAATGCCAATTAGGTCCCTACGGTTTTAAGAATGACAACTTAGGTCCCTAAACTTTTAAGAATGACAATTTAGGTCCCTAAACTTTTAAGAATGCCAATTAGGTCCCTAAACTTTTAAGAATGCCAATTAGGTCCCTTCCGGTGGATATCAGCAGCCCCCTTCATCCTCCTATCCGCCGCCCCCTTCCTCCTCTTATCCGCCGCCCCCTTACGATCCATATCAGGCGGGCCCTTCTTACGGGCCACATCGTGGCTGTCATGAGTACCTATGGGACTACGTCCACGGGCCGCTAGAGTCACGTGTAGAGTTTCTGGAGGGAGTCTACAGACAGTTTGGCGCTGTCCATGTTAGTGTTTAACTTAATTTGTTGGCCACGTTTATTTAGTTTGTATATTAATATTACGTTATAAATTTGTTTTAGCTGTCGAGTACGACACCGATCCCCGCTCCGTTCGGACAGGGGGCACATACGACGTTTGGCACCACATCATTTCCGTCATTCCCGAAGAGTGTAAGTCACACTTATTTATGGCATTATAGTTATATGTTAGTTATAGTTATATGTTAGTTCCTAAGTTTCTAACTATTTTAATGATCAATGTCACGCAGGCCGCGATGTCGGGGGCCGGGTGTAACAACCCAATTCCCATATACACAACCATTCACATTACAAGTAACTTAACATTGATATAACAAACGAAACATCATATTACAAATTCGGTCCCGCAGTCTTTTACAAATAACAGAAACCATTCTAATACAAACTTTGTACTAAATACATACATAACATTTAATATTGTGATACAACTGCTAAACAAGCCAAAATCTTCATCTTATAATCCTTCACAAAAGTCATCCATCGGTTACTCTAATTACTTGCTCTTACTTGATCCACCACCTGGAATACATATTTTTAAAACAAAATGAGGGTTAGACCTGATGGTCTAAGTGAGAAATCCCAGTTAGTTTAAAAACCATTTATATAAACTTCATTCATATAAATCACTCAACACAATCATATATTTCCAATTAAGCTCACATATCATGTACCTTCCCTTCTCCTTTCTCCTGGCCATATTAGTTGGTAGCAAGCCAACTAATAATTTACAACGCTGTACAGCATCTACAGCCAAACAACGCTATACAGATTCTATAGCCAAGCACACCGGTCCTAAACCCGGCCAACGTATTATAACACATTACAATACTCATGTAAATATAATACCTCAATATATTATAATTCACATGTAAACACATAGTCATCAACTATTACATTCCCAATCCACATATATACGTATTCCAGTTAAAAACGTTTTTAAAGTAAAACTCACCTGATTGCTTATTAACACGTTTCCAAGCCTTCTAAACCGGTTCAGCCCTTTACCCAGAATTCACAGGATCTGTAACACATAGATACCGACAACTCTTTACCACATAAAACACATAAGTCTTACTAAGTCTAACAACTCTAAAGAACTCAAACCCTCAAATGTTGCCCCCAAACCCGTACTCAAGTCAAGACCACATGATAGTCAGTCCTCATTCATTTCCTATCTAATGGTTAACAAAATACAGGTTACTGGATACTCGACAGCATCTAAACTCTCAATATTGGCCAAACAACAAAAGTATCCGGACACAACAGAGTTTTCCGGACAACACTACTTTTCCGGACAACAGTACTTTTCCGGACAACCTATACAATCCGGACGTCATCCGGACACCAAAGTAATCTGGATACCATCCGGTATCCAATTCTATCCGAAAAACATAGGAAAAAGGAACTTACCCGGATAAAAGACTCGTCCGGACACCAACAAAGAACTACCCGGACACCTCCAACAAAACCATCCGTACACCTTCATACTGTGTCCGGACACCTCTGTCGGTTTCATCAAATTCGACCCAGATTCAACAGAAATTACTACTGGAAGAGTAATCGGTTATTCTACTCCGATAGAAACTATCTAAACACAATTACAAACACAAAATACAAAGCAACATACCTCAATTTCACTTCCAAAAGTACCAAGTTGAATCCCTAGCTTTCTTTTCTTCTTTTGCTTCCTTTCTTATCAAAACACACATACACACTCTTACTGAATTGTTTTCTGCTAATGATAATATCTGGATAGGATAAGGGATATTATCAAACCATAATTACCTATTTAGACCTTGAACTTCTCAAAATAATCCAACACACCCTAAACTTATAATTTCACCTAAACTCACCCCAAACCTTAATTATAGAGTTAAATATTTTAACGAACTAACACTTTAACTAACGGACTTACCCAGGGTATTACATCATCCCCCCCTTAAAAGAATTCCGTCCCGGAATTCAGTTAAGTAAAAAGATAAGGGTACTTAGTTCTCATCTCTGACTCCGATTCCCAAGTAGCGTCCTGGCCCCTATGATGTCTCCACTGAACTTTCACTTGCCTGATCTCCTTATTCCGTAGCACTTTAATTTTATGATCAACTATAGCTTCCGGCTCTTCCACATCATTCAGTCTTTCATCGACTTGTATCTCTGGTAGGGAGACTGACTGACCTGGGGTAACCAAACACTTTCGGAAGTTTGATACGTGAAATGCGTTATGAATCCGGCTCAACTCCGACGGAAGATCTAACCGGTAAGCTACTTCACCAATCCTTTCTGTAACCGCAAACGGTCCGATATACCTTGGGATAAGTTTACCTTGTCGTCCAAATCGGATGACTCCTTTCCACGGCGAAACTTTTAACATTACGAAATCTCCAACTTGAAATTCCAAAGGCTTTCGACGTCAGTCCGCGTAGCTCTTCTGTCTATCTTGAGCTACTTTCAATCGTTCACGAATCTGAGTAACTTTATCGGCAGTTAATTGAACTATTTCTGGCCCCGCTAACTGTTTCTCTCCCATTTCGTTCCAACATAGAGGCGTTCGGCATTTCCTACCATACAGTACTTCGAACGGTGCCGCTTGTATGCTGGAATGATAATTGTTGTTGTTAGCGAATTCAATCAACAGTAAATGTTTATCCCATGATCCCCCGAAATCAACAATGCAAGCCCGGAGCATATCTTCTAAGGTCTGAATCGTTCGTTCACTCTGTCCATCTGTTTGGGGATGATACGCCGTACTTAACTTTATCTGTGTCCCCATTCCCCTTTGAAAACTTCTCCAGAATCTTGAAGTAAAACGACTATCACGGTCAGAAATAATCGAGATTGGAACTCCATGCCGAGTTACTATTTCGTCAATGTACAACTTAGCTAAACGTTCCAGCGAATCAGTTTCCTTTATCGGTAGAAAGTGCGCAGACTTTGTCAATCTGTCGACAATCACCCAAATAGAATCAAATCCCTTCGGAGTCCTTGGTAGCTTCGTGATAAAATCAGTAGTAATTTGATCCCATTTCCACATCGGTATTTCTAATCGTTGCAACTGACCAAACGGTTTCTGATGTTCAATTTTTACCTTCTTACAAGTAGTACATCCTTCTACATACTGAGCAATGCTTCTTTTTATCCCAGGCCACCAATAACATGGTTTCAAATCCTTATACATCTTGTTCGTACCCGGATGTATAGAAAAACGGGACTGGTGAGCTTCTTGTAGTACCCGATCACGTAACCCACCCATACGGGGCACCCAAATTCTGCTTCCCAGACATAATAACCCACGATCATCTTTTTCTAACAATGTTGACAATCCCACCAACCGTTCTGATTTCAGATGTTCTTCCTGATAGGCTTCTAATTGACACTTCAGCAATTCGTCAAAGATATTAGGTAAAAGTCCAGTTCGTAGCGAAATAACTTTTATTGTTCCACTCCTTTCTTGACGACTCAGCGCATCCGCTACCACATTCGCCTTTCCCGGGTGATAAAGGATTTCACAGTCGTAATCGTTCAGCAATTCTAGCCATCTCCTTTGTCTCATATTCAGTTCCTTCTGATCAAAGAGGTGTTGGAGACTCTTGTGATCAGTATAAATCTGACATTTGGAACCATACAGATAATGTCTCCAAATTTTCAACGCGAAGACAACTGCTGCAAGCTCCATGTCATGCGTAGGATACTGTATTTCATGATCCTTTAATTGACGAGAAGCATAAGCAATAACCTTTCCCCGCTGCATAAGTACACATCCCAATCCCAGTTTTGACGCATCACTATAAACAACAAAATCTTCCGAACCTTCAGGTAGTGATAAAATCGGTGCGCTGTACAGTTTCTCTTTCAATAGCCGGAATGCCTCGTCTTGGTCTGCTTTCCACTCAAACTTCAGGTTCTTCCGGGTCAGTTTAGTCAAAGGCGTTGCGATACGAGAGAAGTCTTTTATAAATATCCGATAATAGCCGGCTAAACCCAGAAAACTACGTACTTCGGTTGCTGTCTTCGGTGGTTCCCACTTTTCAACTGCTTCCACTTTCATCGGATCAACTTGTATACCTTTCTCAGAAACCACGTGCCCCAGAAACTGAACTTTCCGTAGCCAGAATTCACACTTAGAAAATTTTGCATACAACTTTTCCTTTTTCAGTAGCTCCAGAATCAAACGAAGATGTTGCGCGTGCTCTTCCTTGGATCGGGAGTAGATAAGTATATCATCATCAAATACAATTACAAATTTATCGAGATACGGCTTACATACCCGATTCATTAAATCCATAAAAGCAGCTGGAGCGTTCGTCAGTCCGAACGGCATCACTAAGAATTCGTGATGTCCATACCTTGTTCGAAAGGCAGTCTTTAGAACGTCTTCTTCCTTAACTTTCAACTGGTGATAACTGGATCTTAGATCAATCTTGGAGAAATAGCAAGCTCCAACTAACTGATCAAAGAGGTCATCAATTCGGGGTAACGGGTACTTGTTCTTTATTGTGCACTTATTCAGTTCTCGGTAGTCGATACACATTCTCAGCGAACCATCCTTCTTTTTCACAAATAATACTGGTGCTCCCCACGGTGAAGAACTAGGCCTGATGAAGCCTTTATCGGATAGGTCTTATAGTTGTGCCATCATCTCTTTCATTTCTGGAGGTGCCAAACGATACGGTGCACGAGCAATAGGAGTGGCTCCAGGAACTAAGTCTATACCGAACTCTACTTGTCTAACCGGAGGGAGACTATTCAAGTCTTTGGGGAATACTTCAGGGAATTCACTAACAATAGGAATATCTTCCATCCTATTCTTTTCTGGCTTAATATCTATCACGTAAGCCAAGTAACTCTGACAACCCTTATTCACACACTTACGGGCTTTTATCATAGATATAAGGCTAGACTGATGATTCCTACGATCACCATAAATCACTACTGGTCCCTTCTCAGGTAATACCACATTTATTAACTTTTTATCACACACTATGTTAGCCTGATTCTCGGCTAACCAGTCCATTCCCACTACGACGTCAAACTCTATCAAAGTTATAGGAAACAACTGTATCGGCACTCTACATTCCTCTATATTTATCACACAGTCATCAAATACTTCTTTAACTGACACTTGATTATCATTTGCCGTATCTACTGATAGAGCATGTTCTAGCACTTTAGGTTTCAAACACAGGCAAGCAGCAAAAGCAGGAGACATAAACGATCGGTTTGCACCGGAATCAAATAACACCTTAGCACGTGTAGAGTTTATTAAAAATGTACCTGTGACCACATCTGGAGTTTCCTCCGCTTCTTTCTCAGTCATTTGAAATGCGCGACCCCTGGTTACTGGCGGTTCCAGTCTTGGTATTACTGGTTTAACAATTGCTGGCCTGCCCGATGACCCACCTTGCTGTATCCTCCCCCGCGGACAATCCGACTGAAGGTGATCCGGAGAATTTCATAAGAAGCATAACCGCGTTACCTTACAATCTTTAATGACGTGTCCGGTCTTCCCACACTTATAACATGCTCGTAAATCATCTTGGCAATTTCCTTGGTGGACCCGGTTGCACTTCTGACATGGTCTTTCCGCTGGTCGAAACGGCGGACGGTTATCATACCTTTGAAATCGGGACTTCTTCTGATCATGTTGTGGTCCTTCCCACTTCCTCTTCCCGATACTTTTATCGCCAGCATCCCTTCTAATATCTCTTTCAACATTCTCCGCGGCATCAACTGCAGCCGAGAAGGTATCGGGTCCTTTTGCAGTCACTAGCCTTCTAACTTCTGAGTTCAGCCCAAAGATAAACCTTTCCGTCTTCATCGCCTCCGTAGCAATGTAGTACTCTGCAAACCGAGACTTTTCCAGAAAACTAGTGGTGTAATCTCGAACGGATAAGTTTCCTTGTTGTAAGTTCATAAATTCCCCTTCCAGTTGTTTGACGGCTGCTTGGGGACAAAATGCTTTCCTGTAGGCTATCACAAATTCTTCCCAAGAGAGGGTAGAATAAACATCAGGTCCTTTAGAATGAATAAAGGATTCCCACGAATACAAAGTGTTGGTCCCGAAGGCCTATACAAGTTTGTAGAAGGGGGGGGGGGTTGAATACAAACACACAGATTTTACTTTTCTAAATTGTTTATTGATAAATCATTAACAATTTACAGCTTGTTGCGGAGACAAGATTAAGGATAAACCTAAATCTAAACAAGTTGGAACACTAAGGTTTCTTGCACTAAGAAAGATAAGGAAATTACTAATAATAACCTATCTTGAGATAAGAGATATGAACTTGTCCAGAGTTAGCAAGTTACTTCAAATGAAGTGAGTTGATCTCTTTATATACTGCATGCATTTAATGCAAGTCAGTATATACTTTACACGTGTCATCAGCTGGTTGGTTGCATGTCATTGACCTTGGTTGACAACCTTTGTAGCCGTAAGGATGAACAGTGTAGTATCAGAGTGGTTGTACGATTTCAGACAGTCGGAGGTTCTTTTCTGACATTTCGTACGGAGGCGTGCAAGGGTGGTTAAGACAAAAGTACTTTGTACGGAGGACTTCATGATCAGCTTTCGTTGATTCAGCGATTATCATTTACTATTCAGCAGATGATAAAGTTCAGCGATAGCTGAAGTCTTGTACTTGATACTTCACGTTGAGTGGACAAATCTGAGTCTTCGCTGATCCGCATCAGTTCATTAGGAGACTTGTCGCTGGTTCTTGAGCTTGATCTTCGACTTCAGCGTAGAACCTTTGTTGACGTGAAACTTGTCTTCAGGGATCATAAGTAAACAACTAACTTATCAGCGATCATCATAATGACTGAACAGACTCAGAGCATTTATGGTGAACAGTTTCGCTGAATGTTTAACTTAAAGAGCGAGAGTTCCTATCAGCGGTACTGGAAGATCTTAGTACTTATCAGCGATAGTGAAACTCTGATACATATTGTTTACTTACAATTTTCACTAAGTATATAAGAGAGGGTCATTATCAAATCACTGAGGGCTTGGATCAACAATCTCCCCCTATTTGATTATGACATAGCAACAAAGAAAATTGCTATTTAATGAAAACATAAGGATAAAAAGAACTCATAAAATATTTGTCCCTTTTACTGTTTTCTGGGATCTTTTCAGTACTGATGGAGTAAAGTACGTTCGCTGAAATCTTTCTTTAAAACTTTGAATCAGGTTACAATGAAGAATAGAAAGATTATAAGTACAAGCGAAATAGTTTACAAGTACAGAAGGATAACTGATACAATAGAGAAAAAGGAGATTATATCAGTTTTCAAAAGGTTCTTCCTTAATGAGAAGTTCATCAAGGGTCGTCTTTTCAGTGGGGATCATCCAGTCAGGAACCGTTACGCCTTGTTTTCTTTTGTTCAGCGCTTCTTCAAAGATCAAGGGTTTTAGGTGTCGTGCCTGAATGTCTTTTCTGAAGTCACACCAGTAGATAAGATCTCTGAGCTGTTCGATTGGAGTGATTGGAAGCTCAGCGATCCGTTGAAAGCATTTACGTCCGTCGTAGTCAAGAAAGAATATTCCATAAGGATTACTGATGACTTTACCAGGGACGAAAAGTTCACATGGTGGCAAAGAAATGTCAAGGGCAGATAGATCAGGATCAGGACCAAGCACTTCAGCGCGAGAGAAACCAATTCCAGTTTCATTTCGTATGACAGGACCTGAGTTTGAATCTTGACGTTTCTTCTTTGGAGAGGCCCCTTTTCTTTTCAGCTTTAGATCAGGAAGAGGAGGAATGTCCACACAAGAAGATATCAAATCGATCTGTCTGTTTATCAGCTTTTCGAAATGATCCTTGTACTTAGATTGTGACGATTGGATAGCTAACCTCATCTCCAGCCATTCAGAGAGACCATACCTTTTTACAGTGTCAGCGCGAAAGGTTTCAGTTTGGCCATCTTCTCTGAAAAGTTTGATGTCAACAATAGGTACTCCGATAGAGGTTCTTCCAGAGATGAATACCTTGTTGATCTTCGCTGGACGATATCTGAAGTGAATTTTCTCTTTACACCAGATCAGGGTGGTCTGAGAAACTTCAGTTTTCTTTTCCACGATCTTCTGGGCTTCTTCCCAAAGCTTTCGTTGGACTTGAATGGGAACACGTTTCAGCTTGGGGTCTTTGACAGATTCTTGAGTAAGCTTGTTGGCGTATTCTCTGTCTTTTTCTTCAACTTCCTTTCTTTCAGCGATGAGGCGTTCAACTCTGAGGTGTTCCTTGTATTCAGCTTTTGAAATTCTGAACTTAGGAGGAACTGAAGGCAGTTGATCACGCCTTAGAATGATTCGCTGATCCTCGAATCGCTTTATCATTTCTTCTCTTCTCTTTTGATCCTTTTCACTCAGCTTTTGAGGAGCTGAGGAAGGTCTGTTTCTGTGCGAGAGAGGTTGTTCTTCTGGTTCATCAGTCTCAGAGATCAAATCCAAGACTGGGATTATTTCTTCAGCGGCAACTGGAATTATTGGTGAAGTCGCAGTTGTGGAGCCTTCAGCGATATCCTCAAACAGGGGAGAGGACTAGCTGAAACGCATCGATCTTACAAGTAAGAACTTGGGTAGAAACAGATAGAGAGAATTGGTTTAAGTGTATAGGCTTGGGTAGAGGAACTGATAGTGTATGATAGAGGAGGGATGGAGTAAGAGATGATTAGTGTACCTGACAAACCGGCTTTTCAAGCAAGATCGTCAGATTGTCATCTTCAGCGACTCTTTTGCCTTTGCCTTTGCCTTTCTCAGCTCCAGAGGCTGAGGGCTTTGTCTTTTTCCGCTCCCCTGAAGGTTCATTTATCGAGATTCCCTTAAGAGCTTTGATCCTTGGGGCAGGTTTGACGATAAAGAAATCATCGTCATCTTCGTCATCATCATCATTCTTTGGAGAAGAAGATGGTTCATCATCAGGGATGTCGACGACTTCATCATCATCTGCTTCGGATTCTTCAGCATCTTCTTCGAGTTGCTCCCCCTCAGATACAGAGGCGAGCTTCTCGGTTCCCTCAGGGTTTTCATCTCCCTGAGGTTTTTCAGCGATTAGATCTTCATTCCTCTCTCCCCTGATAGATTCATCATGGGAAAGGTCTTCAGCGCTCTTGTTCAGATCTTCGGCGCTTTTGTTTAGATCTTCAGCGCTCTTCTTGCCGGAATGTTCAGCGCTCTTCTCCCCCTCTTTTTCATGATGACTGGGGGAGGAATGGGTAGACTCAGCATTTGTATTTTCTCTGTCTTCTTGGCCAGAGATTTTAATACAACTTTCTATCGCTGCTAATCTGTCTTCAACGCCAGATATAGCAGGATTGATCCTTTCCAGCTCTTTGCGATCCGCCGCTGTGAAAGTTTCCAATACAGGGGCAGGTTCAGGAGCAGGAGTTCTTGCCTTGTTGAGCAGCTCTTCAATCATTGTTTTCATCGAACCAACGTCGGTCTTTACAGAGCCTAAGTCAGTCGTCAGAGTTTGAACGTTTGTCTTCACAGCATACATATCACCTTCTAGTGCTCCAACCGATGTCTTCAGCGTTGTTACTTCGCCGGACATGGAGGAAACTGATTGTTTGAGTGAGGTGTAGTCTGTGTAGATGTCAGCGAGCACTTTGGCGAAATCGCTGAGAGTCTTATCAACAATCTTGATGTCGTCTGTGGAAGCTTTCTTTTCCACCACCATTGTCAGCTTCGTCAGATTCTTTCCAGCGTTTGTTACAGCTGTAGAGTTGTTGGAGAGTGTGGTGGTGAGATCAGTCAGCTTAGTTTCCACGGACTTCAAAGACTCGTTGATGTCTCCCAAATTAGGACTTGTAACACATAAGTACTTGTGAATAAAGGAAAGCTCGGAAGTTTCAGGTTTAGTTACAGTGTATATGGGTTGATTTGTACCTGCAGGAGGATTGATGAAATCGTCAAAGTTGCGGACTCCTGAATAATGTTCCATATCCTCTTCGAAAGTACGGTGAGGTATGGTGATCTCTGCAGGTCCTGTCTTCATCATTTGTTGAGAAGCGTCAGCGGTGGCTTCTGGAATGATGGCATCTCCAGTGTTAGCTGGAGGAGTGTCCAAAGAAGTGGAGGGAGGAGCGAAGGATAAGAATGGGGTTCGGGTTGCGAGTTCAGCGTTGGATTCGCTGAGAACTACTTCATCAGTCTTTTGAGAGACTGAGGGAGGTTGGGTAGTTTCCAAGTTTCTAACCTCAGCGTTTGGAGACGCTGAAGTCGGGATTGAAGGGATGGCTTGAATGGGTGTGGCAGAGCGTACCACGGAACTTTCCTTCAGCTCTTCAGAATGAGCTGAGGAGTCTTCAGCATGGGATTGCTGGGGTTGCTCCTTGGTTTTCTTGATCCTTTTGGAATCAAGTAGGGTGTGAGAGGGTTTCCTTTTCTTAGAAGGAGAGGATTGTGTGGCCGGGGTATCAGCGATGGGTATTGTCGCTGAAGGAGCCACAGAAAGCGGAGAATTTAGAAGAGTGAGAAGAGTAGAGAGACGTACCTCGTTGGCGACAGGTTTGAAATCGAGCACCTTAGGGCCAACCTGAGAAAGTTTCAGGTCACCCTCTTGAGGATAGCTGTCCTTCAGGCCATATTGGAAGATGGCGCTGATGAAACGGGGGTAGGGAACCCATGCTGGTCGGTCAGCGGCAGAATCCACGCGTTGTACTAGGTCATCATATATAATAGAGGCCCAGTCAATGTTTAGACCTTTCGGCAGTGCGTATCCCATAGCTTGCGTAGGTTGTGCGGCTTGATCAGAAGAGCCGGACTTCGCTGTCATGCAGCTGATCAGGTGAGCGAAGATGAAATTCATCTCGCTGGGCATTTTGGACTTCTTTATCAGCGTCAGCTTCTTCTCGGGCTTCTTGTCCCTTCCAATGTCCCAGATGTAACCCATTGTGTCGAGAAAAGCAATGATGGCATCTTTGTCAACTTGCTTCTTATGGTCAGGGAATGGAACGAAGGGTTTTTCTTTGGTGGCATTGGGAAAGTTCAGGGCTTTTCGTATGATAGCGGGGGTTATCTTAATTGTACCATACTCAGTATCGCTGAGTATGCAATCGATGGTTTTGGAGGGGTCTTTGGCGGAGGGTAGCTGAGAGTGTCTGGCAGAGTACCAGAACTGGGATAGTAGTAGCTGACTTGCAGGAGGTGTGATGGTCAGGGCTGTTGAAATGCAGCAGTTTTTCAGGAAATTCACAGCATCATCCAGATGTGTGACTTGCTTTCGAGGAGGAAACTCGAGAAGCGCAGAGAGGTTGTTCACCTTAGTCCAATCTAGTTGATCCAGCTTGAACTTAACCTGAGGGGCTTTGATGATGTCCACTTCCTCAGAGTCAGCGGAGATGGACTCAGCGGTGACATTGATCTTTGAAGATGCCATTTTCTGTATTATCAGTTCAACCAAAGATGTTAACAAATAAGAATTGTCTTAGTATGGAAAGAATTTCCATTAAGATTGTTCGAATTTTGTCCATTTCATTCAGACATAAATGTCTTAATGAAGATTAGGGTTTTTCATGATTTTTGAAATGAAATGTAAAACCCATAAAGTCTTGTATTCCAGTTTCTAAAAGAAATCTGGATACGAATGAAGAACAAGTTTAAGATTTAGATTTAAAACTTGAAGAACAACCATGAACTGGTTGTGTTCATAAAACCATGAAAGAAATGATTTTATTTTACAAAGTTCTTTTGTTTGATCTTGTTAAAACAATGAGAAGATCGAAAACAAGTTATACGCATTTGATAATAGATAAGAACATATTAACCTTGATGTTTTGATGAAGAAGATGATGAACAGTTCTTGAGGTTTTTGAGAGCACAAATGCAACAGAGGATTCTTTCTTGCGGAGGAAGATTGTTCGCGTAAAAGACAAATATAAACCAAGAGTTGTTTATATAGGGAGTTTTAGAGAGAGAAAACCTTGAGCGGGAAAAGGTTTTCATCATGACACGGACACGTGTTTGCATTTGATTGGAAGTTTGAACGAAACGTGCAAACGTGTGTCAGAAAGAAATCGTGCCTAGTGTTATCCGTTGCAATGACGTCACAACTGTCCTTTCACATTCTTTTAGGATGTCTCTGAGGTTTTGAAAGCTCAGGGACTCTTTTAAAAAACATGAAGCACTGAATAGAAAATATCAGTGAAGGTTTAAAGAACTTTCAGAATATCGCTGTTAAGGAAGAGATATTCAGCGATGTAATTTTTTTGAAATCTTGCATTTACATGCGATTGTCAGAGAGAGAAAACATACCTGGATATCAGTTTAACCAAGTTTATTCAGAGAGAAGATGATGAAATGGATTATATGAGTTGATTTTATCCCGAAGGCTATACAAGATTGTATAACCGTATCGCTGATCAAATGTGAACCGCTGAAGATTTTACCCTTCAAAGTTCAGCATTCCAAGCTCGCTGATGAGAAAGTTGAATCTTGTCTCATCAAGATGTTTGGTAAATAAATCAGCTAACTGATAATCAGTTGGGATAAAATGAAGTTCTATATCACCATTCATCACATGATCTCTGATAAAATGATATCTGATTTCTATGTGTTTTGTCTTTGAGTGTAGCACTGGATTGTTTGCTATAGCGATGGCACTAGTGCTGTCGCAATAGATTGGAATTTTGGAGAGCTGAAGATCATAGTCTAGTAGCTGATTTCTCATCCACAAGACTTGAGAACAACAGCTTCCAGCGGCTACATATTCAGCTTCAGCTGTGGAAGTGGACACTGAGTTTTGCTTCTTACTTGTCCAACTTACCAGCTTTCCACCCAGGAGCTGACATCCTCCTGTGGTGCTTTTCCTATCCATTTTGCAACCTGCAAAATCACTGTCTGAATAGGCGGTTAGATCGAATCCTGAGTCTTTGGGATACCAAAGACCTAGATTCGCTGTACCCTTAAGATATCAAAAGATTCGCTTTACAGCTTTCATATGGGATATCTTAGGTTCAGCTTGATATCGTGCGCACAGACATGTTGCAAACATAATATCGGGTCGGCTAGCTGTAAGATACAATAGTGAGCCGATCATCCCACGGTACAGCGTGACATTGACAGGAACACCCTTTGTGTCCTTATCAAGTGTCAGCGGTGGTGCCATAGGGGTTTTCATAGCTGAACTTTCAGTTAAGTCGAATTTCTTCAGCATATCTTTAACATATTTTCCATGATTAATGAAAGTTCCTTTTTTAGTTTGCTTAATCTGAAGACCAAGGAAATATGTTAGTTCACCCATCATGCTCATTTTATACTCATCTTTCATTCTATCAGCGAAACGAGTACAAAGCTCAGGATTAGTAGAACCAAATATAATGTCATCAACATATATTTGAACTAAAACGATATGACCTTTCACCTTTCTAAAAAATAGAGTTTTGTCAATCTTACCTCTCTCAAATTGTTCAATATGGAGATAAGTAGAGAGAGTATCATACCATGCACGAGGAGCTTGCTTTAAGCCATAAAGTGCCTTGTCCAGCTTATAAACGTAACCTGGGCGCTTAGGATCTGAGAATCCTGGAGGTTGTTCCACATACACTTCTTCATTCAGCTTTCCATTCAGAAACGCTGACTTAACATCCATCTGATGTACAGTGAAGTTTTTGTGTACAGCATATGCTAAGAAAAGACGAATAGATTCGAGTCTTGCTACTGGAGCAAAAGTTTCGTCATAATCTATGCCTTCCTCTTGCCTGTATCCCTGAGCAACAAGACGAGCTTTGTTGCGAGTTACAGTACCATGTTCGTCCAACTTGTTTCGATAGACCCATTTAGTGCCTATCACCGTTTTGTCAGTTGGTCTACGAACGAGTTTCCAAACTTTGTTTCTTTCGAATTCAGTCAGCTCTTCTTGCATAGCGCTGACCCAGTTTGGATCTCTGAGGGCATCATCTATTTTCTTTGGTTCAGTTAGAGAAATAAAGTTAACAAATAAACAAATATTACCTGCACTTCTACGAGTCTGAATACCAGCGTTGGGATCACCAAGAATTTGATCGATTGGGTGATTTACAGTCCATCGCTGAGCCGGAGCATACGTCGCTGACTCAGTCTGAACTGGAGAAACTGAAGATGAGGCTTCAGCTACTTCTGGATTATCAGCTAAGAGAGGAATGTTTGCATTTGTCACTTCATTCACTGATTGCTGAGAAATAGACGGAATTTCTGAGACATTTGGATCAACTGCAGGTATAGTGTTTATAGGCACAACTGAGACCCAAGATGTTTCAGCTTCACTATTCTGCATATCTGGAATGATAGTGGGACTATCATCTTCTACTGGATGAGCATGAGGAGTGGGAATATCTTCTGAATCACCAAGATGAGAAAACATCCATTGATTCAGTTCTTCTGTATCAGCGTTCGGTTTAGAGTTCGCTGAACGGGATTCGTCAAACGTGACGTGAATAGTTTCTTCTACAGTTTGTCTTCTACGGTTGAAGACTCTGAAGGCTTTGGAGACTGAGGAGTATCCAAGAAAGATTCCATCATCAGCCTTAGGATCAAACTTTCCAAGGGCATCTCTGTTGTTCAGTATGAAACACTGACATCCAAAGATGTGAAGAAAGCTGATTGAAGGCTTTCTCCCATGAAAAAGTTCATAGGCTGTCTTTTTGAATCTTTTAACTATCAGCGACCTATTTTGCGTAAAACAAGCAGTGTTGACAGCTTCTGCCCAAAACTGAGTAGGCAGGTGAGAATCGCTGAGCATTGAACGTGCAACTTCAATAATTGTTCTATTTCTTCTTTCAGCGACTCCATTTTGTTGCGGTGTTCTCACTGACGAAAAGTTGTGAGAAATACCCTTACTCTCAAGGAAGGAATCAAGAGAACTGTTTTTGAATTCAGTTCCATGATCACTCCTTATTGAGCGAACAGTCATATTGTTCAGAGTTTCCATCTTCCGAACAAAGTTGATGAGTTCTTCAGGGGTGTCACTCTTAGAACGGAGAAACATTACCAATGTGTAACGAGAGAATTCATCAACTATGACCAGCGTATATTTCTTTCCAGCGATGGATTGTTTGTTAACAGGTCCAAACAAATCCATATGGAGTAGTTGTAGAGGAGATGACACTGAGGAGACTTGCTTTGACTTGAAGCTTGCCTTGGTCTGCTTCCCTTTTTCACACGCTGAACATAAAGACTCTTTGGCGTATGAATGCTGAGGTAGACCAGTGACTAACTCTTTGGAGGAAAGAGTATTCAGTGTCTTGAAATTTAGATGTGAGAGCCTCTTGTGCCATAGCCAGTTGACATCAGAAGATGCCTTTGAGAAGAAACAGGAGTTCTCAGTGGTTGTTGAGTCCATGTTTATTACATAAACATTTTCCAAACGATAACCGTTGAGAGCTATCTTCTCCTTTTTGTCAGAGACAAAGCAGGATTCCTTAGTGAAAATCACTTTGTTATCCATGTCACAAAGCTGACTGATGCTCAGAAGATTATGTTTCAGCCCTTCAACATATGCGACTCTTCTGAAGGAGGTTGTACCATTTGAAAGTACACCATACCCTCGGGTATGTCCTTTTCCATTTCCACCGAAAGTCACAGAGGGACCCTTCTCTTCCTTGTATTCAGCGAGCAGGTTTTTCTTTCCAGTCATGTGTCTAGAGCATCTGCTATCGAGATACCAGATACCCTTCTTAACCTGCAATACAAAGGAAGATTAGTTTTTCTTAGGTACCCACTTAACCATGTATACACGTTTGTCAGTGGAAGTAGTTGGAATTGAAGGTTCAGCAGTCTTCGCAGCATTTGAAGATTCAGCTTTGTCTTTCTTCACTTTGGTTAATTTCTTAACCTCAGTGGTAGAATTCACCTTGACCTGATTTGCACCAGGGTTGGTCTTCTTTTCCTTGGGGGCAATCTTCACCTTAGCTATCTTTTCAGCTTTGGTGGCTGTGGGGCACATACTAGCAATATGATCGGTAAGTCCACAGTGATAACATTTCCTATAACTAAAAGTAGTTCTAGGACCACTTGTATGCTGAGCTTTTAATTTTGAATTAGAAGTGCCAGCACCAAGTAAACTATTGGCTTTAGAAATGGGACGAACATTCAGTTCTTCAGATTTCTTACCAAGGACATCCACTCTGAGTCTAGGAGTAGATCGCTGAATAGATCCAGAGATCAGCTTTCTAGATCCAGAGGGGTTGGTCACTGAGGCTTTAGAAGCATTCAGCTTTGGTACTAAGGTACCCTTCTGAGGATTTTGATAAATAACAATTCCTTTACCTTTGTCTTTAGAGACAGAGGTAGGTTTTGAATAAACCATTTTCTCCTTGCCTTTTGAAGAGGTAGGAGTTTCCTCATGGATTGGTGTAATGGACGAGGAGCACTGAGATGATGAAGTGTCAGCGACTGAGGATACGAACGTTCCAAATTTAAGCATTGAACGTTCAGTGGTTGGTTTTGGAGTATCATATTTATAACCCAGACCACGTTTATCACTCAGAGGAATCTGAGCCTTAATTATCTCAGTGATCTTTGTTGAAGAATTACACCATCCTTCAACAGTAGCTTTTTCAGCCTCTAATGCAGCGATAGCTTCTGCTCGTTCGATTTTGACTAGCTGATTTAAATATACTTGATCGTTAAAATCTTCTTCAATTTTAGAAAGCTTTTCTATTTGAAGGTGGCAGTTTTTAAGCTTTTCAGCGAGATCAAGATTTTGGTTTTCAACCACAGTTTTGCCGTTCATGGCTTCGTATAAACTTCTAGTCAAGAGATCGATCTTACGGAGACTATAAGCTTCATCAATATTTGCAATATTGGTAAAGAAAGAAGGTGATACCTGAATGGTAGATGTTGAAGTGGAGGGAATGTTTGAACTTTCCTCCTCTTCTTCAATCTTAGCCATGAGACATTGATTTGCTTCATCATCTTCAGAATCAGATGATGATGCTTCTTCATCAGAAGCAGCCCAATCATAGTCAGCCATCAGGCCTTTTCCTTTCTTCTTAAAGCTTTTCAGCTTTGCATACTTCTCCTTCAGCTTTGAGTATTTGTCATCTTTATTCCTTGGAACAAAGGATTTCTTTGTAAAAGCTGAAGGTCTCATGATTTTCTTTGACCTGCACTCATTAGCGAAATGACCTGTCTTTTCGCAGTTGAAACAAGTAGCAGTAGCCTTATCAACGAAAGCTGATGTTTTAGGCTTGTCAGCTATGGAAAGAGTTTTGTTCTTTCTAAACATTTTCTTCTTGGCGAATCTCCTGAACTTTTTAGTTAGGAGAGCCAAGGATTCATCATCATCTGAAGAATCAGAATCTGATGACCTTTCAGAGTTACTCTCTAACTCAGTGATAGTGACCGACGGTCGCTGAGTAGAAGGTTCCTCTGAGAATAAAGCAACAGGGGTGCTTTTGGAATCTTTTACAAGATTCTTCTTAAGATGGCTAGATTGCTCATGATTCAGCAACGTGCCATATAAGGTAGCAAGGGTCATTGATCTTAGATCCTTTGATAGCTTGAGACACATGGAATAATTGTCCCAGCTTTCAGGTAAACATTCTAGAAACTTTGTCAGCACTTCAAAGTTAGAATATTCCTTACCAACAGTTTTCAGATCTATAATTAAACAATTAAAACGTTGGTGAACTTCAGAGAGAGTTTCATTCTTACCAGAAATGAAGCTTTCGTATTGTCTTACCAGGTTGATCTTTCTTGAGTCCTGGACTTCAGACGTTCCTTCATACTGAACACATATTGTGTCCCACATGGCTTTTGATGATTTCAGGTTCATGACGGAATGGTAGATTTCGTCAGGAAGGGCCATGGATAGTATGGATCTGGCTTTTGTATCTATAGCCACTTTCTTCTTATCTTCGTCAGTCCATTGATGGATTTATTTAGGTACCAGCCTTTCTGGAATAGCAGGTCTATTCTCGGTGCCTGGAACAGCAGCATCAAATCTTACGGGGATGAATGGACCATTCTCAAGATAGTAAGACATAGTAGGGTCTACACCTTCTAAGAAGAGTGTCATCCTATTTTTCCATAAGTTGAAGTTATCTCTGGAAAATCTAGGGGGTTTTGCAAGAGAACCATTGTCTATATAATTTGTGTTTGTGTTGGTGGCCATTTTCAGAAAATAGCAAGGAAGAGAAATATCTTAGATTAGATCTTGTTTATGAGATTAAACAAATCTGCTCTGATACCACTTTGTTGGTGCAAGTGTACCACATCTCTATATATTTATATATATTTATTTTGATGATTACAAACACACCGTATTATTGTTTATCTAACAATCCTATCCAAGTGTACAGTTCTTGAAGAACACGAAGATTTTATCTGAAGAGTTCAAGACGGAAGATTTACGTTGTCATTAGTGTTTATAATTTATAATGATAAACACCCTAAAATAATATACCACTTGGATATTTCTAAAAACCAAATAAATGATTTTAATTAAATATTTTTTTAGAAGATCCTACAAGATTTGGTTGCGTCATGAAGAAGTTGCTTTTTCTGACGCAGGTATACCGCGAGGTACAGGCGGTATACCGCGGCAGAGTTTGCTGTGCATTTGTGATTGGTTGAAGCTACTTTTACAGGCGGTATACCGCGGTGTTCAGCCGGTATACCGCGGGTACCATTTCCGTTGGTTTTTTGCAGGGTTGACTTTCTCACTGCAGCGTACTTTTTCCTCTGCACGGTATACCGCGGGGGATAGCCGGTATACCGCCAACTCACAATGCCGTTGGAGCTTCCTTGGTATAAATGATGCATGCTGGTGGTGATGGAAGTAAGAGAGAATCAACCAACAGCAACATCAACAATTCAAACTCTCAGCTCTCTCACTCTCACTTATTTTATATATATATATTTTATAAAACATTTTTTATAAAATATCCAAGTGTGAGATATTATACAAGAGTGATTACCCATTGTGAGTTATACTCCTCTTGTAAGTATTTGAATAACGGGTGTGTGATCCTGTTTATCTCATAGCAGAGGCTTGAGAAACTATTACAAATTCCTTTGTATTTGGTATGTGTTCTACCGTAAAGAATACATTTATTGGATCGTGTCGAGAAGTGTCTCGGCTGCTGGTTTATCACAGTTGGTGGTAAATCAGTAAATCTCCGTGTCAAGTATCTCTAACCTTTATCTCTTTATTTATTCCGCTGTGCTTTATTATATTTGTTTATATAAACTGCTTTGCATTTATATTTATTTATATAATCTCTGTGTATTTGTTTATATTTACACTCTTCTTTATTATTTGTATACTCTGATTTATTTTTACTGTTTCCGTACTGTATTTATTTTTTTAAAAGGATTTTTGAAAGTAAAAGATTTATATACAACCTTACCCCCCCTAGGTTGTCTAACATTTGGTATCAGAGCAGGGCTTTCAAAAATCGTCTATTTAATTTTTTAAAATCCGTTTTTGTTATGGCTCAACAAAATGCTTGGTTTTCTAAATCTCTTCTTATTGATTTCGAAAATTTTGATCTTTGGGCAAATTCTTTTGAACGTTATGTTCGTGGGATAAATCAAAAAATTTGGGATATTATTATTAAAGGAAATTTCAAACCCACAAAATTTCAAAACAACAAAGTTGTTGAAAAACCTAGCTCGGAATGGTCCGACGAAGATGAGGCTAATTATTGTTTAAATTATGAAGCCAAAAATTTTCTCTTTTCGGTTCTTACTAACGATGATATTGAGCGTGTTTATCTCTTTGAAACTGCTCGTGATATTTGGGAGAACTTGAACATCACCTATGGTGAAAACTCAAAAGAAAAGAGAGACGAAACCCGAGATCAAAGAAATGAAGAAACGTGTCTCATGGCCGACCATGATAATGAGGTATCTTCATCATATTCTTCTAAAAATAATTGTGATAGTAATTATAGTGATAATTATTATAGTGACAATGAAAATAATCTTGACGAATTATATAAATCATTTCATGATATGGCTGCTCTCGCAAATAAATATAAAGATGAAATTTCTAATTTAAAAGAAACCGTATCTATATATAAAAAGGAAATAGATGACGGTAAACAAAAATCTGCTCATGATTTAGATGTTATCACTAAATTAGAAAATAAATTAAGTGAAAAAGATATTTGTAAATCTTGTGTTATTTTAAATGATAAAATTGCATGTTTAGAGAAAAGAACATGTGAAAATATTTTATGTACAAAATGCGATATACTTGAAAATGATAATGCATGTTTAAAAGCTAAATGCGATTTATATGAAAAAGATAATCTGTTAGCTAATGCATTTCAAAATAGCAATGATAAAGTGTTAAAAATGCTAAATATGTCTAATCGCATTAATTGTAGAAAAGGCATTGGTTCTAATACATGTATTGATACGTGCTCGTGTATTCAAATTAAAAGGTGTTTTGAACCACCTAAAGTTAAAACGAGAAAACCTTATGTGCAAAAACCTCCGTATGTATCCAAAATGAATAATGTGAATTATATGCCGAGGAAACCGTATGCTTGCATGTATAATAGCAAATTTTCTAGACCAAAGAATAATGTAAATTTGCATGCTTCATTTTACGTCTATGATAAATACGATCGTAAAATGAAAATGGTTAGAAAATGGATTCCGAAAGGAATGTTTAATGTTGACAATCCCGGTGGGATGCGTTTGTGGTTTTAAACCATTTTTATGGTTTTATATGTTGTCGTATTTTGTTTTATGTCGACAACATATTTTTTGCAGTTTATGTTTTATACTAACTGTTAAAAGGACCCATAAGAAAAGGGTACCACGAAATATTTTCTTTGCCTTTTGTAGGTGTTTCCTGACGAGGATATAATACGTGTTTCCTGACGAGGATATAATACGTGTTTCCTGGCGAGGTTATAATACGTGGTTACCTGCCGAGGTTATAATACGTGGTTACCTGCCGAGGTTATAATACGTGGTTACCTGCCGAGGTTATAATACGTGGTTACCTGCCGAGGTTATAATACGTGGTTACCTGCCGAGGTTATAATACGTGGTTACCTGCCGAGGTTATAATACGTGGTTACCTGACGAGGTCATAATACGTGGTGATTTTTTTTTATCACATAAAATTAACCGAAAATTGAAGCATTAAGATCCGTTTTGGTGCAAGTGTTTCGTATTGGTTTGTATATCTTTGTCTCTATTGCTTTTTGCATTTTATTTTATCCCTCAAATTTTATAAAATCAAATTGATATCGTTATTAATTTGAGGGGGAGCGTTTTAGCTCTTTTACCCATGAGTTTATGCTCTCTCAATTATATGCATATTTTGAGGGGGAGCATCTCTCGAGGGGGAGCATACCGTCTTTCTTAACCCTTTTTGCTTCGACAAACGGGGGAGAGAAACCGCATATGCTCTTGCTTAGCGGTTGTGTTTGTCATCATCAAAAAGGGGGAGATTGTTGGTGCAAGTGTACCACATCTCTATATATTTATATATATTTATTTTGATGATTACAAACACACCGTATTATTGTTTATCTAACAATCCTATCCAAGTGTACAGTTCTTGAAGAACACGAAGATTTTATCTGAAGAGTTCAAGACGGAAGATTTACGTTGTCATTAGTGTTTATAATTTATAATGATAAACACCCTAAAATAATATACCACTTGGATATTTCTAAAAACCAAATAAATGATTTTAATTATATATTTTTTTAGAAGATCCTACAAGATTTGGTTGCGTCATGAAGAAGTTGCTTTTTCTGAGGCAGGTATACCGCGAGGTACAGGCGGTATACCGCGGCAGAGTTTGCTGTGCATTTGTGATTGGTTGAAGCTACTTTTACAGGCGGTATACCGCGGTGTTCAGCCGGTATACCGCGGGTACCATTTCCGTTGGTTTTTTGCAGGGTTGACTTTCTCACTGCAGCGTACTTTTTCCTCTGCACGGTATACCGCGGGGGATAGCCGGTATACCGCCAACTCACAATGCCGTTGGAGCTTCCTTGGTATAAATGATGCATGCTGGTGGTGATGGAAGTAAGAGAGAATCAACCAACAGCAACATCAACAATTCAAACTCTCAGCTCTCTCACTCTCACTTATTTTATATATATATATTTTATAAAACATTTTTTATAAAATATCCAAGTGTGAGATATTATACAAGAGTGATTACCCATTGTGAGTTATACTCCTCTTGTAAGTATTTGAATAACGGGTGTGTGATCCTGTTTATCTCATAGCAGAGGCTTGAGAAACTATTACAAATTCCTTTGTATTTGGTTTGTGTTCTACCGTAAAGAATACATTTATTGGATCGTGTCGAGAAGTGTCTCGGCTGCTGGTTTATCACAGTTGGTGGTAAATCAGTAAATCTCCGTGTCAAGTATCTCTAACCTTTATCTCTTTATTTATTCCGCTGTGCTTTATTATATTTGTTTATATAAACTGCTTTGCATTTATATTTATTTATATAATCTCTGTGTATTTGTTTATATTTACACTCTTCTTTATTATTTGTATACTCTGATTTATTTTTACTGTTTCCGTACTGTATTTATTTTTTTAAAAGGATTTTTGAAAGTAAAAGATTTATATACAACCTTACCCCCCTAGGTTGTCTAACACACTTGTTGGTCCCGAAGGCCTATACAAGTTTGTAGAAAGGGGGGGGGGGGGGGTTGAATACAAACACACAGATTTTACTTTTCTAAATTGTTTATTGATAAATCATTAACAATTTACAGCTTGTTGCGGAGACAAGATTAAGGATAAACCTAAATCTAAACAAGTTGGAACACTAAGGTTTCTTGCACTAAGAAAGATAAGGAAATTACTAATAATAACCTATCTTGAGATAAGAGATATGAACTTGTCCAGAGTTAGCAAGTTACTTCAAATGAAGTGAGTTCATCTCTTTATATACTGCATGCATTTAATGCAAGTCAGTATATACTTTACACGTGTCATCAGCTGGTTGGTTGCATGTCATTGACCTTGGTTGACAACCTTTGTAGCCGTAAGGATGAACAGTGTAGTATCAGAGTGGTTGTACGATTTCAGACAGTCGAAGGTTCTTTTCTGACATTTCGTACGGAGGCGTGCAAGGGTGGTTAAGACAAAAGTACTTTGTACGAAGGACTTCATGATCAGCTTTCGTTGATTCAGCGATTATCATTTACTATTCAGCAGATGATAAAGTTCAGCGATAGCTGAAGTCTTGTACTTGATACTTCACGTTGAGTGGACAAATCTGAGTCTTCGCTGATCCGCATCAGTTCATTAGGAGACTTGTCGCTGGTTCTTGAGCTTGATCTTCGACTTCAGCGTAGAACCTTTGTTGACGTGAAACTTGTCTTCAGGGATCATAAGTAAACAACTAACTTATCAGCGATCATCATAATGACTGAACAGACTCAGAGCATTTATGGTGAACAGTTTCGCTGAATGTTTAACTTAAAGAGCGAGAGTTCCTATCAGCGGTACTGGAAGATCTTAGTACTTATCAGCGATAGTGAAACTCTGATACATATTGTTTACTTACAATTTTCACTAAGTATATAAGAGAGGGTCATTATCAAATCACCGAGGGTTTGGATCAACACAAAGCATCCCCCTTTAACATTGCTGTTCCGTACAATACTCTATCTTCGTCAGCGCACTTACTCGTCTTGAAAATAGCTTCTATTTCCTTCATCCATCTCATTGCTTTCACTGGATCCCTGTCTCCTGAGTAGGTAGGAGGTCTACAGCTTAAAAACATTTTGTAGTCGCACCTCCTTTGTACTGGTACAACAGTCGATGTGATTGGCATTTCATCTTCCGGTCCGGGATCCCGTATTCCAGTTTCATTATGACGGTTCCGATCAAACATTGTTTGTATGCTAGCCTGCAATCTTCCCATTTCCGCCATTAGATCATCCCTGGTAACGAACTCTGTACCCTGTGGCTGGACTCTGCCTCCGGCTCGACCTCCAGCTCTACCCCCGGTCCTACCCCCACCTCTGCCCCCAGTTCTGCCTCCCCTGTCCCCCGTTCCTATCGGCGGATTCGTACTATTCGGATTTCTTCCTCCTCCTCGATTCGAATTCCGTGTACCGCTTGCCATTCTGTAGATTTAAACAAGGTTAATATACACATAAGCACATACCCCATATAACAAGGTATTCCAGTTCAAACATGTACCTGTAAGATCACAGTTACACTGGCCAGGTGTAATATGAAATTACCTTACATGATTTTCCTTCTACCTTTTATACTTCATCATCCCAAGGTTCTATAATGCTAGGGACATCCTACTTCACATGCAGTTTAAGTCTAGGTACAGATACAAATACCTAAATCCCTTAAACTAAGGCTCTGATACCATTTGTAACAACCCAATTCCCATATACACAACCATTCACATTACAAGTAACTTAACATTGATATAACAAACGAAACATCATATTACAAATTCGGCCCCGCAGTCTTTTACAAATAACAGAAACCATTCTAATACAAACTTTGTACTAAATACATACATAACATTTAATATTGTGATACAACTGCTAAACAAGCCAAAATCTTCATCTTATAATCCTTCACAAAAGTCATCCATCGGTTACTCTAATTACTTGCTCTTACTTGATCCACCACCTGGAATACATATTTTTAAAACAAAATGAGGGTTAGACCTGATGGTCTAAGTGAGAAATCCCAGTTAGTTTAAAAACCATTTATATAAAATTCATTCATATAAATCACTCAACACAATCATATATTTCCAATTAAGCTCACATATCATGTACCTTCCTTTCTCCTTTCTCCTGGCCATATTAGTTGGTAGCAAGCCAACTAATAATTTACAACGCTGTACAACATCTACAACCAAACAACGCTATACGGATTCTATAGCCAAGCACACCGGTCCTAAACCCGGCCAACGTATTATAACACATTATAACACTCATGTAAATATAATACCTCAATATATTATAATTCACATGTAAACACATAGTCATCAACTATTACATTCCCAATCCACATATATACGTATTCCAGTTAAAAACGTTTTTAAAGTAAAACTCACCTGATTGCTTATTAACACGTTTCCAAGCCTTCTAAACCGGTTCAGCCCTTTACCCAGAATTCGCAGGATCTGTAACACATAGATACCGACAACTCTTTACCACATAAAACACATAAGTCTTACTAAGGCTAACAACTCTAAAGAACTCAAACCCTCAAATGTTGCCCCCAAACCCATACTCAAGTCAAGACCACATGATAGTCAGTCCTCATTCATTTCCTATCTAATGGTTAACAAAATACAGGTTACTGGATACTCGACAGCATCTAAACTCTCAATATTGGCCAAACAACAAAAGTATCCGGACACAACAGAGTTTTCCGGACAACACTACTTTTCCGGACAACACTACTTTTCCGGACAACCTATACAATTCGGACGTCATCCGGACACCAAAGTAATCCGGATACCATCAGGTATCCAATTCTATCCAGAAAACATAGGAAAAAGGAACTTACCCGGATAAAATACTCGCCCGGACACCAACAAAGAACTACCCGGACACCTCCAACAAAACCATCCGGACACCTTCATACTGTGTCCGGACACCTCTGTCGGTTTCATCAAATTCGACCCAGATTCAACAGAAATTACTACTGGAAGAGTAATCGGTTATTCTACTCCGATAGAAACTATCTAAACACAAAATACAAAGCAACATACCTCAATTTCACTTCCAAAAGTACCAAGTTGAATCCCTAGCTTTCTTTTCTTCTTTTGCTTCCTTTCTTATCAAAACACACATACACACTCTTACTGAATTGTTTTCTGCTAATGATAATATCTGGATAGGATAAGGGATATTATCAAACCATAATTACCTATTTAGACCTTGAACTTCTCAAAAAAATCCAACACACCCTAAACTTATAATTTCACCTAAACTCACCCCAAACCTTAATTATAGAGTTAAATATTTTAACGAACTAACACTTTAACTAACGGACTTACCCAGGGTATTACACCGGGATGTCGGGGGCATACACCTCCCAGATGCCGTCGTTTGGCACGACATCCTATTCTACTATCCCGGAGAGTGTAAGTCACACTGAGTAACCATTATAGTTATATGTTAGTTCCTAATTTTGTAACTCTTTTAATGATCAATGTCACGCAGGCCGCGATGTCGGGGGCCGGGATGTCGGGGGCATACACCTCCCAGATGCCGCTGTTTGGCACGGCATCCTATTCTACTATCCCGGAGAGTGTAAGTCACACTGAGTAACCATTATAGTTATATGTTAGTTCCTAATTTTGTAACTCTTATAATGATCAATGTCACACAGGCCGGGATGTCGGGGGCCAGGATGTCGGGGGCATTCACGGACATCTTTGGCGCTCCGGCCGGAGAGTATTACCGGTCGGAAATGTCGGGGCCGTCGTCGTACCTCACACCGCCAGTGCACAGGCATACTGTAAGTTATTTTGGTTTAATTGTGAACATTTCCTAAATTGTACTTAAAACATCTAATAACTTAATTTTCAGCTGATGGAGTCTTCTATTGTCGAGGAGCACTTCTCGGAGCCGGATCCGGAAGATGACCCGATGGATGTTGTAGATCCACCACAGGTGACCCCGCTCCCTCAAAAGCGGCCGCACTTCATTTCTCAATTTCTTCGTTTCCCGTTTGGGCAACAAGGATCTACGACACCATCGGCCGCTAAAAAGCAAGCAAAGAAAGCGGGGGGAAAGAAGGGACGAAAAAACATCAAGGGAAAGGAGCCTTCACCGGAGCCTCTTGAGGGACCAAAAATATTGAGGATGTGCAAGACTGGTCGCCTCCCCAAGTTGACATTCACCCCTTACGGGGCTTAGAAATCAACCCCTCGTTTTTCGAAACATTGCTTGCGGATGACCCTGTGAACTCTGACTTAGACGATACGGTTAGTATGAAGTTAAATTATAGTCATATATAATCAAATATATTTATATTACATGTCTAACCATCTATTTTTTATGCATAGCACATCGATTCTTGGGTTAGCCTGTTGCAAAAACATCGTGGCGTAGACACGAGGTGGACCATCATGCACACTATGTTCTTTCAGTGCATACTGATGGGCCATCAAGGTCCCGCCTCCGTGATCGAAATATGCAATGGCTCGGAAGGGACCTCTTGGACTCTCCTCGATAGGGTATGTAAATCGTTTTACTGTTATTTTATTAAATAACATATATGACATATATTGTAATATTTCAGGTGTACATCCCCATATGCTTGCATCCCAGACATTGGCTGCTTGGAGTGTTTGAACTAGACACTATGGTCATGACCCTATATGACAGCGAAAAGGACGGTCTTTGCAAACAACAATTGACAGAGCAGATGCATTCGTTTAAAACAAAACTATATACGTTCTTTTCATTGATAGGGGATCATAGACGTCGCGAAGTGTCAAGTATCTTTCACACAAAGATGGCTGGCCAAGTACCCCAGCAGACCGGGTTATATGCGGATTGCGGTGTATGGGTATGCCGTAATGTCCAAAAGTTGATAAATAACGAGGAGATATGGGTACCCCCTAACGAAACCGACGATGAGGCAATGAATTTCCGCCGACATATGGCGGAGTCAATTTATGCGCATTGTCTAATTAGTTAGGTTGTTTATGTAACATTAAATAATTGTTATTTTTACTATTAACTTATTTTGTTAAAGTATTGTGATTGACTTACTGTTTACTTCATTTGGTTTATGCTAATTTCATCCAATTAATCAACTTTGAGTATCGATATCTCTTTCACACATACTCCAATTTGGACGCATTATGTATCGTTTCGAAGCTCTCATATAGGAGAACATAAACCTACTAAAAGTCAGTTATATATAACACGTATATATATATATATTTAAAAGCGTCCAAAGTTTAGTAAAACCCATATTTTTACCAAAATTTTCCAACACCTAGTAAGTAGGTTTATGAAACTTGCGATAATCCCAATACAGAGATTATTGGATGAAAAAATTAATGCCTAATGAAAGACCTTTATTCAAGAGTAGACGAATATTGCAGTTACTTTTTCAGTCGAATCTTACAGGCTCTTTTCAAACGAATCTTGCAGTGAACTATTCAGACGAATCATGCAGGCACCTTTTTCAGACGAAATCTTTGACCATATCTGATGAAGAACATACATTTTCACGGCTATAAGTATATGGCATGATGAAGTAGTAATTCACAACTTCCTATCTATCTTTTAGACATTCTCCTCACCGTTTACAAACACACTCTCGCTTTTCTTAACACCATGGCTGGAGGTTCAAGATCAAGGGGGAACAGGTCGGCGAATGTGGCTGGAACTTCACGTTCGGGAGCCTACCAACCACTGAACGATGGAGCTCGCCGGAGTACCTGGAAGGTACCGGAAACAGACGAGGAGTGGAGAAACTGTGGGCGAACTGCGACCGATTTTCCATTCAAGCCTGAGGAGGAAGCAGACTGGGAGATGGCATCCGACAATTACTACTTCGATAATGGCATGAGAACCCCACCAATGTATGATTTTATGCCGACGGGTCTTCGACAAAGTCAACAAATTACTCCCGCAGTGCAAAAAGCCATTCATGGGGCGAACGCCGATATCGAAAAGGTAAAGGGTATGTGGAACCATAACAGGGGGATTCAGTAGGGGAAAATGGAATATCTAGCGGGGAAGAAACGAGAACTGGCCATGGCTAGGGCTCACGTTCGGCAGCTGCAATGAGAGATTAAGGAAGCTGAAGAGGAACTAGAAGAACTCGAATCGGACTACATGGGAATGGAGGACGTGATCAAGGAAAAGGTTAGCTTGATCACAAGACTCCAGGACGCCTTGCAGTAATAGATTTCTTTGTTTACATGCACTGTATCCGTTTCGGTTGGGAAGATGATTTGCAATAATTTTTATATGATGTTGTTAATTTATTTCCTTGTTAAATAACTTAAATGAATTTCTATATTAAAAACATTAAAATGGAAAGGAAACAATACATTAAAAACCACATAAAATGATAACCTAAAAACTATAGGGACCATTAATGTTTTTTTAAATTTGCAACAAACTTCAGGGACCAAACAGTAAATTCGAAAAGTAGCGGGTTAGCCCGCGATCGCGGGATCCCAACGTAGGAAGGGACCAAAACTGTAAACACGGGAATTCTTGAGGGGGCAAAGCTGGACCGCGGGCATTCTTGAGGGACCAACGCGGGCAAAGTGGGCAAACTTGGGTGACACGTGGGCCTGGGGCCCGCGATCGCGAGGCCCACCGCGGATTTTTTTGGCATTTCGGTAAGATGGGCGAGATTTGTGGCATTTTGGTAAGTTTGGGTCAAACTTGTGGCATTTTAATTAATTTCCCTTTATTTAATTTAATTATTCTATATTAAAATTGTTATATTTTTTAAAATTGATCATAGACCATCTACTTTAATATAAAAGAATTTAATTAAAATACCCAAAGTTTGACTCTGACTTACCAAAATATTCATTTTCTCTTTGATTTTACCAAAATACCCATTTTTTCCGCGAAGGGGGTCCGCGATCGCGGCCTAGGGCTACGTGTCACCCCTGTTGGGCCAAAGTGTCCCGCGGAGCCCCCCCAACTATGCCCGCGGTGACACTTTTGGTCCCTCCCCGCGGTGGTTGTCTGCGATGGGAAAAAAATTACATTTTTGGTCCTGTTTTGCATGAATCTTTGCATGTTTTTACTATTTTTTTCCACAATTATTGTACTTTAAAGACCAGTTTGTGGTTGAAATTTATTGGCATGATTGAGATTTCATCCATAAATATCAGTAATATGCAATCCATAATTCACACCCATTCCATCCTTCTTTCTTGCTTTCTTTCTTCAGTAAACAAATGGCATCGTCATCTAACCCATCGTCTACACCTGAAAGAATGCCACCTAAACTCCAGAAGGCGATAGCAGCAAAGGAAAAGGAGATAGACCAACTGACAGAAAAGTGGAAACAGATGATCGCCAGAAAGAATGTCCACTTGACAAGGATCGAAGTGGAAGAAAAGGAGATCAAAAGGATGAAAAGGGATATAAAAGAGAGGGAGGCTCGTATTCGTCGAGAAAAAGAAGACATTCACCACATTACGCAAGACTTCGCAATTCTTCAAGCGAAGATAAGCGACAAGCAAAGTTGGATTGATCAAACTAAAGCAAATTTTCAGTAGGTGGTGGTACGGGTGTTGCTTTAGTACCTTGTTGTTTATGTGTTGTTGTTTTGTACTTTTCCAGTTCGACATTGTTGTTTCGTTCCTTTCCTGTTTGTATGTTGTTGTTTAATTTGTCATGGATAAATGTCTTTAATTTGTCTGACCTACTTTTAACCTTAAACTGCGATTATAAGGTGTAGGTTCGTAGGTTTGTGTGTGGGTATTCTGGTCTGGAAGAATAGGGGGCATATTAAAATAGTCATTTAATTGACTAAATGATTTATTACTAGGGGTATATTCTTCGTGATCATCACTATCGGTATCTGATCTGTCTATATCAGCATACCCGTTTTGAAAACATAGGTTTCGTCATCAGCAACTCCAGCACATCGTCCTTCTTGTGGTTGTTGTTGTTGCGTCTCCGAAACATAATCAGGAATACAGTCGTTAAGACCATATGCAGGATCCAAATGAACTGTTGGGCCGTGGGACGGCTGAAATTGAGAATCAGGCTGCTCCATTTGGAGGTCTTCGTCATCAGCGTCGTCATCACCTTCGTCGTCACCGTCGTCATCACCTTCGTCGTCACCGTCGTCGTCACCGTCGTCATCGTCTTCGTCGCACATCGAGGATTCAGCATACACAAAAAGTAATGGCGGTCTTTCTGATTCGGCTGCAAAGTGCAGAAAACCAGAGATATCCCCATCGTTGGATAACTCCACAAATGACCCATCACCATTCTTAAACACTAACTTGCAAACAGCAGAAGGGTTGATTCCACATTTTTGCATGGCGTATGCAACAAACTTCTCATAAGTATAGTTTACTGACAATTTTACAACATGCTTAGATTTATAAGCAAAATTCCACTCATTGTTGTCTTGCACCAATTCACCATCGAAACAGAAAAATAGCGTAACTTTTGCAACAGATGAATTCATTTTTTCAGTAGTATCTCAAAAACAAAATACTGAAGAAAGAAAGCAAGAAAGAAGTATGGAACGAGTGTGAATTATGGATTGCATTTTACTGATATTTATGGATGAAACAACCAACATTGATGAAACAACCAACATAAATTGCAACCACAAATTGGTATTCAAAGTACAATGGTTCAACATTGATGAAACAAGTCAGTGAATTTCAACCACAAACTGGTCTTCAAAGTACAATAATTGTGGAAAAAAACAGTAAAAACATGCAAAGATTCGTGCAAAACAGAACCAAAAATGTATTTTTTTTACCACCGCGGACCCATCGCGGACAACCACCGCGAGGATGGACCAAAAGTGTCACCGCGGGCATAGTTGGGGGGCTCCGCAGGACACTTTGGCTCAACAGGGGTGACACGTAGCCCTAGCCGGCGATCGCAGACCCCTTCGCGGAAAAATGGGTATTTTGGTAAAATCAGAGAGAAAATGGGTATTTTGGTAAATCAAAGTCTTTGGATATTTTAATTAATTTCCCTTAATATAATCTCTAAAGTATTGATAACGCCACTTTTTGGCGTTATTTTCAGTTCTCAAACCAATGAGATTGGCTTGTATTCAAGTAAAAAGGCGTGTATTTTACGGTTTATCTAGTGTCTGATACAGGTTATCTAAAAGGCGGCATTCCTCGGGAAAAGAAGTTAAAAAGAGCCCAAAACGAGTCCAAACGAAGCCCAACGGAAGCCCAAAAGCAAAGCCCAAGACCCACGACCGAACCAGGACCCGATCCGCGAACCAAACGTCGACCCACGTAGCCTCAGGGACACGCGCGACCTGCCACGCGACTTGCAAGTCGCGTAAGGCTCTGTTTCGCGTTTTCAGCTATTAAATCCGAATTTTAGGTCATTATTCGGTATCGAACTTTCACACGACGGCCAGAGCAGTTCCAGGGGCGATTTTCAGAGCCGTGTGACACCTTTTGGAGCGACGAGAGAGGATCAATCGAGGACACGTTCACGACGCAAAGTAGATTCAATCACGGGAGAAGGGAGTTCATCACTACATCTTTCACATTCACCACGATCACATTCATTATGTTTACATACGCTTTCGTTTTTCTTTCTCTTGTGTTTGAATCCCCCAACATCATGAACTAAACTTTAGATGTTGGGGGTTGGAATGAATTGGATTTGAGTGTACAAACAGATGATTCGATGACATTTATCAGTTTTCCTTAATTAATGAAGTATGTGATTTCGTTTTTAATGCCTTTGTGAATTTAGCCAATTTACAATTGTTTTGTTATTAGCAATTAAGTTCGAGAGAATTGATTGTTATTTAGAACTAGAAATTGCATGCCTAAGGTAAGAAAGGATAGAGATATACCTAGTAAACCTTAGTCCCATTACAATCTTGTGCTTAATGTGTTTTGAACTACATAGGTTGAGATCGAGAGATTTAACTTGTGTTTTCAAGATAAAAATCATGGTTGCTTGAGAAGGAACCATGCTTTACAAATAAACATCGTTGTAGCTTGAGAAAGAACAGTGGTGAGATCAAGATTGGGTATTCATTAACGGGAGTAACTGATATTTGTTTTGAGTTAAATGTTTGTATGCGAAAACCTAAGGATTTCCAACCATCAACTAGTTTCTCTATCTGAATTTCCAAAGCTGTTTCCTGTCCGATTGTGTTGATTTACTTTATTTGCAATCAATTAGTTTATAAATAAACCTCTTAAATTTCGATCGTTCAGTTAATAGAGCTTGTAGTAATTGTGATACTTAGTTCCTAGTTCCCGTGGATTCGATACTCGTACTTACCGTACGTTATTACTTGATTTCGACACCGTACACTTGCGGTTAGATTTAGAAGGGGTGTAAACCCGACCTATCAAGTTTTTGGCGCCGTTGCCGGGGAACTAGTTGTAGCTAATAGCACTACCACCTATAAGAGCTATTAGATTGAGCATTTTTTTTATTTGTTTTATTTCATCATTTTCAGTTTTTAGATTACTGACCTTACTTTCTTTCCTTTCAGGTACCACTTGGTTTATGCCAAGGACGACCCGAGGGAAAGAGATTGAAGAATTCGATCCAGAGATTGAAAGAACCGCTCGTCGCCTACGTCAAGAGACCAAAGCTAAGCGACAGTTACAAATGGGTGACGAGAGACCACCGCGCAATATTCCTCCGCCTCCTCCCGGAAGAGTTTCGATGCGGTCATTTGCCGATCCTAATGTGGCAGCCGTACGGATAGGCATCCAACCGCCCGCCACTGCAGCGAACTACTTCGAGATAAAGCCGAGCACCATCGTAATGGTGCAACAAAACCAATATGGAGGAGCACCAACCGAAGATCCTCATGCACACCTCCGTGCATTCGAGAGGATTTGCAGCACCTTCAAAATTAATGGGATGGAGGAGAACGCAATCAAACTAAGGCTATTCAGCTTTTCATTAAAGGGTCGAGCTGAAATTTGGATAGAAGGTTTACCGTCAGATCAGATCACTACCTGGGCACAATTGAAAGCCGCATTTCTTCAAAAATTCTTTCCACCGGGAAGAACTGCTCAATTGATGGCCGATATCACCCACTTTGCTCAGTGGGAACAAGAGACTTTATACGAGGCATGGGAGAGATACAAGGATATGTTGAAGAAATGTCCTCACCACGGGTTGCACGGATGGGTCATAATCCAGACATTCTATAGTGGGCTTCACCCGCAGTTTAAAAACGATATCACTGCCGCATCGGGTGGAGCATTGATGGATAAAACCTATGAAGAAGCATGCGAGCTGATCGAGAACTTGGCCGAACACAGTTTCTCCACTCCACGATCAGCCGTTAGACGAGTCGCTAGTGCCCAAGAGACGGACGAGCTGAAAGAGATAAAGGCTCAATTAGCCATGATCACGAACCATCTGAAGGGAGGCAATTCACAAGATCCCGAGCAAGTTCAATTCCTCCAAAACCGGAATCATCAGCCGAGGAACGACCCGTTCTCCAACACGTATAACGAAGGGTGGAAAAAGCACCCAAATTTCTGGTGGAGTCAACCCGGTCAACAGCCAGGTAATTTTTCTAACTCTTCAAATTCTTCCAATACTAATAATGCTTATCGTCCCCCAGGTTTCAACCAAAGGAACAAAGGACCATCCGGAGAGAAGAAGCCGGGCTTAGAGGAAATGATGATGAAGTTCATGACCAAGATGGACAACACGGTCGGAGAGTTAGCGAACACGGTCAATACAGTCAAAGCCGCAACCGATCAGAATACGGCTTCGATCAAGATTCTCGAGAGGCAAGTGGGGCAGATTTCTGAAGCCTTACAAAACCGACCTCTCGGTACATTTCCAAGTCAACCCGAAAAGACTAACCGGGAACATTGCAATGCCATTTACCTAAGAAATGGCAAGGAGCTGAATGGGGAGCCGACAAGAGAGACCGATCCAAAGGAGAAAGAGGTCGAGATCATAGATATGACTGAGCTAGAGACTGAAGAAGAGGTAGTGATTGAAGAAGGGAAACCGAAGGAGAAAGAGGTGTCACCACCGACCAAGCCGGCAGTACCGAGCGTGCCATATCCGAACAGACTGAGAAATAAAAAGGATGATGTTAATTTTTCGAAATTTATTGATGTTTTTAAAAAGTTAACCATTAACATCCCTTTTGCAGATGCGTTGGCACAAATGCCCTCCTACATGAAGTTCATGAAAGAGATCCTGTCAAAGAAAAGGGCACTTGATCACCAGGCCACCGTTGCACTCACTGAAGAGTGCAGCGCGATTTTCCAAAATAAGCTTCCCCCGAAGCTTAAAGATCCAGGGAGTTTTTCTATCCCTATTCAGATTGGGGAGTTTACTTTTAATAAAGTTTTATGTGATTTAGGGGCAAGTATTAACCTGATGCCTCTTTCTATTTTCAGGAAACTCGGCCTGGATGAGGTAAGCCCGACGTACATGACGTTAAAGCTCACCGATCGATCAATCAGATACCCGTATGGAGTGATCGAAGACGTACTCATCAAGGTCGGTAAGTTCTATTTCCCCGTCGACTTCGTGGTCATTGACATAGACGAAGATGAAGAGGTCCCGTTAATTTTGGGACGATCATTCCTGGCCACGAGCCGAGCACTGATTGATGTGGAGGAAGGAGAGGTGACCTTCAGAGTTGGCGGCGAGAAGGTGATGTTTAAAATGTTTGAGAAAGTGCGAGTTGGTAGAGAAGAAGGACCCGGAGTTGGTCATGGAAGACCGAGGATAGAAGAATCCACGAAGAATCGCAAGTGTGGGCGATTTGACCCCGCGGATACTGAGCCAAGCTGAAAGCCACACAGTCGTGCCACGACTTTAAATACGGCGCTGGGTGGGAGGCAACCCACCAAGGGTTGTTTCCTTTAATTATTTTTAGTTTGAGTGTGTTTTTATTTTCGAAAAAACCATAAAAATCGAAAAATCAAAAATAGCTGGAACAGGGACATACGCGGCTTATGTCGCGGTTTACATACCGCGTGTAAAGTCGCGGGACCCCCCTGACTGTTGAGAAATAGTGGGTTACGCGAGATGTTACGCGGCTTGTAAGCCGCGCAGCAAACCGCGGGTGTCCCCTGTTCGTTTTTCGTGCAGTTTTTGTTTCCTTTCTTGCTTTGTGTGTTTCCTGTTCTTGTTTTGTGTCTTTTGTTTGTTTTGCATGCTCCCCCCTCTTCTCTAAGTGCTCGAATCTGTCAAGTGAATCTCCTCCGTCCGGGCAAACAGGTATGTTCTAACTCTTTCTGCTAAACGAGTGGTGTAAGATGTTTATTCCTTAGTAGTTCAACGAGATGCACAAACCTAAGTTTCACTTAGGTTTGGGGTGCCTCATCTTTTAAACATCTACACACTCACTTTTAACCCTGTGCAAACCTCGGTTTTACCGAGGTTTGGGGTTGGCTTTTATTGGCAAACCTAGGCCACGACCTAGGTTTGGGGTGCCATTTTAGAAATTTTGGGTTTTCTTTTGCTTGCTATGTAATGCCTTGCCTGTCCTTTGTGATAACTGTAATAACTGCACAATGATTCGAGCCGCATCACCTACGACTTTACTTGCACATTGGGAAGGACCGGGAAAGGACATGACTAGGGACATTAGTGGAGACCATCCGATAGTGAGTTTTGAGCCTAAAAGACGTTTTTTCATTTCGAGGGATTCATACACCTAATTCTTATCCACTTTTTCGAATTCCTTGTCGTGAATGTAGAATGATCTCGCTACATTATTGCATTGAGTAGCAAAGACGACCATCGGGATATTGGGTAAGGGTATAGTAGACCATATCGTGTGTACCTTAAGATATGATTCCAGGCATTGTGTGTTTTGTTTTAACCCGTTTTTAGCTATCGTTACCATTTTACCCTTTGTGTGTATCCATAACCCTGTTGCAGCCAAACACGCACCCTATTCGTTTCTAAACCCATCATTTACCCATTAGCCAAAAGCCTTAGCCAACCTTATCTGAAAGTGTGTCGATCGGAAGCGGTAATGAACAACGAGAGATAGAACAGAAAAGAAAGAATTCTGGCCAGTCATGAGAACAAAATTGGGTCAATGTAACCCAAGAAATAGAAAAGAGGACCAATGAAGTCCCAAAAAAATAAAAATAAATAAATACAGTATTTAGATAGCACTTAGAGCTGCATAATAAGTGAGTCAAAGTGACTCCAAGAGTGACAAATAGGGCCAAGTGATAGAAAGTGGAGGAGAAAGTTCATAATTGCCAATGATTGACACACCGAGGACCTGTGATCCTTTTACCCTTCGTTTCTAAGCCTTAACCTTAGCCCCGTTATAACCCTTGTAAAGACATGGATGATCTTTTGGAAAACGTGATTAGAGTCTACGAATACCTCTACTGATATTCCCTGTCTTGCTACTTGATTCCTTCTGAGATCAATCTTTTGGACACTTGTGCGTCTTTCATGTTAGTTGTCATGTAATAATTTGGGAATTCTTGTACATAACTTCCTTAAACATGACAACATGTGTGATAACCTAGGTTCGAGTGCAAAGAGAGTATCCCGTGAGGTAGGGTCGAGGCGAAATGTTTTCCCTAGTATGTTTGGACCTAGTCTAACCCTAAGGTGATCGGAACAGTCACGAGTTCAACCCCCAATGGAAGGTCATAGATCGGACGGAATAAGAATGAGGCGAGAGTGGGATAGACATTCACGGGTATGGGAAATCACCGATGCATCACTTGGTACCGATTGGGAATTGTGCAGTTATTATTTCACTTATGTGTGTTTTAATTCTATTTTATCGCTAATTTGCTTGGGGACAAGCAACACTCGGTTTGGGGTTGTTGATAACGCCACTTTTTGGCGTTATTTTCAGTTCTCAAACCAATGAGATTGGCTTGTATTCAAGTAAAAAGGCGTGTATTTTACGGTTTATCTAGTGTGTGATACAGGTTATCTAAAAGGCGGCATTCCTCGGGAAAAGAAGTTAAAAAGAGCCCAAAACGAGTCCAAACGAAGCCCAACGGAAGCCCAAAAGCAAAGCCCAAGACCCACGACCGAACCAGGACCCGATCCGCGAACCAAACGTCGACCCACGCAGCCTCAGGGACACGCGCGACCTGCCACGCGACTTGCAAGTCGCGCAGCAAGTCGCGTAAGGCTTTGTTTCGTGTTTTTCAGCTATTAAATCCGAATTTTAGGTCATTATTCGGTATCGAACTTTCACACGACGGCCAGAGCAGTTCCAGGGGCGATTTTCAGAGCCGTGTGACACCTTTTGGAGCGACGAGAGAGGATCAATCGAGGACACGTTCACGACGCAAAGTAGATTCAATCACGGGAGAAGGGAGTTCATCACTACATCTTTCACATTCACCACGATCACATTCATTATGTTTACATACGCTTTCGTTTTTCTTTCTCTTGTGTTTGAATCCCCCAACATCATGAACTAATCTTTAGATGTTGGGGGTTGGAATGAATTGGATTTGAGTGTACAAACAGATGATTCGATGACATTTATCAGTTTTCCTTAATTAATGAAGTATGTGATTTCGTTTTTAATGCCTTTGTGAATTTGGCCAATTTACAATTGTTTTGTTATTAGCAATTAAGTTCGAGAGAATTGATTGTTATTTAGAACTAGAAATTGCATGCCTAAGGTAAGAAAGGATAGAGATATACCTAGTAAACCTTAGTCCCATTACAATCTTGTGCTTAATGTGTTTTGAACTACATAGGTTGAGATCGAGAGATTTAACTTGTGTTTTCAAGATAAAAATCATGGTTGCTTGAGAAGGAACCATGCTTTACAAATAAACATCGTTGTAGCTTGAGAAAGAACAGTGGTGAGATCAAGATTGGGTATTCATTAACGGGAGTAACTGATATTTGTTTTGAGTTAAATGTTTGTATGCGAAAACCTAAGTATTTCCAACCCTCAACTAGTTTCTCTATCTGAATTTCCAAAGCTGTTTCCTGTCCGATTGTGTTGATTTACTTTATTTGCAATCAATTAGTTTATAAACCAACATCTCAAATTTCGATCGTTCAGTTAATAGAGCTTGTAGTAATTGTGATACTTAGTTCCTAGTTCCCGTGGATTCGATACTCGTACTTACCGTACGTTATTACTTGATTTCGACACCGTACACTTGCGGTTAGATTTAGGAGGGGTGTAAACCCGACCTATCAAGTATTAAAAACTATCTAAAAACTGTTTTTTATTATAATAATTTATTAAATGGCACATCATCATAAGTCTTTCAATCAAATAACAATAGAGTTATAATTAAATATTTTTGTACTATAATTTAGTGCATCTTAACTAAGGCCTTCCGTACCCATACCCTCAAGCCCTGAGCCACCTCAGCGCCACATCAGCTTTTCTCCTTACCCTAAAGTGGAGTACCCATACCCTCAAACCCTCTTGCCACCTCATTTTTTTAATTCTTTTATTTATACATTTAATTATTTAACAAAATAAAAATATTTATATATTTTTTAATAAATAAAAATAAGATAAATAATAAAAATAAAAATTCATATCATTCATTAAAAATAAAAATTACAAAATAAATTTAAAAATTACAAAATAAATTTAAATAAATTGAAAATGGGACGGGACGGGACTGAACTGAAGAAGATAATTTTAATCTAAGTTACGATGGAAATACATCGATCATTTTGTGCATACTCTGTAACTGCAAATACTTCAGCTCCAAACACACATGAATCATCATTCGCCAAATACCCATTTTCACAATTCTTAAATGAGTCCAGTGATACCAACTTGTCAAAGCCCCATTTAATATTCTTCTCGTGAAACCTTCTCCTATTGCCATTCACGATATCTATAAACACATTCAAATAATAATAATTTAAAACGATTTAATGAATTAGTTAATATATGATTATTATGTTAATGCGATAAGAGTGTAAAAAAAATTGAAAAAAAAGAAATGTACCATAAATTAAATAATTAACTATAAGGGTATGAATTTTAAATATAAAATATTTTTTTTATGTAGTGTATAACTGTATATGATATATATTAAAATATATAAATCCAAAAAAATTCAAGATTGGGCTCATTTCGAACGTATCGAAGAGACGATTATAATGGTGTAATTTGTTAAAATTAAAACGTGTTTTTTAACGTATTTTAGTTAATAAACGATTATATGTGTTAAATGTAAAATTAAATTTATGAAAGTAAAAGGTATAAAGTAAATTTAGTAAATAAGTATAGGGGGTGAAAGTGTAAAATTTCAATTTAAAATCTTAAATTTGGACGAAACGCGGGGGTGAACAGTGTCAAACGCGGGTGAACAGTGTTCAAATTTTCAAAAAATGGTCCCTGAAATTTTTCAAAAATGGTCCATTGCAATTGAAAAGTCACAAAAATGATACCATCACGGGATTCCTTCGCGATCGCGGGATTACATTTTTCAAAAATGGTCCCTGCAAGTTTAAAAAAGTGTCAGAAATGGTCCCTGGCCCGCGATCGCGGGCTCCCATCGCGGAAAAAGGGGTATTTTTGCAAAGTGGAAGAGATTTGTGGCATTTTGGTAACACTTGGTTTGACTTAGGGTATTTTAATCAATTTCCCTTACTTTTATTATAATTTATTTATACAAGTTAATAGACGGACTTTTATTATAAATGGGCTAAGACCATGAGTAGCGCCTATCTACGAACCCACTGAACCCGAATGCCACCTCAGCGTCACATCAGCTTTTCTCTTTCCTACTCTCCTTACCCTAAAGTGGAGTACCGCCAACCCACGAACCCACTGAACCCTGATGCCACCTCAGCTTTTTTAATTCTTTTATTTATACATTTAATTATTTAACAAAATAAAAATATTCATATATTTTTAATAAATAAAAATAAGATAAATAATAAAAATAAAAATTCATAACATTCATTAAAAATTTAAAAATTACAAAATACAAAACACTAAAAACTAATATTAAAAATTATGTAATTTTCTAATTCTCTCTTTCTTCGCCAAGGTCCGAGTCTTGTTGCGGTGTATTCGAACTCCTCGATCGATTACGACGGGATGTATGTGTAGTGTTTGAATTCATGATGGAAGAAAGTATTGAATTTGAAAGAAATGAAAGAAAATATTGAATTTGAGAGAAATGGAAGAAAATATTGAATTTGGTGTGAAAAAAATGAAGGTGGTAGAGGTTAATATATATATAGTGTGTATAATTTGAAAAAAAAAATTAAAATAAAAAGAGCCGTTTACCAACGGTAATATTTAAAAAAAAAATTAAAATTTCAACGGGTTCCCGAACCCAACCCTACCCGATACCCCCGTACTGCCCTACCCGCCTACCCAATCTACCCGCTTCTCGAACCCGGCCGTGGTACCCGATGGCGGTACGCACGACCTAACAAGTTAAAAAGACAAACCTAAACCCCTCCCATGATGGACAAAAGATGAACAAAAGCTAACCCTATTTTGACTAGTCTCCCCTTCTCTTTTGGTCATCTTCTCCCATAAAGATGAACAAAAGCTAACCCTATTTGACAAACTCAAAAATTAACCAAAGGGACTTTAGCCTGGCGGTATTGAAACCCTTGGTCTTGTAGGAGGTCGTGAGTTCAAACCTCACCAAAGATGAGGAATGTGTATGAGTTTATTTGTTTTATTTGCCGTATATAAATATTATATACCTCAAAAAAGAAACTCGGGAAAAACAAAAACTAAAAAAAAATATAAAATGACAATTCATAATAACAAGAACAAATTACAGATCATAGAAGAGGTTTGTCGATCTTGGTTTCTTCAGAAGATGAATAAATTACAAATTAGATTTTTATAGAGGATGAACAAATTATAAAATTAGGTTTCTTTCATAAGAGGAACAAATTACACTAACTCATAATATAAATAAATGTATTTTTCTCGGTCTCTAGGGACTCCACCCGCCATCCAAACCACCTGCAACCCGCCCACCCACCCACCACCGTGAAGTTTGGTAGAAGATAAAAGTAACTCATGGCAAGATGGTTTCGATCTAGAATGCTTGATTCAATAGACAGACATCTCGGTCTGAATCTGAAATATTTTATTTTGATTTAACAATCCCAAGCACTTTTTTATTTTAATATAAAAATTTATTTTTGGTAAACTTTAATTAGCATTTAGTTTTGATTTTACTTATTCAAACACGTATCAGTTTACAAAAAAAAATAGTCTTATCGATTATATTTTCAGACTTCAGCACCACCTCTTATCAATAAAAATTGAAACAAGACTTTAGATTTCAAAATCTTTTTAAAGACTTATAACTCCACAATCCTTTACATGTATTGACCATTTTCGTAAGTGAAGATAAAAAGGAAATAGTAAGGATATAAGGCACTTACAACATCAACCATTATCCCATTAATCCTCCACTCATGTAGTGTTATACAAACAAAAGAAAGCTTTCCAAGAAAAGGACGAAACAAATACTCAAGCATCGTTGTCTTTTAGGGGTGTACACGGTCTGGTTCAGACAATTGGAAGGTAACATCTCAAAACCAACAAAATTGCTTCTGTTTAACTGGTTTGATCGATATTTTTTTGTCAAACCGTAAACACCTACCTTCAAGTTTGTATGAACACCAAATAGTCGACAAAATCCCTAACGAAATCCTATTTTTCATATTTATCTTAAAAGATTGATACCTTCCAAAGATCGGGGTGTTACACGACCGTACCAGATATTGTCCGCTTTGTCCACACACCTAGACTCACGGTTTTAAAACGCGCCTGATAGAGGAGGTACCAAGTTCCTCTTATAAGGCAACATTTGTTCTCCTCCCCAACCAATGTGAGATCTTACAATCCACCCCCCTTGGGATCCCAGCGTCCTCTCTGGCACACCAGTCCGGTTCCCGACTCTGATACCATCTGTAACATCACAGGCCGACTGTAGCAGATATTGTTCGCTTTGTTCACACACCTGGACTCACGATTTTAAAACACGTCTGATAGATGAATTACCAAGTTCCTCTTATAAGGTAACCTTTGTTTCCAAGAGGGGTGGATTGTAAGATCCCACATTCGTTAGGGAGGGTAACAAAGGTTGCCTTATAAGAGGAACTTGGTACCTCCTCTATCAGACACCTTTCAAAACCGTGAGTCCAGGTGTGTGGAGAAAGCGGACAATATCTGGTACGGTCGGCCTGGGATGTTATATTTGGTTTGCGAGTTCAATTAGTTTATCTCATTATAGTTTTTTAAACTTGGTTATCCTTGGATTTTTCTTTCGTTTGGTTGCTTTAATGGAACAAGTGGGAATAATTATGTAGTTGGATGTCGATGCTTTGTTGAAATCTCTCTCTCTCTCTCTCTCTCTCTCTCTCTCTCTCTCTCTTTCTATATATATATATATATATAGGGGTGGGTTCAAATGAAAACTCAAATTCAATTGTAAACGTGAGGACAAACCACAACCGTTGATTAATAATCTGGTGAAGAGATCAATGGCAAAAAAACACGGTGACAATTTTGTAAATAAGTTGAAAACTCTGTCCATGGCTTAATGAATATTTAGCGCGCAGGGGTAAAATTGGAAAGATGAAAATCAGCGCCTATTTTTGTTGAATTTTTTTTTTAATTAAAAAACTTTTACCCCCTTAAATTTTAAAATAAATTATCTCAAAAATTACTAACATTTTAATCAAACAAATTACATCAAAAAAACGAGAATTTCGTGCTCTTCGATATGACATCCATCATGATATAGTTTTTTTTTCGATTTAACCGTTTTTTACGTGAAATCGTGTATATGTGTTATATTCAGACTGAATATAACACATATACACGATTTCACGTTATAACACATATTCAGACTGAATATAACACATATTCAGTCTGAATATAACACATATTCAGTCTGAATATAACACATATTCAGACTGAATATAACACATATTCATCACTCACGTCTTCTTTTGTTCACATCTATTGCTGCATTCTTTCACATTGCATATACATGCCACACATGCATACTAAGGCCATTCTCCCTTAACCATCTGTGTTGTTCATCGAATATTGTTGCTGTTATTATCCATCTTTGGTTTTCTTGGTGACATACATATCAATACATCGCATGAATTTTTTTGATTTGGTTATTGTTCAACTACCGCTAGCCTCATATTTTTCAGCTACATCTCGGTTTGAAGAACTTGATCATCACGTGATATCATATACCACATATTAGGTTTTACCACACAATTATTGGTCGTGTTTATCGCATGGTTTTATGTGTTATATTCAGTCTGAATATGTGTTATATTCAGACTGAATATGTGTTATATTCAGTCTGAATATGTGTTATATTCAGTCTGAATATGTGTTATATTCAGACTGAATATGTGTTATATTCAGTCTGAATATGTGTTATAACGTGAAATCGTGTATATGTGTTATATTCAGTCTGAATACAACACATATACACGATTTCACGTAAAAAACGGTTAAATCGAAAAAAAACTATATTCAGTCTGAATATAACACATATTCATCACTCACGTCTTCTTTTGTTCACATCAATGGCTGCATTCTTTCACATTGCATATACACGCCACACATGCATACTAAGGCCATTCTCCCTTAACCATCTGTGTTGTTCATCGAATATTGTTGCTGTTATTATCCATCTTTGGTTTTCTTGGTGACATACATATCAATACATCGCATGAATTTTTTTGATTTGGTTATTGTTCAACTACCGCTAGCCTCATATTTTTCAGCTACATCTCGGTTTGAAGAACTTGATCATCACGTGATATCATATACCACATATTAGGTTTTACCACACAATTATTGGTCGTGTTTATCGCATGGTTTTATGTGTTATATTCAGTCTGAATATGTGTTATATTCAGACTGAATATGTGTTATATTCAGTCTGAATATGTGTTATATTCAGTCTGAATATGTGTTATATTCAGACTGAATATGTGTTATATTCAGTCTGAATATGTGTTATAACGTGAAATCGTGTATATGTGTTATATTCAGTCTGAATACAACACATATACACGATTTCACGTAAAAAACGGTTAAATCGAAAAAAAACTATATTCAGTCTGAATATAACACATATTCATCACTCACGTCTTCTTTTGTTCACATCAATGGCTGCATTCTTTCACATTGCATATACACGCCACACATGCATACTAAGGCCATTCTCCCTTAACCATCTGTGTTGTTCATCGAATATTGTTGCTGTTATTATCCATCTTTGGTTTTCTTGGTGACATACATATCAATACATCGCATGAATTTTTTTGATTTGGTTATTGTTCAACTACCGCTAGCCTCATATTTTTCAGCTACATCTCGGTTTGAAGAACTTGATCATCACGTGATATCATATACCACATATTAGGTTTTACCACACAATTGTTGGTCGTGTTTATCGCATGGTTTTATGTGTTATATTCAGTCTGAATATGTGTTATATTCAGACTGAATATGTGTTATATTCAGTCTGAATATGTGTTATATTCAGTCTGAATATGTGTTATATTCAGACTGAATATGTGTTATATTCAGTCTGAATATGTGTTATAACGTGAAATCGTGTATATGTGTTATATTCAGTCTGAATACAACACATATACACGATTTCACGTAAAAAACGGTTAAATCGAAAAAAAACTATATTCAGTCTGAATATAACACATATTCATCACTCACGTCTTCTTTTGTTCACATCAATGGCTGCATTCTTTCACATTGCATATACACGCCACACATGCATACTAAGGCCATTCTCCCTTAACCATCTGTGTTGTTCATCGAATATTGTTGCTGTTATTATCCATCTTTGGTTTTCTTGGTGACATACATATCAATACATCGCATGAATTTTTTTGATTTGGTTATTGTTCAACTACCGCTAGCCTCATATTTTTCAGCTACATCTCGGTTTGAAGAACTTGATCATCACGTGATATCATATACCACATATTAGGTTTTACCACACAATTGTTGGTCGTGTTTATCGCATGGTTTTATGTGTTATATTCAGTCTGAATATGTGTTATATTCAGTCTGAATATGTGTTATATTCAGACTGAATATGTGTTATATTCAGACTGAATATGTGTTATATTCAGTCTGAATATGTGTTATAACGTGAAATCGTGTATATGTGTTATATTCAGTCTGAATATAACACATATACACGATTTCACGTAAAAAACGGTTAAATCGAAAAAAACTATATCATGATGGATGTCATATCGAAGAGCACGAAATTCTCGTTTTTTGATGTAATTTGTTTGATTAAAATGTTAGTAATTTTTGAGATAATTTATTTTAAAATTGAAGGGGGTAAAAGTTTTTTAATTAAAAAAGAAAATAAAAATTCAACAAAAATAGGCGCTGATTCTAATTTGACGAAAATACCCCTAAAGCTGAATTTTAGGAATGACTTAAATATGGCTGCGATCAATGGACGAGATTTGTCCTCATGTTTACAATTGAATTTGAGTTTTCATTTGAACTTTCCCCTCTCTCTCTCTCTATATATATATAAAAGAAGAAACCACCAAGAATGACTTGGCAACTTCTCCATCAGACATTGGTGGTTTCTTTTTTCACAATTTAAGCATTTTTTTACTTCTTCGATAATTTGCATTAACATTAGCAATTAAAGTCAGTTTATTCATCTCCCTCTGAAACGTCATTTTAACTTCTGTCTTCTCATCTTCATTTGCTTTGCGCTAGGAAATTACTCATCTTTATTTTAACTTCATCTTTGTTCATCTCCACCCGACTCGCTTTCCTCTCTTCCTCCATTTCACAAATCTGTGGGAAGGTGTCTCTGGCCTAGGGTTTTTGGACTTCTCAACAAGTCTCCACCAAGTTACCATTTTCTCTTCCTCCATCTCTCAATCTTTGGTCGAAGGTGTCTCTAGCTTAAAGAATCAGGAATTTACAACAACCATTGTTGGATAAAAAAAGTTTCCTCAACAAGACCAAAACAATAGACGACATAAACATAAGGCTCTTGGGTTTTACCCCAACAACATATAGAACCAGGTAAGTGTTGAAACATAAGTCTGGGTTTTACCAGGTGATTGTTTTTTTCGGCTAAAATAACAAGAATTTCTTTGAGAAATTACTTCCCCAGATAACATAAGTCTTTTGGGTTTTACCAAGTGAGTGTTTTTCCTTGGCCAATATACTTAAACTTAAGATAAGTCATATGGATTTTCTTTTTAACATTTGTTAGATATAGTATTATAAAGATCTACTTTCTTGTTTTAGTATTAGGGTTTCCATATTTACTTTATTAGTCTTGTATATATTTTGTTTACCTTCTCTTAAATGAATACAAGAAAAACATCACTTATTTAAGTGATAACATGGTATCAAAGCCTTCCCTGAAAATCTCGTCGGAACCCTACCAGAACCCCAACCGCTGCTGAACCTACCGGAACCTCAACCGCTGTTGACAAGTCTCCAACCGTTGTCGCCGAAATCGACCAGGAGCCGTCGGAACCTCCTAGAACCGGTTGGAACTGCCCACAACCTGCCAGAACCGCCCAGATCCTGCTAGAACCACCCAGATCCTGCCGGAATCCTCCAAAACCTGCTGGAAACCTCTAAAAGACACCAAAAATGCCTCGGAACCTGCTCGAAACTCCAGAACCTACCAGAAACACGCTAGAATCCGCCGTAACCTGCCGGAACACGTCGGAACTGTCGGAATATGTTGAAAGTGCTCGAAATATTCCAGAACACCACCAAAATCTACCGAAAACTCAGCCGTTTGCCCGAGACCCAACCTTGTGAATTTACAATTTCATAATGAGAGACGAGGTTCTCGTACAACAATCGACGTTTCGTGCTAGTACAACACAATCAAGTATCACATCTACTTGTCTCTCTGCATGCTCACCATATTGGATTATTGACTCGGGAGCCGCTTATCACATGACCGGGAACAAAGACCTTTTGTCAAATATTGAAACTAATATAACTCATAACCCCGTTCCACTTGCTAATGGATCTTCATGTCAAATCATGGGCATAAGATCCACTAGCAATATTATGTCAAATCTAAACTTATCATTTGTTCTTTATGTTCCTACCTTCCCGGATAGTCTAATGTCTGTTAGTTAGATTACCCGAAAACTTAATTATTCTGTCACATTTTTCCTACACATTGTGTCTTTCGGGATTTGGGAACAAACTGATAGGCGGGTTTACACCCCCCTTAATCTAACCGCAAGTGTACGGTGTCGAAATCAAGTAATAGTACAGAAGTACGAGTATCGAACCAAAGGAACCAGGTGTCAAGTACCACAATGACTGTATAGACTATTAACTAGACGAACACATTGATTTGTTGGTTGGTGAAATAAGATTCAACGTACTTTACTAAGCAAAAGGTAATTTTCAAACCAGACAATGATTTAATCAAGCTAAAAGAAGAGCTGGAGGGTTGGATTCCTCATAAACAACGCACTTACGACTAAATAGACTTGACAATAATGAATTAACTTCAGGATGAAATTCTTAATCACAAACCATTACCATACTTCATCAAGCTATAGCAATTAATCATTCAAAACATTGTATTATCTCTCGATCTAACAATATTCAATTGAACAATTAGTGATTAAAAGCCACAAGAATGAAAAATCATATTTCTATCTCAATCACATCCAAGACATGTAAGATAAATAAAATCTCAAAACTTTTCTCAAAGATTAAAGATTTATTGAATCAAATAACAGTTGATCAGACTATTACAAGCATTAAGGATAATCTCACATGTTTCATCCATCAAAAATAATCCACCATGTTCATCTACTTAGCTACAAGATTAGCTATTCATGATTCACACCAACCCCCCAACATGAACGAATTAGTTCATATTGGGGGTTTTCAAACACAAAAATGAAAAGATCAAAGCAAAAGTAAACATAATTGTTCTATAGAAATGACGTAATGACAACTCCCTGAAAAGCTTAATCCTCCGATCTCACGTACTCGGTTCGCCTTCGATTCACCATTTCGATGTGTTTCTCCCTTGTTCTCGCCTTCAAAAACCGCCTTCCAGTCTCCCAAAATCGCCCAGAGCAATCAAAAATCGTAACTGATGCCGAATGAGCTAAACCCTAGCCGTCAAAGTGAATTAAAACGGCCAGATGATTGGCGCGGATGACGGCGCGGATGGAACCGCGCAAAGAGCCGCGCCAAGCACTGGAATTCACGAAAACAGTCTTCCGCGCGACTGGTGGCGCGGCCTGGGTAGCGCGGAGAGCCGTGCGGAGCTCTGTTTGGCCCAGAAAGGTGATTTTTCGATCTTTGCTCAGATTTGCCTGTTTCGTTCTTTAATTGTCCCAGAACTCGCCCAACTCTGAAAACTTGTGGTGACCTGTACTTTCTCAAATAATGCTATTAATTTCACTATTTTACTTGAAAACTCACAACGAAAACCCCCGATTTAGGTTTCAAAATAATGTTGAAAAACGACATTATCAACAACCCCAAACCGAGCGTTGCTTGTCCCCAAGAAAAACAACGACAAATAGAAATAAACCATAAAGCAAACAATCGCAATTTCGTGTTGTCGAGGATATCATTGGTGATCTCTAGTCAACTCAGCAATCACACATAATTACATGCAAGACGAACTACCAATCAGCACACCTAACCGTGGAGTTCTAGACAACAAATCTTTGGGGAAGGGCACTATCAGGGACCACACCACACTACTAAGTACCTGGGTTAAACATGCACATAGAGGATTTCGCCTCGACCCTACCTCACTGGTTTCTCTCTTCACTCGAGCCCTAGGTTTCACACATGTTGTCATGCTTTAGGAAGTTGGGTACAAAGAATTCACAAGAGCATGCATGAACAACAAATAAAGAATGACACACAAATGTACACAAATTGATCTCAGAATGAATCCATTATCAAGACTAGGAGTAGAAGTGTTGCTCTGCTTTTCTTTACAAACTCTCCAAGCGAAAACCAGATTTTTCTATTGGCTATGGTTGTTGCTCAGGAATGGGAGGTAAACGAATTCACAATCCTCAAAAGGTATTTAATAACAATTGGTTACCCTCCCCTTTCTCTCTTATGCTTACTTCACATCAATTCACTCTCACTCATTGAACAGGCCCCTCAGATCAAAATTATTATTATTATTATTATTTTAACCTTCACATTGTCATTCTAAGCAAACCCCCTGATGAATGATTCACTATGTTTATGGCTGGGGTTGACAATTGGACTTTTTACTTTATGAACTGTACTGAAGGGGCTGCAAAAAGGATTAAGGCTGCGTGTGTTTGAGTCATGAAAAGCAACAACCAACACGCCTGATGTCTTTGCTGGTTTGTTCAAAAGATGGGCAAGAGCTTCACTTCCTATGCCTATGGATGTCTTTGACAATAGATGCAAGTTATAGTGAGATCAGCTATAACAACGACCAAAGGACTAAGTGAGAAGTGTATCGATTAATGCAAAGTCTCTCAGAATCGAAGTTAGCAAGTGTATGGCTCAAGAAACTCATGGGTGGTCTCTACTAATGTCTCTGAAACATGCAGTTACCCCAATCCATCTTAGTGCTATATTATCCTATCTAGATTCACCCCCCCCCCTAAAAAAATTGGTGTTTTCAAAAATCCACACTAAGGCATGCTAGAAAGGGTCGTCCGCTCTTAACAGTAATACAATGATCGCTTAATCCACTGAGATAAAAAATGATAAACTTGACAAATCACCCCAAACCATAACCATACATTGTCCCCAATGTAATTAATAATAGCAAAGGGTAAAACAACCACGAAATATGCAATTAAAGTACAACCATCCAACTACTAAAGCGTTATAAATAGCGATTATCATTAAAACAGCAAAATCAAAAAGCTAACCAACCATCACTGATCATGCGCTCGGCGGCTCGAACTACCTGGAAGTCTCCTTCTTACCCTCCTAGCTGGTTGTGGGTTTGAAGGACCCGCTTCATTTGGGTCGGAGGGACCCGCTGTATATGGGTTTTGATCTCCTGTGAGCAAGCTTCTCAGATCAGCAAATCCGAAACGCATATCATTTTCCAGCCCGCGTATCTCCCTCGCCAGACCTGGAATATCATTCGGGAGATCTGCTCCTCTCATGTCCACCGCCGGGTCATAATCCATATCATCGTCCTCCTCCGCTTCCTCATCATCCACCTCCTGTGGAATGCGTATCCGTGCGCTCTCTCTCTCCGCCGCCGCCTTCCTATCGAATCTATTTGCTGCAGCCACCTGTGCATTGCCGGTGACTCAGTCGAAGGGCGGTGGTGGTGGTATGGTGTTGCCGACCTCACATCCGGCATCCCTGCAAAATTTTGTTATTAAATAAGGGAATGGTAAGATACCGGTGTTGTTGCGGCTGGAAACAGCGTCGATCAACTGGAGTTGGACAATGTGGCCAATGTCCATCGGCAGATTGAACTGGACATGGTAAAGGATCCTGGCTACATAAGCATCAACAGTAGTCTCATGGGTCGACGTGATCAAGCTACATTTCAGAAACTTCATTCACATTGATATCTCTGGTCGGAGTTCGCTTTTCTTCCTCTATCTCCTCCGGTTCCACATTGCTTACATTGGTGTCAGTTTTAACCGGTGAGGAATCTCTAGTAGGATCTCTAGCAAGCTCTTTGTCACTCCTTAGACTGATTTCTTTGCAATCTTCTCTACCTTTCTTTTTCGGTTGGCTCGGAAATTGCCCAGGAGCTCGGGTTTGTAAAACCTCAGAAATCTGCCCCACTTGTCTCTCTAGCATTCTGATTGAAGCAGTATTTTGGTCCATGGTCGACTTCACAGTGTTCACAGTACCTGCCAATCCTTCCACTGCACCTTCCATCTTTGACATGAATTTCATCATCATGTCTTCCAATCCAAGCTTCTTTTCTAAAGTTTGCCCCTCATCATACTTCCTCTGATTGTAACCTGGGGGACGATAAACATTGTTAGAATGAAAGGAATTTGAAGAGTTAGAATTATTACCGTACTGTTGCTGTTGTTGCTGCTGACCCATTGTTTCTTTGGCTGGGCCTTGTTGAGGTTGACTCCAAGAAAAGTTGGGATGCCGCTTCCATCCCTCGTTATATGTGTTGGAAAATGGGTCATTCATCGGCCGATTATTCCGGTTCTGAACGAATTGGACATGTTCCGGCGTTTGATAATTCTTGAGAATTCACGAATGGGTCTTGACCACCCATGTCATTCTGAACATTCGGTTGAATGGCGGCTCCTTTCAATTAATTAGTCAATGCAGCCAATTGTGCCTTTATAGCCTTCAACTCTTACGTTTCTTGCACACTTGCTACTCTTCTAGTAGCGGCTCTTGGAGTGGCATAGCTATGTTCCGACAAATTCTCTATCAACTCGACCGCTTCTTCATAAGATTTGTTCATTAAAGCTCCACCCGCAGCGGTTGTGATGTCATTCTTAAATTGAAGGTGCAACCCCACAAAAAAAGTTTGGATAATCATCCAATATTGTAACCCATGATGGGGACACTTCTTGAGCATCCCCTTGTATCTTTCCCATGCCTCGTACAAAGATTATTGGCCCCATTGAGAAAAATGGGTGATGTCGGATATCAGTTGAGTCGTTCGCCCCGATGGAAAGAATTTGTTGAGAAAAGTCATCACCATATCATTCCAAGTTCGAATTTGACCGATTGGCAAATTCTCTTCCCAAGTAGTAGCCCGATCCCTTAGTGAAAACGGGAAAAATCGTATCTTGATCGCATCTTGATCAGCACCATTCACTTTGAAAGCATTGCATATCTTCTCTGTAACATCCTGAATTTTCAAAAATATTATTTTAATGAGAATTGGGATCTATTTGTATTTTGGTTAAAACCTTGAATTATGTTGTAATTTTATAATTCAATAAGGTTAAAATACAAGGGATTAAGGTTTGGTGTCAATTGTGGAAATAATGAAACTTGGAGGTGTGTTGGTTAGTTCGGAAAAGTGTGTATGGATAAGAACTGAGATAAGTAAATATCTCATTTTGGTTCTTGTTGAAGTCGGCAGAAAGAGAGAAAGGCAGAGAGAAAAGAGAGAAAAGAAGAAAAAGGAAGAAAAGCAAAGGGATCGTCAAATTGGTAAGGAATTTGTGATGGTTGCAGATAAAATCTGTTGTAGTTATATGATTGTAAACGAATCTGTGTATTGGACTGATTTTCAGAATCATAAACAACAGATTTGGGCTTCAGATTTGTGCAGGAAGTGGGTTTTGCAACAAAAAGGTGAGTTCATTTGTTGTTTGTACAAATCAGTGTTTTCCTGTTAAATTAAACCTTGAAATAGCTGTATAAATTGGTTATGAACTGTATGGAATGGTCTGGAATGAGCTGAATAGAACAAATATGGGATTTGGATCAATTTTCTGAGTTTCAGCCGTAGTTTCCGGATAAAACCACGTATCCGGAAACCCCTGTGATGAATGTTTCCGGACACAGAAGAGTATCCGGTAAGTCTAGTTTTATTGTAAGTTTCCGGATAGTATCCGGGTGTTGTCCGGATTTGATGATGGTCCGGAAAGTGTATTGTCCGGATTATGCATGTATCCGGTGAGTTGTAGTTATCCGGAACCCCCGTGCTAAGTCGCCGAAGGGGGGGAATTTGAGGATGAAAATGCGATAGGTTATCTAGTATTCTCAGAGTTAAGAATATGATATGAGATGTGGTGTGATATGTTATTATGCATATACGTTAGTAAAGTGTAATGGATCCATAGGTACTAATGGTTATGTGCACGTGGAATAGATGAAGTTAGTCATTATTCTGATGTGTGTGGTACTAATGGTTATGTGCACATGGAATAGATGAAGTTAGTCATTATTATGATGTGTGTGGTACTAATGGTTATGTGCACGTGGAATAGATGAAGTTAGTCATTATTCTGATGTGTGTGGTACTAATGGTTATGTACACGTGGAATAGATGAAGTTAGTCATTATTCTGATGTGTGTGAGAAACCCTGGAATAAACGTAATTCCCGGTTTCTAAGGAAGAAGAGGGATTGACATATGTAATTGTAATCTCTACTTCCTTTCCTAAGAAATGGGCATGTGTATATTGCGATTTCTTAGGTGGGAGCATTAATCTAGAATCTGAGAAGATTCGTAGTGTGGCTCTGGAATAGGATATGAATGGAAATGGGCATGTGTATATTGCGATTTCTGGAATCAGAGTATTAATCTAGAATCAGTGAAGATTCGTAGTGTGGCTCTAAGACATGATATGATGATGGAATGTGTGTCAGTCATATTCATGGAATTGGATGAAAATCGTGTTAACGGAATAGAGTTACACGTATGGTAAGAAAAAGGGTAATCAGGTTTGATATAACTTGTTTACATTGATTTTGCAAATATTATTATGGAAACGAATGTTCTCACTAGGCGTTGGCCTAATCGTTTCAAATGATATTTTCTTACCAGGTACCGGCTCGGGAAAATAAAGGGTTGTGGGACGAGCGTTTTGGAATAGCAAGGAAGTCTATTAACAGAAGGAGATTTTGAGGGATTGTTTAGATAACTTAGTAAATCTGATTATAGTAACATAATTAGATTAATAAGTTATTTGTAGAATCATGTATCTGTAAATGTACTCTTGATGATTAATTCACTTGCTATTTTTGTAAGTTTGAAGTTTATATTATCATAACTTGTGGAAAAATTGAGGTTCAAATTAGCCCGGAATTTGGGGCGTTACAATATGGTATCAGAGCAATAGTTTAAGTGAACTAAGTATGCTGAGGAGATACTTAGACTTAAACTGTGATGAATTAAGTTATGATTCGTGAGAAATGGGTAGAAATACAAGATTAGCTATTCATGATTCACACCAACCCCCCAACATGAACGAATTAGTTCATATTGGGGGTTTTCAAACACAGAAATGAAAAGATCAAAGCAAAAGTAAACATACTTGTTCTATAGAAATGACATAATGACAACTCCCTGAAAAGCTTAATCCTCCGATCTCGCGTACTCGGTTCGCCTTCGATTCTCCGTTCCGATGTGTTTCTCCCTTGTTCTCGCCTTCAAAAATCGCCTTCCAGTCTCCCAAAACCGCCCAGAGCAATCGAAAATCGTAACTGATGCCGAATGAGCCAAACCCTAGCCGTCAAAGTGAATTAAAACGGCCAGATGCTCGGCGCGGATGGAACCGTGCGAAGAGCCGCGCCAAGCACTGGAATTCACAAAAACAGTCTTCCGCGCGACTGGTGGCGCAGCCTGGGTGGCGCGGAGAGCCGCGCGGAGCTTTGTTTGGCCCAGAAAGGTGCTTTTTCGATCTTTGCTCAGATTTGCCTGTTTCGTCCTTTAATCGTTCCAGAACTCGCCCAACTCTGAAAACTTGTGGTGACATGTACTTTCTCAAATAATGCTATTAAATTCACTATTTTACTTGAAAACTCACAACGAAAACCCCCGATTTAGGTTTCAAAGTTGTAACACCCCAAAATAAGGGCATTTTGAAATAAGTGTTATATTTATGGCTAGAGGTTCCAATTATTATTATTATTACTAATAATAATAATTATTATTATTATGGGTGTCGTTTGATACTAAATGAATTTGAAAATTTTGGAAGTTATGGTGGTATAATAAGCAAGAGAAATGGGGATATATACATGGAAGGTATATATATTACCTCCATAATTTTCTTTTCTATATATGCATATCAACAACCTTGTGTAGTGAAACCACAACCCAAAATAATTGAATTTTTATCATAATATGGGTAATGAACGAATGAACCGCATAAAAAGGACTTGGTTCGCACTGTTGAGGAAAGAAAATTAGAAAAGAAAAAGGAAATGATTACTACAGAAATTTTGGCAAAATCGGTGGTGTGATTCCACTTGCCAAATTATAGGTAAATCAAATTGATTATATTAGTGAGCAAAGTTTTCCATTCCAAAAAATAAATAAAAATAGGTGTATATAAATACAAGGACCATAGGAGAAAGAAGGCAAACTGGTGAAAGAGGCGACTGCAAGTTAAGGGAGGGAGTTCGAGTTTTATTTGACATTCAAGTGACGACGCAGGTAATATATTACGTTTAAGTTTCGGTTAACATTTTATCAATATGTAAAACCACTTAACGATGAGGTCGGCGAGGTCACTTAGTTGCAATAACGACCGTAAGACTGCAGACTTATAATAGTCGCCACCTCGAGCGGTAGTAGTGAAACCGGTGGTGGTCGAAACCGTATCGTTTTCTTTTAGTCTCGACTAATCTGAAAAACGCATATAGGACCGATGAGGGCTGAGTTAGAAACAAAAATCAACACAAAACGATCAAGCAAAATTCGGTCGCTTGAAACTTAAATATGGCAGTGGCTAATTCTTTTCTTTTTGGCTGGTGGGTCAAGATGGAGAAGTTGAAGAAGATGGGTCGTAAGACCATTCTTCCATGGTATATATATACATAAATATATATGTGTGTGTATATATATATATATATATGCATGTAAGTATATATATATATATGTGTGTATATATATATATATATCGATTTCTTAGGCAAAGTTCAAAGGGTGGCGTAGATTTAAGGAAATTATATTTTATTCCTTGAATTAATTTCCATGTCCCTGGAGGTTTGTCGAAATTGATGTGAAAAGATGGAGATAGAAAAATTATATTATTTTGGGTAGAGAAAACTAGGTACTAATAATGACGTAAGTTAATTTCTCCCTAGAGTGGGTTGACATCCTTTGTCATTGAGCTTTTGTGCTCCTCTTTTCAACTTTCCTCCGACGGTTTCTCCGGCGCAGGTCCGTCCTATTGTTTTAAAGCGGATCCAGTACCCTAACCCCCTCTCTCATCTTACTATGTCCTCATCTTCGACTCCCCCACTCGATGGAGTGGACAACCTCACCATTTTAGCCACAAAGCTCCAAGTCTCCACTTCAGAACCCCCTCTCTCGTCGGTCGTTAACGCGACCGAGAACTTACTCGCCCAGGCGGTCGAAGAGATAAAACTCGATTCTTTTGCGGAAACCTCGATGGTGGCAAGAATTTTCTCACGTAAAGGGTGCTCCATAGCCTTTCTGAAAAACATTTTCAACCGGATGTGGAAGTTCAAAGGGAGCTGGCAGGTAAAGCATCTTGGGGACGACTAAAAAAGTTCTTTCTTCGGATTCTCTTTCACCTCTCCTAAAGACCAGGAGTGGGTTCTCCAACGCACCCCTTGGATTTTTTCTGGGGTTTCCTCCTTGGATCGCCTTGGCCGGAGTCAGGAAAATGGCAGGAGGCTAAACTTAACACCATACCCCTTTTATTATCCATTAACAACATCCCCCTAAAACTCTACACAAGGAACAACCTTGCCTCGTGGCTAAAAGCAGCGGATCCGAACGCCGAACTCAAATGTAAGGGAAGTAATCTCGATATGATCCGTGCCTACACAGTAACGAAGGTAAATGTACCGGTGGATTCCAGGCCCTGCGTGGGAATATTCATTGATTACGAAGGAAGGAAAAAATGGTTGCAGTTTAAATACGAGAGGCTTCCGCTAATATGCTACATATGTGGATTATGGGGTCATGAGAACATTGGTTGCTCTAACAAGCCGGTTGTTATTCGAGACCCAGATGATCCAGACCGGAAACTATGGCAACTCTATGGCCCTTGGATCTCAGGTAACAATGTGGGAGATTGTTTTACTCCTTTTTTTGCAAATAAGGAGTGGAAGATTCACGATTTGGATGGTAGCAGTATTGGAAAAAATGTGGAAGTTCGTCCAACGGAACAGGGCAAAGAATCATCATCCGGTGAGATTCTCAGAGATACTAACCCTTCGCTGGCGACTGGAAGCGGTAATCCAAAAAAATCAAAGGAAAAGATAACTTTTTACTTTGGGAAAAAGTCCCATCCTAAAGAGGTATGTCACCCCAACTCTACCAACCTAGTCAACCCTATCACCCAATTGTCCTGTCAAGAAGGTTCCTCAAGGACCGAAAAATCCTTTTACCCACAAGTAATAGGATTAAACCTTATGAGATGACCGAATTGACCCCCAAGCCTTGTACCTCGGTTGACGAAAAACCAAATGCCAAACAAATCGAAATGACATCTACTGACCCACCTCACCCTTTGGTTCCCCCACCCACAACACACATCAACATCACTATCGCTCCTCCTCTTATCCCTGATAATATCCCAAAACCCCATACCCCTACCCCACTTTATAGCATGTCCTCACCATACACTATCCCTACTCTCTCTCCCTCACATCTCCAACCCACACGCTGCATAAACTTACCCATGTAGGGATCTCCATGCAAAACAATTCAACCCCACCAAGGCGTGGTTACCCCCTGTGAAACCGTGAATACCTACTCCCAACCCACCATAAAGTCTATCGTTTCAAACCCTGAGTGCAACAACCCCGCTGACCCACTTAAACATGCTGAAATTCCAGAAAACCGTAAGCGTATCTCTATTAAAGACAAATCAAGAAGAGCCGGAGGAAAGAAGATCAAGATAGAGATGCCCCTCCATAACGATCCCTGATAACACTCCAGCTATGGTCACACAATCACTCCCCGAAGATACAGAGGCAGGTCCGGTTAACCGGGCCTGCCTAGACAAATGAAAATCATGGCATGGAACTGCCGGGGATTGGGCAACCCGCGTGCAGTTCCGGTTCTGAAGGACCTCGTTCGTTGCCACCGACCCGATGTTTTTTTCCTTTTCGAAACTCTTGTTGCTCAGTCTAGAATCGAAGTTTTAAAGCTTAGTTTGGGATTTGAAAACTGTTTCGTCGTTGATTGTAATGGCCACAGTGGCGGTATTTGTGTTTTGTGGAATGAAATATCTGTGGTTTTGTTTTCGTCATTTTCGCAGAATTACATTGACATGCACATCACCGAGACCAACCAGGTTACTTGGAGGATCACGGGATTCTATGGATTTCCCGAACGGGGAAGACGTAGAGACTCTTGGAATCTCGTACGTACTTTAGCCACCCACTCTAACAAACGTGGGTGATTATCGGAGACTTTAACGATCTAGCTTCGCAAAACGAAAAAAGGGTCTCCTTACTCATCCGGTTTGGTGTATTAACAGATTTCGAGAAGCCCTCTCGGATTGCAATCTCTCTACTATTCCAATGCAAGGGTTCCCTTTTACGTGGTGTAGATTCAAAGGAAAAAGTAACGAAGTTTGGGAACGCATTGATCGTGCGGTAGTTTCCCCTTCTTGGTCAAATCTTTTTCCAAAGGCGTGGGTCAAGAACCTAGTGTGTCCAATTTCGGATGACTCTCCCATTCTTCTCCACACTAAAGAGGACCAATGGCCGCGACAGATAAATAACGGATTTTTCCGTTTAAAAAATAAATGGTTCCACGAGGCGTCACTCTACGCCCTTGTTGCTGGTACTTGGGACTGTGAGGCCAGCAAGGACCTGCCCAATCGACTTTCTATGATTGCTGGGAAACTTCGTAATTAGGGAAGGGCTCTCCATGTTTCTCACACTAACGAACTCGATAAATGTCGTCAAAAACTCGATTTTCTTCAGAACCATGCTTCTCACGCAAATGCTCAAGAATATGACGAAACAAACAGGAAGTTAATGTCTCTTCTCATCAAAGAGAAGGAACACTGGAAGCAAAGAGCAAAAATATTCTCGCTTAAAGATGGGGACTTGAACACGAAATTTTTCCACATCCATGCAAATGGGAGGAGAAAAAGAAACCACATCCAAAGACTAAAAAACGATGATGGGAACTGGGTTTCGGATCCTACGGAACTCTGTGCTCATCGTTGACAAGGTGACCCCATGCATTTCGGCTAATGGCAATGTTTATCTTGAAGCCCCTTTCAACAAAGAGGAATTTAAGGAAGCTCTCTTCTAAATGCACCCTGATAAAGCGCCGGGACCCGACGGTTTTAATCCGCGTTTTTTCCAACACTATTGGGACTTGATTGGTGATACTATAGTCTCGACGGGCATTTCTTGGCTACGCAACAACGCTTTCCCGGATGGAATTAACGACGCCATCATTACCCTCATTCCAAAATGCGACTCCCCGACATTTATGAAAGACCTTCGTCCCATTGCCCTTTGCAATGTCATCCTTAAAATCATAACCAAAGTGCTCGCAAATCGGCTCAAAAGACTCCTTCCAAAAGTGGTTTCGGAAAATCAATCGGCCTTCATCAAAGGTAGACTAATAACGGATAACATCCTTATCGCGTTCGAACTACTCCATAGCATGAAAAGAAACACTCGGAAAAAAGAGGTGATGTCGCTCTTAAGATTGACGTTAGTAAAGCCTATGATAGGCTTGATTGGGGTTACATCCGATTAATTCTCATAAAGATGGGTTTTTCCCTATCTTGGGTGAATATGGTTATGTTGTGCATTACTTCGGTTCGCTACTTTGTTCGCATCAACAATAACTATGCGGGACCGATCTATCCCAAGCGGGGACTCCGACAAGGCGACCCACTCTCCCCGTATATTTTCATCCTTTGTATGGAGGGCCTCTCTACTCTCTTAAAGGAAGCTACCGATCGAAATCTTATTCATGGGTGTCAAGTTTCTAGACGGGCCCCGGCCATCTCCCACCTCCTCTTTGCAGATGACGCCATCCTCTTTTGTCATGCGTCTTTAGAGGAGTGTGGGGTTCTGAAGTCGATTCTCCATAACTTTGAGAGCGGGGCGGGTCTTGCGGTCAACTTGGAAAAGTCGGGAATCATGTTTAGCAATAACGTTAACACCACCTCCAAATATGTCATTTCCAATATTTTCGGGGTCTCGAAGCCTATTAATACCGGGAAATATTTGGGACTACCATCCGTTATTGGTCGAAACAAGAAAGCTATTTTCCGCCATGTTAAAGATAAATTGTGGAACCGCCTCGCCAAATGGCGTCTTAAGCCGATCTCGAACGCGGGAAGACTCACGCTTATCAAGGCGGCGGCCCAAGCCATCCCGGTCTATTTTATGAGCGTGTTTTTGCTCCCAAATTCCCTCTTGAAGGACATTCAACGTCTCCTCAACTCTTTTTGGTGGAGCTCAAAAAGGGATGGTTCTCGCGCAATAAATTGGTTGACTTGGGAAAAACTTTGTACGCCTCAACACATGGGAGGGCTCGGATTCCGAGACTTCTCGGCTTTCAATATCGCTTTATTGGGGAAGCAAGGTTGGAGACTCCTCTCCCAATCGACGTCGCTAGTAAGCCAGGTCTTCAAGGCTAAATACTATCCCAAGGGAGATTTTTTTGACGCTAAATTGGGTCACAATCCAAGTTTTGTTTGGAGAAGTATTTGGAACGCTCATCAATTGTTGCATAAAGGTTATAGGCGAAAGGTGGGCAATGGAGAATCAATCTTCGTTTGGAAGGACCCGTGGCTCCGTGACGAGCAAAACTTTTGGGTAAATAACTCTCCTCCACCCGGTGGCGACAATATGAAGGTTTGTCAACTCTTCTCTAGTAACACAGTCGGTTGGGATTACGATTTTATTGTTCGCTCTCTCTCTCCAAGAGATATTAGCGAAATCCTCAAGATTCCGTGTCTCAAGGGCGGGAACGACCGGTGGATTTGGCATTTTAATCACAGTGGAATTTTTACAGTTAAGAGTGGTTATCGCTTCCTGTTGAAGAATACCCTTAACCAAACCAATATTACTGTCATCCCTTTATGGAAACGAATCTGGAAGGCTAACATCCCTCACAAAGTCAAATGATTCGCTTGGAATCTTGCGAATGATGTTCTGCCAAACCGGGTCAACCTTAAAAAACGAGGGATAAATGTTCCGGATCTTTGCGCTCTCTGTGGGGCCAACCCGGAAAATGACTGGCACATTTTCATCGGTTGCCCGGTTTCCGTAAGGGTTTGGAAGGAGGCAAGACTGTGGGATTACATCGATAAAATCGCGACCGAGTCGGATGACTTCTCTTTTATTGCGAACTGCATGAATGACAACAACGAGAGGACGCGCGATATTTTTCTTATGATATGCTGGAGCATTTGGAAGCTCAGAAACTCCGCTTGGTTAAACGGAGCGGTCAAAAACCCGAGACGGGCAGCCCATATTGCCATTAACTCTTACGTCGAATGGATGTCCGTAAATAATTTTGGTAATCGTCACCTCGCTGCTGCACCACCAAGCGACTGCAAACGTTGGCATGCCCCCCCTACGAATTTCCTAAAATGTAATGTCGATGCGACTATCTTCACCTCCTCAAATCAATGGGGATCGGGAGCGGTTCTCCGTGATCACAACGGAGATGTTATTGCTTGCCACTCCACTCTTGACATAGGCACTCCGTCGGTAAAAGAATGCGAGACCCTTGCTATCATGCATGCGATTGAATGGGTCATAATTCAGGGTCACCGGCGGGTCATTTTCGAGTCTGATGCGATGACTGTCGTCGACGCGCTCAACTCGGAGTCGGAAAATCTTACGGAGTTTGGGTCTCTCATTGAACGTGGCAAAGCTCTCCTCTCTCACTCAGCCGATTATAGAGTCAGCTTCGTCCGAAGATATGCGAATGATACCGCCCACACCATTGCTAGAAATGCTCATATATTACCTAGTCGTGCTACTCTGTTAACTATTCCTGTTTTCTTGGTTGATCATTTACAGCCTCCTTGTAATTTGGATCATTAATGAAATTCCTCCTTTTTTCAAAAAAATAATAATGACGTAAGTTGCTATGGATGAATCATAGGGATATGATGAGGGCAGTCAAGTTTAGTTTTAAAACGTATCTTGTAAAACATCATAAAGTTTTGCTTGGTAATAGAGAAGTGAATAACTTTAGTCGGTTATTCTCATCAGATAGGGAGCCGATAGACTTTACTAGAGGCAAGACAGTAAGGTCGAGAACCACATGTGAGTCTTCATGAGACTTTAACTGGAATGCATGCTTATATAAAAATTATTTGAGCATTATGTTATTTTTATGTACATGTTTATGGGTTTGATACATGTATGTAAATTATTTATTATGGGTTGCATGCTAATTGTTTACGTGTTATTTTTAAACATTTATTAGCATGTTATGAATGGGTTTATTTAAGAGTCGGGTATGGGAATGGGTCGATACCTCGTAAGGGATGGCATCTCCTAGGGATGGGTGACTGGACAAGGGAGAGCCGTATAACCCGGGGAAAACGCCGACGACGGTAAGACCCTAACCCGACGATTTGATTTAAGAGATCTCGTTATTATTTTAATGGTTTTCGAATGTATGTGCATGTTATTGTTATTATTTTTATTTTATTTTTACATGATGGGATATGTATGTTTATGCACGAAAACCATGAACTCGCTGAGCTTTATCAAGTTGACTATTAGTATGCATCTCAGGGGCCGGAAGTTCAAAGATGGACAAAGGCAAAGGACTCGCATAGGAGATAAATGCATCAAGTTTCTTTTGAATAAAATGTCTAGATTTTATTACTTGAAATATTATATATTGTAACCCGGTATGGGACGGGTTAGTTTTTGGGATTTTAATTTACGATTTAATTATTGTGAGACGTCCGCTGTAATAAGACTTTATTAGTCTTTAAGTTTTGAGTAAATAAATGTTTTATTAAGGAAATTTACGTGGCACCTTATGGTAAAATTTAGGGTGTTACAAAAATAATGTTGAAAAACGACATTATCACAAACCAGTTGATTGGCATCGGTTTTGAATCTCATGGTCTTTATCGATTGTCTATGTTGCGATCTCCAGCTACACATCTTTGTGATTCTAGTAATAGGGAGGTGCACTGTCGGTTAGGCCACCCTTCTTTGCCTGTTCTGAAACAATTAAAACATGATCTTTCATTTGTTCGTGAGTTAACATGCGAGTCATGTTAGTTAAGTAAACACACTCGTTGTTCATATCCCTCTAGCAAGTCTAGTCGAGTCAACTCATTATTTGAACTCATTCACTCCGATGTATGGGGAGCGTGTCCTATTACTTCTACAAATGGTTTTAAATATTTCATTACATTTGTGAATGGATTTTCTCGTGCAACATGGGTTTAGTTACTTAAATCTCGTGATGAAATATTTTATATCTTTCATGAATTCTATGCGTATGCCAGAACCCAGTTTGATGTTTTCATTAAAACATTACGATCTGATAATGCAAAAGAATATTTTTCTGTGATTTTACAAGTTACCTTTCTAAGCATGGTATTTGTTAGCAAAATATCCACACGTAAAATGGGCACAATAATGGCGCAAGTATACACCACGTATTGCGTTCGCTCACAAGTAATATAATGGTAAGAACCCAATATCGTATCCACGGGGATTGGACTACCAAGAATCGGAGATTTCTACGAACTTCCGGTGCAAAGGTGAGGTTTTTAATAATTTGTTTGAAGTTGGTTTTGAGCAAATAATTAATTATAAAATTAACGCGATTAATTAAAAAGCGGGTACGGGTGTAAGTTTTCCCCTCGAGAGTATTTAATTAATAACTTAAATGGTTAATAAAATCGGTCACAATTTGTCCCACACGATTTCCTCCTCTCGAAGCTACGTCGTAAAGGTTGTAATAACGATTTTATTATAAAGTTCCTACACAAGCTATCTTTCGGTTTACCAACCTTACTAAGTAGATCTCGAAAATCTTAGTCTTGCCGGATGTAAAGAGATGCGCATATCTCTATGTCACACCTACTCGACCAGCGTTTTGACCTTAGCTCGGTTATGCAACAACCCATATCTCTATGTGATTATTGAAGATTTTCTCAAACCTCCTTGCATCAATCAAGCCGTATTTCGGATCCGCCCCTCTTGAGGTCTAAGATCTAATATTAACACGTACACGTGATCAGCTTGTCCGCGTTGCGTTATGTTCCGACTCGAATGACTAAACCGAAAAAATAACTAAATGTAGTAACACCCAAGTGTTACATTTTTACCCTCTCGGGTTTGGCTTACACCCGCACCCAAAGGGGGGTTTAGCTACTCATAAGAACAGAAAACATAATATAGTAGAAGAAATAAGTAAACTGGAATTGCATTAAACGTAAACGATAACGTACCACTGTGGCCACAAGTGTTCCACAGTGGGTAACAGAAAGTAAATACTTGAAAAGCAAATTACAAGAACTAAAATACTGAAATGTAAATGCTACAACTATTCTTCCACTGAGTTTTTGAGAGCTTTGGATGATAAGATGATGTTCAAATGCCAAGCCAAGCTTCCTTTATATAGTGGAGGAGAGGAGAAAAAGTTGAAAGGGACTTGAGAGGAGAAAGTGACCTCTCATGGTTGTATTCTTCCCACCTTTTGGCACCATCTCCCTTGTCCACATTATGCCTCTAAACTTGATCAAAACTCAGCATTGACCCCAACATGCAAGTCTGCAACTTGCACAAAAATGCTCTCCAAATCTGCAGAAAATCGGATTTACACAGCACTCGCCACAGTACTGACGTTGTGGCCACAATGGTACACCAAACGCAACATTTTGATCTTTTTGATTATTTTCAACATTTTGGAACAACTTAGACCAAGAGAAGTAGATAGTCTCAAATGGGTACGAAAAAGGTTAAAATGGGTTTAAAATTGCTGACAAATAACTCTAAAAATTGAGGGATATCAGTATTGTATATGAATCATCATGTGCATACACACCCCAGCAGAACGACATTGCTGAACGAAAGAATCGCCATCTACTAGATGTGGCTCGCACTATGATGATTCTCTATAATGTACCACAAAGTTTTTGGGCTGATGCGGTTCATACATCTAATCATATTATTAACCTTATGCCATCTTCGGTTCTTTTAGGGAAGACACCTTTTTCCATTCTATTTCCCAAAGGCACTCATTTTTCCTTCACTCCTAAAATGTTTGGATGTGTATCTTATGTTCATGATCATCGCCCGGGACGTAATAAACTTACAACGCGTGCTATCAAGTGTGTGTTCCTTGGGTATTCACGTGTGCAAAAAGGCTATTGTTGTTATAGTCCAACCTTTCGTAGATATCTCACATGTGCTGATGTCACCTTCAATGAATCGAGTCCCTTCTTTGGAACCCCTATTAGCGGTGCTCCAAAGTCGGCAAATCCTATTCCCGACTCTTTGAATCCTTTGATACTCCATTTTTACGCTTCCTAATAGTAGCACCAAATACTGCTACTCTGATAGTACCGACCGATACTACATTCACAAAGGTGTATAGTCGACAACACCAAAGGCAAATGCCTGAGACCCAAGAGTCCTTATCTGTGCATCATGATTCTGGTGAGTCTTCTGTTTCCCTACCTGATACACACATACCATCGCCTGATATTGTCCCCAACCCAGTACCCGGTACACCTCTACCACCACATACCGAGCCTTATGACCCACCTGGTGCCCCTCTCCCCGATATTCCAATTGCCTTCTGAACACGCACACAAAATCGTATCCGATATCCCATTCATGATTATATTGGTTACTTGCACCTCTCTTCAGAGTCATATGCCTACACAACAAGCATTGATAACCATATTGTTCCTCGAAATGTGTCTGAGACTCTTAATCACCCGGGATGGTTTAAGGCAATGCAGGAAGAGATGGATGCCCTCTAGAAGAATCATACTTGGGATTTGGAACAACTTCCTCATGTAAAATGCAAAGTGGGTTGTAAGTGGGTATTCACAGTAAAACTTCATTCTGACGGTTCTCTTCATTGGTTAAAAGCTCGATTAGTTGCAAAGGGTTATTCTCAAGCCCATGGTGTTGACTATGAGGAGACATTTCCCCCGGTAGCTAAAATGTCATATGTCCGTATTTGTATGTATAACTTTGGCTGCCATTAATCATTGTCCGCTTCATCAATTGGATGTCAAGAACACATTTCTTAATGACATTCTTGAGGAGGAGGTGTACATGGAACAACCACCTGGGTTTGTTATTGAGGAGGAGGCCACAAAGGCATGTCGACTGCGACGACCCTTGTATGGTCTTAAACAGCCCCCTAGAGCATGGTTTGGACGTTTTTCAGATGTTCTCCAAGAATTTGATATGACTCACAGTTCCCAGGATTATTGTATTTTCTTTAGACATCATGAAGGTCGACGAATCATATTATGGTTTATGTTGATGACATTATAATCATTGGAGATGATAGCACCGGAACTTTATACTTAAAACAATTTTTACATACTCAGTTTCAAGTTACTGACATTGGACGACTTTGTTACTTCCTTGGGATAGAAGTATCTCAATCTCCACAAGGTATTCTTCTATCTCAACGGAAATATGTTCTTGATATGCTTACTGAGTGTGGTCTTTTGGGGTGTAAGCCAGTGGACAAACTGATGCTCGTTACAGGAAAACGTTTTCCAAATGATGGAAATATTATGAAAGATCCACAGAGATACAGGAGACTTGTTGGAAAGTTAAACTATTTGACTGTTACTCGACCAGATATATCATTCTTGGTTAGTGTCTTGATCCAATTTATGTCCACTCCTTATACGAGTCATTGGGATGCAACGCTTTGCGTTTTAAGGTATCTTAAGGCCACACCACGATTAGGGATACTCTATTCAGACCAGAGACATTGTCGAGTGGGTGCATTTACTGAAGAAGGAAATGGCAGGATATCTGGTTTCTCAGATGCGGATTGGGATGGATATTCCGTTTCTAGGAGATCGACTACAGGGTATTGTGTATTCGTTGGAGAAAATCTAGTTTCTTGGAGAAACAAGAAACAACATATTGTCTCCCGATCAAGTGCCGAATCAGAATACAGGGCCATGGTAGATGTGTCATGTGAAATGACGTGGGTAAGGAGACTCCTAATAGAGCTTGGAGTAATTACAGATGACTTGATGAGACTATATTGCAATAACAGTTAGCCATACACATAGCCAAGAACCAAGTACTACATGAGAGGACCAAACATATTGAGGTTAACTGTCATCTCATTAGAGATCGTGTTATGGGAACACGAACAGATCCTCCTTCGATCCAACCGGTACACATCCGGCTTCTTCTCCCAACAAAATACATACGATAGATTAACATTTATCTGTTAATTTCCTCATCGATTTCTCTGTTTACAAGTATTGTAAACACCGATCAAGTAAATTTGGTGTGTCGTTTTCCATCTCTTATTTTTCCGTCAAGTTACGTTTATTGTGTGGTTGATCATTGTTCCGTTGAGAGTTCGAGTTTCATCGTTTCCGTATACGAACACGTTTGAGTTTATTTTTGGGTTTTGGGGAATTTCGATTAAGTTTCTACTCGGTTTCGATCACGGTTTTCTGGGTTGGATCGAGTGTGGTGTGAACGTTATTTGCAACAACCAGAATTGTCTCTTTTGATTAAATTGACTTTACATGTGAATATGAGAACAAAGGCTTTCAACAGTAAGGGCTATCAAAAAAATCCTCTAAAAACATAGGTATTGCCTGTTCTTGATTTCCTATATTTTTTGGATTTCCTATAATTTTTTGGATTTCCTAAATTGGGGTTTTTTTTTTTATAAATATTAAATTGGATTGTTTATTTGATGAATCATGATTTGTTCAATTTGATGAACTTTGTTATGTTTAATAATATGGGGGATACTCGAATGATGATTTTAGGTCTTCGTGAACTACATATATATAAGGTTGACAACTACGACCCAATTTGTGCCATTTTATATGAGTGTTATCTTTATTGTTTGGCTACATAATTCATCATCACAAGACATATATATCAAACACAAAACTAGAGTAGAAAACTAGAGTAGAGTGAACTACTTTTTATGATGTATATCACGTTTGATGTTTCTATTTCCAATTTTTAAGGATTGAATTGTCGATTTCTGTGTATGTTATTATAGTAGATTCTTGTTTGGATTAAATCAAAACAACCCACAACTTCAATATTGTTCATCTGTCACGCCATGCATGTTGCATACTTGGAGGTTATTTGATGTATAGTACTTAGGTTTCTTTTTTTTCTTCTCAATCTAAGTTATTTTTCCCAATTTCTCATCAATATTATCAATCATTTTTATCAACATGGTACAATCACTTCTTCCTGCTGCAACTCAGTATGCCTCTCCATCTCTTGCTGGGGCTTTTTCGATTTATGTCACGCCTCCATCCGCAGTCTGTATAGCACTTTGGTACGCCTTTCCTGCGTATTTTATTGGTTTTTGTATATCACTATTCTTCCAATTGAGATACAATTCAGATATCATTCTCAATTTGCCATTTTGTTTATTTTTACAATTTTCAGCACTTTGTGATCAATTCTAAGTTCTTAGCTTCAATTTGGTTAAATGTGGACACATTTTAAAATGTCCAATTTATAAATGCATCTCAAACTTTGGAAAAGAGGAACTTGTATTCTTACAAAATTTGGAAATTTAGAACCAAGGCATAATTTTAATTTTGCAATGAAAATTCGAGGATTTGATTCTAGATGTAAAACATGATATAGTTTTTGTTAAAATTTTGAATTTTAATACAATTCTATTATCTGGCCTAGGTTTTTTTTACTTGTATTGTATTTTAGAATTTTCTGTTTATTTTGTTACTTTTCAAGCAAAGTGGTAGATCAATGCGTCGTATATGTAATTATCTTTCTACGTAGTACGTACCGAGTTTTTTGTTGGACTAAAATTTTAGGCATTGCATTGTGAATATTAGACATGGTTTTTGTTGATGAAATGTGTGTTACTTTATTTGTTGCGCTTATACCGATTATTAGCAAACTGTATTTTGTATTTTGCTGGTTGTTTGGTTAACATGTTTGTTTTGTTTTGTAGGGGTCTCCAATGACAGCAATTGTGAGGAAGAACTTGGTCAATAAGTTAAACCATTTGTTACAAGGCTACAAGTGTGTATCTTTTTTAGAACTTCAGGGTTGTTCAGAATTCCAAATCTTTCAAGATGATTGGCTCAAAGTTCAATATTTTTATCACTATTTACTAAAATGGAAAAAGTCGATACTCATCTTTCTTCTATCCCCGTGCATGGGTGTCATTTTTAAGTTAGAAAATAATTACCGAGTGTGTCAGGGATGACATGGTTGTATGTTTTAAAAAAGTATGGGTTAGTGCACTTCACGTCAATATTTTGTACATGTCTCATTTTGGAGTTGAGATGCGTTTGGACATGCCATGTAGGTATAATTTTTGTGAATTATATGAATAAATATGTTGATACTTAAACTTACCAACTAACATTTATTTATGTACACCCGAAAAATTATATGTAAGTAAAATTCTAAGTTATATGTGAATTTTTGTCATTTTTATAGTTTTATTAAGTAAATTATGGATTAGATGTGTTTGGTTATGGATTTGGTTAAGAAAATGGAGGAGAATAACATTTTCTGCACTTCTCGACCGTCACTCAGTCTGGACAGAATGGCATGGTCGAGAAAGAATGGCCCGGTCGGGTACGGGTCTGATTCACATAAAACCCAATTTTGTAGCATATAATTTCATTTGTTCTCTTTTACCTACCTCTTTTTGACCAAACCCTTCTCCGCCTCTCTTTTTCTCTCTTTTCTTTCACTATATCTTTTACCCTACTATTCTCTCTGTAACACCCTCAAACTTGGAAAGAGCAACTAAAAAAAATCGGTAAAATAATCAAATAAGGATGAAATCCCCTTCTACAAACCATCCTTGGAAATACCTCAATAAAAAGAACATAATAACTTCAACATTCAATATCTTAAGTCATACGCCAAGACTACAAAAGGTTGGATGTTACTCAACCCAATACAAAGTTGTTATTCCCAAAAATGCGGAAGACTTCACCAAGCCACTTACTTCTTGAGCACACAACTAGCTCTCCACTCTTCACAGTGTCACTAGAACTATATCCTAATCGGAACCTGTTGCACATGCCGACAAATAAAAAGATTAGGCTAACGCCTAGTGAGTTCAAGAGTTTTTATCATGGTTATATAATTCGTAAGACGAGAAAGGTGCAAATTAAATCATGAGTTCCAAAAAGGATTTACTTTACATGCAAACCACCCATTTTCTAACGCACACAAATTCCGTGACGAATGCTCCCATATAAAACGATCCTCAAAAGTGGACTCAACCCAAAACTCACTTGAAAGGTGAAATAGTATTTGATTTCCAAAATTATAAAAACATGAAATAATCTCTATTATTCAAATCATCCCAAACACGGATGAGGTATAAATCACAGCCCATAAAATATGAAAAACAATCCATATAAACAAAATACGTCACCGAAAACATGGATAAAATAAATACCCAAACAACACCTTTCGGTGACGGGGGAGACCCGATTCCATGGTATGTGGTAGGACCCAAAGTTAAGCCATATATCCATGTTATTGAACTACAGCTCAGATCGTGACTCTATTGTCTGCTTTAATAAGCTCCAACTCGAGTCGGACTTTATTGCCTGCTATAAATATAGCTACACCTCAAGTCCCACAACCAGCAACGAGTGGCACCCCCATATCCCATATTGCCTGATGTGCCCAGCTACACCTCAAGGATACACGACCTTATTGCATGTTCATTCTCTGGTAAGTTACACCTCAAGGTTTCCATTGGACCCATATTGCCTACTTACCAGCATTCAAGAGTTGGAGTCTCGACTCCTTACTTGATAACCCAAGATGGTCAACCGTCGTGCACAAGTCTTAGAACATCAAACCACAAACCCAAAATTCCGGAGTACAACCCAAATACGGTTCCTCTCCACAACACCGGGACACAAAATGCCAAAATGGCATACTTCACAAAGTGAGAATACCAAGACTCTTCACTATATAAATATGACCGACTCATATACCTATGGATCCAATGCATTACGGTCTAAAAGTACATGACTCCACTTGAACGACACACGCACCCAAGACATGTACTCTTCAATCAAATGCAATAAATGCAACTGACGACCAAAGCTCCACATTCAATTGTTAAAATCCGGACAAATGTCCTCAAGACTCAATAAAGTCATAAACAGAGCCATAAGCTCAACCAAAACCAATAACCGCTCATAAAAACCAAATGATGCTTTAAAACGTATGTAACCCACGTTTATGCGAAACATGCTCCATAGACACGAATTACTCAACACACTCTTAAATAAGACACGTCATTTCCAAAGTACACACCAAAGAGCATTTATACCAAAGGATTTACAATCGTAAGATAAATCATTTAAAATAACAATACTTAAGATTCATCCATCAAAATACCCAAAATACATATTTTTTCTCAAACCAAAAGGTTTACAACTTCTAAAATGTTCACAAGGCCGGGAATGACCAAAATCCAATAACCCACATGTTCGTATTTTCAAAACGTACCACAACATAAATTATGCATGTTTCCAACAAAACACTAAAAGTGCATTTTTACCAAATAATCTCTAATTATGCAATAATTATCAAAACACTTGCATTTATACTCATTCTATCAGATTACCCAAAAATCCCAAAAGTGGGTGTTTTTTAAGATTTATAAAGTCAAACACTCCAAATAATCAAGCACACCAAATAACTCAATAATTGATAAATACATGTAAACCACATACATTTTTGGCATGTACAACGTTTTCACAAATTAACATGAACTCACCTTGCTAGATTTAGGCTAAATCTATATTTTCCCCCAATTTAAGCTCCTTTGAAGAAACTTGAATCTTCAAGCCAAATCTTACAAATATCTATATCCATAAGTTTCCAACCATAAATATTCATATCCAACCACTTAGAATCGTTCACCCAAACATAATACATCAAAATCTCCATTTTGACCCAAAACCCCAATTTGACCTAACTTTTCTCAAAATCATCCAAACCAAAATTGGAGAGATAAAGCACTAAGAAGTCAACAATGGACCATTTATAACTCATAATAAAGTTTAGAAACTAGAAGGATGAACTCACCACTTAGATTTTGGTGAAAACCTAGAAAACCCTAAATTTCTTGAAGATGGAGGTGATGACGATGAGCTCTTGATCTTTGCCTCCACTCCACCACCAATTACCCTTGGATCTTCCCAAAACTAACACTCTATCCTCAAAAAGCTCTCAAAAACGAAACCATAGCAATTTGAATCGCCAAAAACGAAGTAGAAATGAGATAGATATGAAGAAATGAAGTTTGGGGCTGAAAATCGCGTTTTTATGCAAATCAGGCGCTCCGCGAGATTCTCCGCACGGGTACATCAGCGCCAAAACCCGCGCGCGACTTTGGTTGCCCGGTTTCTTTCTAAACACCGTTTTGGCCATAACTTCTTCGTTTTAGCTCCGATTTCGCTCCGAAAAGAACCGTTGGACTCGTATTTGAATTATCCATCCAACAAGACCATAAAATCTAGGATTTAATCCAAAATCCTATTTTTCATATTTATCTTAAAAGATCGATACCTTCCAAAAATCGAGGTGTTACACTCTCATCTCCCTCTAAACTAAATTTGGTCTAAATATATTTATTCCATGCACAATCGATTTCTCCATGGGTGTTTAAAAGATTTGGAGTTAGAAGTTCAAGCTTGGTGGATGGAAACTCAAGATCTTCATCTTCTTCATCTTCTCCAACTATCTTTCCACCATTGGGGATTTCTTAAAAACTCATTTGTAAGTTCATCTTAACCTTCTAAACCTTTATTTAAGTTAAAACCTTCCATTTTAACATCCTAGAACATCCCTTTTGAAGTACCTTCCATATTTTGAAATTTTGACTATTTTTGGGTATTTTGGATGATTAGAGGATTTGACTAAGGTATGTTATGAATCTGAGTTTGGGGTTACTTTTGGTGCATCTCTAGACTTTGGTTGCAACCCAGATTAATTTTCAAGAGGTGGGTGTTGACGGATCTGAAGTCTTCACTTGGAAGCTCAAGATTTTGGGTAAAAACTAGATTTAGCCAAAATCTAGCAAGGTGAGTTCAAGTTGATTTGTGAAAACGTTGTACATGCCAAAAATGTCCATTTTAAAGTGTTTATGTGTTTTACATGAAATTATCAAATGTTGTATTATTTGGTGGGTTTTGATTATTTGAAGCGTTTGACTTTATAAACCTTGTAAAACACCATATTTGGGATTTTTTTGAGTATTTTGATGAATAAATCATGAGTGAAAGTGTTTTGAAGTTTTATCTTATAAATGGAGGTCGTTTGGTAAAAATGCACTTTTAGCGCGTGTTTTAGAAATATGTATAAATTGTATAATGGGACATTTTGAAAGTATAAGCGTGTGAGTTCTTGGATTTTGGTCATTATCAACCTTGTGAACATTTTAGAATTTGTAATCTTTTTAGTTTTGGGCCGATGGCCAATCGTGGATTGAGAGACAAGGATTTTGGGAAAATTGCATTTCGGTTTATGTAACCATATTAGCTCGCTTAGTTAGCCAAACGTCTCATGATGCCCCTTTTGGGCTTGATTTATACTCAAATGAGTCTTGTGGGTATTTGCCTAATTTTATTAGCTTGATAAGGAGCATTGGATGTATGATGCTTTTGACTGCATCTTGATGGAAATTACATGTTTGAATGCGTTAGTTCATTCGTTTGGAGTTATGTAATGTTTTAGACTGTAATGCATTGGATCCATAAGAGTCTGTTTATTCAACGTGGTGTTTTGATGTCCATGTTTGAGTCTAGTGAGTGGTCCCCAAGTCATGTTTTTATGTAAGCTTGCGGTGGTGCTCGTGGGAGCCGTATACGGAGCTAAGTCTTGCGGTGGTGCCAATGGTGAGCCGGATACGGGGACTTATGACTTTTGTGGTGAGACTCATCAGAGGTCGAGTAGACACTAGGGTCATTTGGGGTATCTTGCGGTGGTAGCTCAGAGAGGAGCCGTATACGAGATCCGTGGCCCTGTGTGAATCTCGAGAACGTTGATAAGTGGCTTAACTTTGTGTACCCTCCACATTCGATGAAATCGGGTCTCCCTCGTCACCGAAAGGTGTTTTTTTGGGTATTGAATATTAGTATCTATGTTTTTGGTGACGTTTTATACATATGGATTGTTATCCATAATTTATGGGTTGAGTACTATGCCCCATCCGTGTTTTAGATGTTTTGGGATATAGAGTTCTATCCACGTTTTCATAAATTGAGAGTTTAATTACTATTCATATTTTGAGTGAGTTTTGGGTTGAGTTTACTTTATGAAGGAACGTTTTACATTGGAGCGTTTGTCTTTAAAATTATATGTGTTGGCAGTGGCATAGCTAATTGGGAAGGGGGGGGGGGGGGGCTTGCACCGGGGTCTGGCCGGTGCAAGCGCCCGTAACTATCCTCCCACCTTTGATGTATTATGCAAATAAAAAGATTAATATACAACACATGATAGCCCCAAAATTTGGTTGGCGGCTTTCTCCAAAGCCTCCACTAACCAATCAAAGCTTATGCAATTCTAAATTCTAAATTCTATATGAAATGGTAAAGGATAATTAATTATTAATATTAGTTACGTTTTTTATTTTAGATTTTTAGATTTTTTTAGGTAATTAAAACAATCCTAAACAAATCTAATTAATTAAGTATTAGTTATTTACTTAATTAGTTTGGTTGAAGATTTTATATTTGACATAAGTCATAATAATTTGTTTTGAATTTTGAATACTGTATTATATAATTTGTAATTTGTTTGAATTTTAAATCGTAAAGTTCTTCATATTTTGTGATTTTAGGTTTAATCATGAGTAAGAAAAGAACAATCGACTTTTTTTTCAAGCAAAAAGATGATGTTAATAATCCACAACTACATCGTGTCAATAATAATCTTGCGGAAAATATGCATGGTTGATATAGAAAAAACTATTAGGGTTGAACCTGAAAAAATTGATGTATCAAATGTGGAGAATCTCAAATAGATTCTTTGATTCATGATCCCGACACACGACCTTCAATGTTAAGTTATCCGAATAACCAACGTGATTAGATTATGCGGGCATATATTAAACTTGGACCATATCAACTTCATAAATCAAAGTATCATTTTAGTCTGAATGGTCCTAACAGTAAAATGCATAGTTTTCAAATAGCTTGGTTTAAGAGTTTTTGGTGGTTGGAATATTCTGAGAAAAATGTGTAGAAACCTCTAACTAATTGTTTTTATTCCCATCAGATAAGTCAATGAGAAAATTATGAACATTGGAACATTTATGTGTTAGTCTTTTTTTTTGTTCAGATACAATATTATTGGTATTATTTTTAAATAAAGTACGATATTGAACATCAGAACCCCCCTATCCTAAATTCTTGGCTACACCTGTGTGTGTTGGAAAGCGTTTATATTAGTGTTGCCATCACCTAAAATGCGTGCTTATTGGAAAACGGGCGTGTTCATATTTAAAGTAAATCATTTTGGAAAATCATGATTTAAGTTGCATTCTTTCCTTTTAACGATTTATATAATCATGATGAAAACTCTTGAACTCACTAGGCGTTAGTCTAACCTTTTTTATTTGTCGGCATGTGCATCAGGTTTCGGTTGAGGAATGGTACTAGCGACAATGTAAAGATATAAGTGCTAGCTTTATGCACGAGAAGAGAGTAGCTTGAGTGAAGTCTTCCGCACTTTGGGAATAGCAAGTTGTATTGAGTTTAGTAACACCCGACCTTATTTAGTCTTGGTATAAGACTTGAGTTAAGGAATGTTGAAGTTACATATATCTTTTAAATTTGAGGTATTTCCAATGATGGATTTGTAGAAAAGGATTAAATCCTTTATTTGTTATAATATCAAAAATTTATTTAGTTGTTATTTCCAAAATTTGAGGGTGTTACAATTTATATGGACAATCTATGTATTAACACCCAAATTACTAACGCTACCACGCAACGCACGGTTCTCACGCTAATGTTGATAAAAAGAATCACGTATTAAAAAAATCCGATTTAAGTGGGAGGATAGTTTCCTAGCACTAATTGAATCTTAATGGAAGATTCACATTAAGATATTATTAGTTTTTTGGTCTCTTCGCCTATAATAGGGATTGAATATCATCAAATTCAATTCATTCCATTCCAAAAAGCAACTCGTAAAAAAAGTCGCAACTAGAAGAGAGAAATAAAAAATATCTATGGTCCCATGGTACACTTTGTATGATTATATGCATATATGTGATTATCATATTGTTCATCATCTTGAGCTTGTATAATCTTAATACTTAAATTGTAACACCCTTAAATTGTGAAAAAACAATTAATTAAAATTTTCAATAATACATTCGAAATAATAGGATTTCTTCCTATCAATAGGTAAAATACCTCCAATTACAAATCTATGGTTAACCTCAAACTATATATATATATATATATTTCAAGTCTTGTGACAAAGACTATAACCAAATCGGGTGTTACTTAACCCAAGTACAAGTTACTAAATCCCAAAGATGAATGCGGAAAACTTCACTTAAGTTATTCACCTCTCGAGCACTTTACTAGCACACGACCTTTCACAGTGTCACTAGAACTACTCCCAACCTGAACCTGTCGCACATGCCGACAAATAAAAATGGTTAGACTAACGCCTAGTGAGTTCAAGAGTTTATAGCATGATTTAAATAATTCTTTAAATGAAAATTGCAACATAGATTATGATTTCCAAAAGAGTTTACAAAATGGATATAAACGACTCATTTTCCAACGCACCCAAAATCTATGAGAAAAGTTCCCAAAAGATATAAAGCGTTTTCCAAAATGAATTCCAATCCAAACTCACTCAACACGTGAATATGCCCATCCTGGAATGACTAACGCACCCGGGCATGTAAATATCAATAATGCGCAATAATATGCGATATGATGCAATAAATGCAAACCATAATTAAGACCCCACATTGAGTCATCAAAACCGGACAAAATGTCCCCAAGACTTTCTCAAAGTCAAAACCGAGTGAAATGCTCAAAACTCATTAGACCCATAAATGATGGTCATCATAGCATAAAATGCATTTAAATATCGATTAGGTAAACAAGTACCACAAAATCATTATTAACCCAAAACTCGACACGGGTTAAAAAAACGTTTTTCCCAAAAGGACTCATACCCTTATAATTCTCAAAATAACTCTTAAAACTAAATTGTGCATTTTCCCAAATGGTTTATAAAATCAATTTCACCAATGTGATTAAACCATCAAATAAACTTCATTTTGAGCAATAAATCTTTTACGGACATATTTATGATTTCTACACATCAAAATATTCAAAAATCCCAAATATGGGTGTTTTACAACATTTATGAAGATAAATACTTCAAAAGAGTTAAATTCATCAAATAACTCAACAATTGATAATTTCAAGCAAAACACACAAATATTTGGAAAATAACATTTTTGGCATGTACAAAGTTTTCACAAATCAACTTGAACTCACCTTGCTAGATTTAGGCTAAATCTAGATTTTCCCCAAACGTAAGCTCCCTTGAAGAACTTGAACCTTCAAGGCAAATCTTCCAAAAACCTAGATCCATAAGTTTCCAACCATAAATATTCACCTCTAAACATAAAGAATCATTCCCTAAACATATTACATCAAGATCACAACTTGTACCAAAACCCTAACTTCCATATATGAAGAGAAGAGAAGATTACCTTAACCATAACTTGAATCCACCAACCAAAACATCTCTAGAACCACCAAGATGAACCACCAACTCCCAATCTTCAAAGTGGAGTGAAAAGGGGTGGGTGAAACCCTAGAAACTTGATGAAGGAGATGAAGTGAAAGGTTTCTTGAAAGGTTTAGGTTTTCAACAATGGTGAAGGTTTGTTTTGGGGAAGAAGGATGAAGAGGAGAGGGGAGATTTAGGGTTTTCTAGAGAGAGAGTTCGGTTTTAGAGAGAGAGAGAGAGAGAGCTGAGTTGAAGATGAGAAAATGAAATGGGGAAAGTGAGAGGGAAGAGTCTTAAAAGCAAACAAATAATTCCATCAGATGCATCGCGGACGTCCGCAAGGTCCTACGCGGACGTCCGACTTGCATTGGCCGAAATCCCATTTTTTTATTTGTTGCTTCCGCGGATGACCCGCGAACTTTTGCACATCACGGACGTCTGGCCCTTGGCCCATTCGGACGTCCGCAAATCTAAACTCCATAGTTCTATTTTCGGGGTGTTACAATCCTCCCAACCTTAGAATGATTTCGTCCCCGAAATCTAGATCCTTTACAACCAAAAGCTACCCAACTTAAGCCGACCATGTTCCATCAACTTCCATTGGAATATGAGTTTCCCCCACCCAGACTGCTAAGACAAACCTCAAGCAAACTCTTACCAACAATGTACTCTTAGGTGCACTGTACTTATATCCGGGTGAACGCGCCAATCACTGGAGTATCTCCTAATTAGACAACCTCGGTTGTCTCCCAACCTTAGAATGTTTCATACTTCTCCGATTGTCGGTCCAGACTCTAAATCAATTCAAGGTTTGATTAATACCGAGACCAATCGACTCCAAGACTTGCGGTCGTCACCGACCATCGATTATACGACTCCAAGAATCCATCCCAACATTAATCAACAAACCGACAGGTTCTTTAACCACACACGAAGGTTATTCCACCAAAACTACTCATCACAATTAAGCATCTTAAGATTACTACAACCGTTATCATTATTTCTTTCAAAATCGGACTACACCCTCCGAATGCGCTAACGGTTCCCGACCTCGAACCCAAAAGGTTGACACCTAGTCATACCACCAAGCTTTGAACTCTAGCCGGACTCGACACACGAGTCCCGTTTGTCGAGTATTCCCACAAAACTAGGGTTATCAATATTGTGCCTAAAGGGTCCTTCATGCGAAAATTGACCAAGACCCAAGACAGGGTTGCCAACAATAGCGGTTACACTAACCTCAAAATACGATATCGCGAATCTAACCCTTCAGTTACAACAGATACATCGACTCTGCCATTGATACCATCCGGCCTATCGCACCATCACACGGCGAAACACACAACTTTTCATAGTCGAGGTTCTACTCACGCTTACTCTTAACCGGGGTTACATAACCTTCCCAAGGTCCTAATGAGTTCAAGGTTCTCAAGTGAATTATTTAACAAATATGCCAATCAAAACTTTTTATAGAAATTTTCAACACAAAGGTTTTCGTATCAAATTAATCGTACGCATAAAAACTACTACTATCAATTCGGTAGTTGCGGGAAAATGGACACGCTCGTCCCACATATGAAAATCATATTGAAAACTATTTCAACGCGGTTCAGATTATTAACAAACGCAAAAGCGTAACAAACAGCTTCTTTGAAATGAACCGCTACGGTCCTAGTATGGACTGATTCGTGTCATGCACGTAAAGTAACTGCCTATTTCCATTAGTGTGCAACAAAAGGTTTGCACGTATTTCAAAAGAAGTTTAAACGGCATTCGACTCCAAAATTCATTTTTAACCATAAAATGGTATGGAACAAGGTTCACCAACAAAGTTTGTACGCGTCAGTTTATTTCCCAAAAACGATGAAACGATTCATAAGTACACTTTGGTCAAAACATAAAATGACTGGTGTCAGTTCCAAGTTTAAAGACACAATCAATACGTTTTCATCATTTGAAGATATCGACTAAAACATCCTGAGGAAACCTCGAATTGGAGTAAGCATGCAAGCTTGTAACACTTTCCTAGTAGTTTTCTTGAAATGAAATAACATGCATCAAATAGTTCACGACAAAATTTCAAAAGATGGAATTCTTTAAATCAATTTCCAAAATTTTCTCATCTGGTCATATAATGACACATGAGTAGAACATTTATGACAAGCCTCGCACACATCAATGTGTCTTACCAAAACTTAGGAGAAAATAAGTGCTAATAAATGGTTGACACCGAAAAAGGTTCAAACCGACTTCAAATCTCGAATTGCACCAACAGTGCGCATCAATGTTCAAAAACATAAGTTATCCCACCCACTCTAGGTTAGGCAAATATTTTTTTTTAAATCCCCGTCACGAAGTATTTACATCAAAAGTTTCACACTCGAATATAAAACGTTAAAACGTCAATGCTTAAAAGTTTATTCGTTAAAAAAATACCCAAATACACATTTTCTCCAAAACCAAAAAGGTTTACAATTTTCCAAAATGTTTATCGGACCAAGATTGACCAAATGTCAACGACTCACACATTCGTGATTTTCAAAATGTAATGTATTTGTAAACTATGCATGATCTCCACAACACTAAAGCATACTTTGACCCAATGACCTCCATTTATACAATGAGTTAATAAAACATTTTCACTCACGATTCGTTTATCAAAGTGTTGAGAAGCAATGGTTACCAAGCTATGCATACTCTTAGGTCGATATAATGCAATTGTATGAAATGATAATAAAATAGTCAATTAACCGAAGGCGCAATAAGCAATTCGTTCTGAAATACTATCAAGATGTTCTTTCATGCATTACTTACGTCACGTATAAATCAATCCATACAATGAACTATTTGTAACAAAATACGTGTTAACACAAACCTTAGAAAGAGAAATTACGCGACACCAAAGTTCCAAAACTCAACCCTTTTGGTCGTCTTATGGCATAAATAATATTTCTCAACAAAGCCCGAGTGAGACAAGACGCCCAACATAACTCAGAAATTCTGACATAAATAAATGGAGTATGCACATTGTGAAATTGCACTCACACGACACAAAACGTCGTAAAACAAAACTCCATGAAATTCAATGGGCTCAATGTCCTCAAGTCAATAAAATGGCACCAAACATTTTGCTTCCAAAAGTCGAATTGCAATAAGCAAAATCATGACTAAAACGCCAAATTCCAAAAATCTCCTTCTTGTTGTAATACCATATAAACAACATTGTTTAACAAACTCACATTAAACAAATTCTCTAAAATATCTTTACATAGATGTAATGGAAGATAACCTTCCGTCCAAACTTTAACATATGTGGAGGAGATCCAATGTTAAAGTTGTAATCCGTAGTTACTTGTCCAACATCTTAAACATCATAAAAATATGGATATCACTGTATCCGAAAGTAACGTTGGACAATAATAAAATAAAGCAAGTCCTGACGGAGTTTGCAACTCTCGCAATAAAATAATTTCATGCAGGTTCAAAAACCATGATTTAAAATCTTGTGTGTGCTAAACATTTTCCAAGATTTTGTAACACAATCCTTATGAGGATTTGAAACACAAGAAATAGTTGATGCAATTTATTTTAAAATAAATTGTGTGCATAACTTAGTCGGCACTCAACGTCTCAAAGTCATACTCCTCCAAATTCCTCCGGTCCACTATTGTCATCCGGATGCTCAAACCTCTTAAAGCAAAGCTGGGAATTACATCGATTAACCTTACGGTTTTTCCTCGAATCAAAGTCGGTTCAATAAGTCTATGGTTCTAATCCAACCATCAATCTCGACCCGAAACGGTCCACTTAAAGCAAATATCATGCTTACTGTCACCCTAAGTTACTAATACTAAAATCGTCAATCTTTTCCAACGACTATTCGCTTAAAAACTTCTTCACTACCCCAACGGTCATCACATTAAAGTAGTTCAAGTATGCACATGTACTAGTAGGTTCACCATGACACTGGCCAGGTGTCATTATGAACATACCGTACATCATTATCCTTGCTACTCTCGACGTGATTCTCGTTTCTAGCAACTCCATCGACCTCGAAACATCCTATCTTAAACTGCTTAACGGTGAACTTCACTCTCATTTACTTAAAAGAACGCTAGTTTGAGTCTAGGTATCCAAAATCAACACCTAATTGTCTCAAACTTATGCTCTGATACCAACTTGTAACACCCTCGAATTAGGAACGAGCAACTAATTAAAATTTTCGATAATACATCCGAAATAATAGGATTTCTTCCTATAATTCAATAGATAAAATACCTCCAATTACAATCTATGGTTAACCTCAAACTATATATATATTTCAAGTCTTGTGACAAAGACTAAAACCACATCGGGTGTTACTTAACCCAAGTACAAGTTGCTAAATCCCAAAGATGAATGCGGAAAACTTCACTTAAGTTATTCACCTCTCGAGCACTTTACTAGCACACGACCTTTCACAGTGTCACTAGAACTACTCCCAACCTGAACCTGTTGCACATGCCGACAAATAAAAAGGGTTAGGCTAACGCCTGGTGAGTTCAAGAGTTTATAGCATGATTTAAATAATTATTTAAATGAAAGTTGCAACATAGATTATGATTTCCAAAAGAGTTTACAAAATGGATATAAACGACTCATTTTCCAACGCACCCAAAATCTATGAGAAAAGTTCCCAAAAGGTATAAAGCGTTTTCCAAAATGAATTCCAATCCAAACTAACTCAACACGTGAATAAATCTATATTATGCAAAACCTTCAAATACGGTTGACGACAAAATACTCAACCCATAAAACCTGGAAGAACAATCCATTTAAATATAATACTTCATCGAAAACATGATATGAACCAATACTCACGCGAACGTAAAATGTAATGAAGTCCAAATACCATAAATATGGAAATGACCTGCCTCATTTAAACTCTAATATACATGGAGGGGATTACAATATTAAAGTCATCAAATAGCAGGCAAACGTATAAGACCAACAATAATAAAACATGGACATATTAAAGTCCCAAGTAAGGTTGGCCAACGACGGGGGAGACCCGTATCCATTGAGAGTGGATGAACACAAAAGTATGCCACTCATACAATGTTAATCGTACGAAACTTTACTGCATAAAAAGCCCAAGTGTCCCATACGACGCCTTTCAAGACACACCCAAAGAGACTGCTGACCTTAGCGGAATATTACTAAGAATACCACCAAAGGCTCGACACAAGCGGGGATACAACCATGGCATTGCCCCGACATGGCGAAGGTCAATAAAACGCCCGTCAATCAACCTGACAGCTCAACCGGACTCAGCCCTCCTAGTGTACCCTTGAAAGGTAAAGGTCATAAAACATGGGCCCGGTCAAATCCCGCGACACCCAGTAGACCATCCAACAAAGACTGACTTACGTGCCTATGGATCCAATGCAACACAGTCTATAATAATATGCCCATCCTAAGAATGACTAAGGAACCCGGGCATGTAAATATCAATAATGCGCAATAATATGCGATATGATGCAATAAATGCAAACCATAATTAAGACCCCACATTGAGTCATCAAAACCGGACAAAATGTCCCCAAGATTTTCTCAAAGTCAAAACCAAGCGAAATGCTCAAAACTCATTAGACCCATAAATGATGGGCATCATAGCATAAAATGCATTTAAATATCGATTAGGTAAACAAGTACCACAAAATCATTACTAACCCAAAACTCGACACGGGTTAAAAAAAAGGTTTTTCGCAAAAGGACTCATACCCTTATAATTGTCAAAATGACTCTTGAAACTAAATTGTGTATTTTCCCAAACGGTTTATAAAATCAATTTCACCAATGTGATTAAACCTTCAAATAAACTTCATTTTGAGCAATAAATCTTTTAAGGATATGTTTATGATTTCTACACATCAAAATATCAAAAAATCACAAATATGGGTGTTTTACAACATTTATGAAGATAAAAATTTCAAAAGAGTTAAACTCATCAAATAACTCAACAATTGATAATTTCAAGCAAAACACACAAATATTTGGAAAATAACATTTTTGGCATGTACAAAGTTTTCACAAATCAACTTGAACTCACCTTGCTAGATTTAGGCTAAATCTAGATTTTCCCCAAACGTAAGCTCCCTTGAAGAACTTGAACCTTCAAGGCAAATCTTCCAAAAACCTAGATCCATAAGTTTCCAACCATAAATATTCACATCTAAACATAAAGAATCATTCCCCAAACATATTACATCAAGATCTCAACTCATACCAAAACCCTAACTTCCATATATGAAGAGAAAAGAAGATTACCTTAACCATAACTTAAATCCACCAACCAAAACATCTCTAGAACCACCAAGATGAACCATCAACTCCCAATCTTCAAAGTGGAGTGAAAAGGGGTGGGTGAAGCCCTAGAACCTTGATGAAGGAGTTGAAGTGAAAGGTTTAGGTTTTCAACAATGGTGAGGGTTTGTTTTGGGGAAGAAGGATGAAGAGGAGAGGGAGATTTAGGGTTTTCTAGAGAGAGTTCGGTTTTAGAGAGAGAGAGAGCTGAGTTGAAGCTGAGAAAATGAAATGGGGAAAGTGAGAGGGAAGTGTCTTAAAAGCAAACAAATAATTCCATCAGATGCATCGCTGACGTCCGCAAGGTCCTACGCGGACGTCCGACTTGCATTGGCCGAAATCCCATTTTTTCTCTGTTGCTTTCGCGGATGACCCGCAGACTTCCGCACATCGCGGACGTCCGACCCTTAGCCCATGCGGACGTCCGCAAATCTAAATTCCGTAGTTCGATTTTCGGGGTGTTACATAAATCATCTGGGTTTTGGCAAACACTTGAATTGCCTTTGATGGACACATTTGAATTGTCTATACTTGACATTGCAACAATATGAAAATAACAACATCGTGTTAGGGTTTTTAAACGAGTACATTAGGGAAGGGTCCAAAGCAAAAGTCGTTGAAAAGTTTTGCATTTTAGTAGTAAGAGACGGAATCTTGAGGGGTTAGCTCACTATGTAACACCCTTTAATGGTAGAAATTCCAACTTACAAAAACTTTTAGATTCATAAATATATAATATCTTTAAACCATAAGGGAATATGTCGGTTAAATACAAATATGATAAAAGGGTGTTGAGAGCTAACAACATAGGGGGCGTGTGATTCATTTTAAGAAATAAGAATGAAAATGGAAATGAGAATGCGGGAGAATGGGAATAGGAATTAGCATTCCATTTATGCTGTTTGGTTAAACCAATATAATTAATAAAAAAAATTATATAATAGTTTTAATACAAATATGTTGTTGGGTCACTTAAGATTTGAAGATGACCTCAGTCTTTCATTTTTACACAGTTCATACTTAGAATAATTTTTAGGTTCTTTACAAGCAGCTTAATTGTATAAAAATGTTCGGTGAAGTCGAAGATCAACCGAAGAAACAAAGTAGAAGTATATCTTCAAAGCGGATTGAAGATAGACTTCTCAACCAAAGATTAAGCTCTACTTGAGACTTCCTAAGGTCTTAGGCCAATACACTTGAAGAGCAAGGATATTCTTGAAGACTTGATCGGCAGGATCTCTTGAAGATGTTGAAGACTTGATCTCCAGGATCTCTTGAAGATGTTGAAGACTTGATCTCCAGGATCTCTTGAAGATGTTGAAGACTTGATCTCCAGGATCTCTTGAAGATGTTGAAGATATGATCGGCAGGATCTCTTGAAGATGTTGAAGATATGATCGGCAGAGAATTCCCTAAGAAAGAATTCTTGAAGATATCTTTGAAGAGATCCTAGGCCAACAGTTTACAACACGTATATTCCACTTTATCTGCAAAATATATTTGGGATATCTTGCAATGACAGAGACATAATCCGAGGATCAGAAAAAGGTTCTTTGGATCTCTTATCTTCTACAAGTAAGTTCAACTTCAACATACAGGTCAACGCTTCAAGACAAATGTGCAAAGACAAAAGTACATCCCAGTACTTTTCAGAAGACCTGCTTCCATCCTGCCTTCCAAGCTCTGCTTGACAAGTGTCCATACATTTAATGCATGAGGCACTATTTAAAGAGGTCATCTCCTTCCTTGCAACCTAACCAGATTACAGACTCTCCAAGCTCTCAAGTGCTGGCATTTCTCTCCTCTCTCAAAAGTTCATTTGTTTGTACTAAGTGTTTTACAATTGTTCTTATTCTCTGTGTGTTTGTGTGTAAGATTGTTTGAACTGATTTATCTGTTTTGTTCCGCAACAATCAATAGTTTCTGTGTGTAATTCTTATTTGAAGTATTTCAATAAAAGAATTAAATTAAGTGAAAAAATGTGTGTATTGTATTCAACCCCCCCTTTCTACAATACTTGTTTACCATTGCTACTCAATAGTTGGGACCAACAAGTGGTATCAGAGCGGGTCAGTTTAATCTAATAAACTTGATCTGCAATGGCTTCATCTTCTTCCTTAAACAATGTTTCTTCCAATAACTCTAATGCTGGATCATACGACAATGGCTCCATAGCCAAACCACCAAAGTTTAATCCTAATAACTTCTCTCTGTGGAAAAGTCGTATGATGCTCTTCTTAGAAGGAGTTGGCAGCAGATATCCCACCATACTCCATGAAGGACCTCTTGTCCCTAGAGTTTGGGATCGCTATAATGCCCAAAAGGCACACAAAGATGAGGATGGTGATGAGTCTTCTTCTGAGGAAGAACGAACACTGGGAGATACATTGTAAAGGACCCAGTAAGTACAATGATAAAGATAAACGTCTTATAGCTCTTGACACTAAAGTCAGAGCCATCATTTCCCTCTCTTTGCCTGATGAGGTTTATCATTCTCTTGTAAACTTTTCTACTGCTAAGGAAATGTGGTCCACTCTGTGTGTTCTTTATGAAGGTACGTCTGAAGTGAAAAAGAGCAGAAAGATTGCTCTTGTTAGAAAATATGAACTCTTCTCTTATAAGAAAGGAGAATCTCTTTCAGGCTACTATAATCGCTTTAACAGTCTTCTCAATGATCTTAAACTGTTGGGTCGCATGTATGATAATGAGGAAGTCTTGTGCAAGTTTATGGATTGTCTTCCTGATTTTTGGGAAAACATCTGCACTTGTATAAAGACAACCAAGGATCTTGATCACATGCCTCTCACTGCTCTTTATGGAACTCTCTTCAACTATGAGCAGACTAAGCTGCAAAGGAAGTCTATCATCACAGATATAAAGGGCTCTTCTATAGCTCTCTTAAGTGACTCTTCCAAAAGAACTATGTGTACTCCAAGAATCACCCACATCTGACTCTGACCATGATAGTCAAGAAGATCCAAATGAGCATTCAGAAGCATATCTTAGTGATGCTGATGATGAATGTGAGGAAACTTCAGTTGACAAATTATCAGATGGAATGGCCAGGATGGATGGGTATTCTAAATCCAAATCTCACTTTTCTTCTGCAAAATCCAAGTTTAGTCGACAACCCTCCTCTTCTCTCTCCAAACACTCTTCTTCGAACAAATCAAATGAGGAATGTTTTAACTGTGGTAAAAAGGGTCATTTTGCCTCTGAGTGTAGAAGTAAACGTTTTGAAAAACCCAGAACTTCTTCCTCAGGCCAATCTTCCTCAAAACCGGGAAGATCCAAATATGACTCTGACCGGACTGAAAGATACAAAGAAAAATACAAGAGAAAAAAGGAAAGAAATGAAAGACTTGTCAGAAGAGGAAAGGGTATGCCTGCTAAAACTCATGATTTGGCAGATGAACCCACATCTGAAAGCGAGAAGGACATTTCAAATGTGTGCTTCATGGCCCAGATAATCGATATGGATGATCCAGAAGGTTGTTAGTCCCAGATGGCTATAACAAGTATTGTAGAAGGGGGGGGGGGGGGGGTTGAATACAATACTCAAAATTTTCACAATTTTAATTCTATTATTGAAAAGCTTCAACAAGAATTACACATAGAAAACTAAAGACTGTTGCGGAAAAGAACAGATAAACTATTCTAACAATCTTTCACAAAGTAAGCTAAACAAAACAACTAAGAACACTTAGAACAAAGCTATGAAGTTTTTAAGCAATATGGAGATTTCTTGCACTGAGAGAGATTTCCAGAAAGCGTTGTTTGCATGGGAGCCTTCTGCTTCCTTTTATAGTGAGGATAAGAGTACTAAGCATTAAATGCTTGGTACACATGTCTTCAGGGGACTTGTTTCGTACCAGTGGACTTCTGAAAAGTTGAGATGTCATAATCACCTTTTCCTTGGTACAAGGAATAGAACCCATGCTGAAAGGGACCTTATCTAAAAATAGATAAGTTGACAAAAAGTCACTTTTACCTGGCAATAGATATTGTCCCAAAATAAATGATCTTCTTGATGTGTATTCCAAGACAATCATACCGAAGGTGTTCCATCGATATAATTGACATTGGTCTTTAAAACCATCTGCAAAGAAAACCATTCACACAAAGATCCCACCGATTTGAGCATCCTTATCGGTGGGACAGATCTGGCCGACGTGTGAGGACACCATCGGTGGAGAGAAAGTCCACCGATGTGTGAAGGTACCATCGGTGTGGAGGATGTCCTACCGATGTGTGAAGACATAATCGGTGGACAATGACTTGTAAGTATTTTGAGAATAGTCTTCTTATTTCCACAATGAGAATCTCTTCAAGCTTGGTTTCGGTTGATCTTCGACTTCACCGAACAATTGCTATCTTGTACAAGTCATTTAAAGAACCATGCTAAAATATTCTAAGTAAGAGTATGGGGAAGAACATTGGTGAGTCAGTTTCAAATCTTGGTGACCCAACAATCTCCCCCTATTTGAATTTGAGCTCTATCCTTAGAATATTTGAGAGTAACAAAAAGTAAAATGCATTTTGACCCTTTTTACTCTTTTTTGGGTTCTTTTCACATAGACCATTCTTTTTGTTCTTTTTGATCTATTTTTCTTTTGTATGAGTATGTATACTATATACAATATTTACAAGTAAAATAACTATGTGCAACAAGGAAATTCAAAAAGAAGAGTACTTGTATTACCGAAATTTTCATACATTGGGAGATGAAGAAAATCTTACAAGTACTTAGAAAAATGAAAATGAAAACACACAAATCATTTTCTCATTTTCTGACGGCGCTTGATCTCGGCAAGGATGTTCTGGTAGAGAGGATGTGCTTCGGGGATGTTAGGCATCAGATTGGATATACCTTCAAGAAGTATGATGTCGGCCAAGGGGATTTGAGAGAACCTGAAGAAACATCGGTGGCCGAATCCATCATTGAAGTATAATCTAGGAATCGGTGAGAAGCTTATCGTAGTTGAGGGATAAGAGGTTGAAGTGGGAAGAGACAAATTTAAATTGTCCACATAGGGAATCCTTCCTTTCTTTGCCAAGTCTTTGAAGATGTTATCGGGGACTTTTTGGTTCTTTGTATTCGGGAGGAGGATGTCTTCCTTGAGGGATTGAAGTTTGGCTCTATCATCGGTGGAGAGGACGATGTTATGTTTCTTCTTCACTTCTTTCATTTTATCCATCAAGCCTTCAATGTAATCGACGAATATATCTTTCTTTGGATTAATGCTTTTCACTAGAAGTTTAGAGAGTTCAAACCATTCAGAGAGGCCGAATTGTTTCAAGTGGTAATCTCTAATACTTCTTGGCACACCTTCTTCTCTTTCGATGATTAGTCTAATGTCGGCAGGATTGGCTTTAGAAGTGGCAATCTTGATACCAGTGATTGGAGACTTGTTGGTTCGGTAGTGCATCGTCTTTTTGTACCAAGAAATTTCCTCATCCTTTTCTTCCTGAAGAGCACTCAGTGTCGATTTCTGAGTTTTGATGGCATCGGTAGATTTTACTTTTGCTGCTTCCTCCTTGGCAGCTTTCAGAGAAAGCGCTTGAGATTCATCCAAAGCTTTCTGAGCAAGTCTAGCCTCCTCAATTTCTTGAGGAGATAGACCGAGATCGGTAGTAGTTGCTTAAGATGGAGGCTTGAGTTTTAGTGTTTGGGCACCCTCAGGTCGGGCCCCATACTTAGCCAATTCCTTCTTTTTTTTCTTCTTTTGCCAATTCTTCGGCCGAGATGACTTTCTTGCTTTTGTCTTTGGGGGCCTTTCTAGCTTGCTCCCCCTCAGAAGATGCATGGATTTTCTCCCCCTCAACTGTTGCATGAGTTGTCTCCACCGATGGTGATTTTGGTGGTGGTGAAGAATTCGGTGGTGAGGAAGTTTTTGGTGGAGACTTTTGTGGAGTAACTTTTGGCGAAGATCTCTCCACCGATTGTTGAGGAGAAGGAGAACAAGAACTACCAAAAGGTGTCGGTGGAGTACCTGGAAGATCGGTGGATTTCTTGGAGATGCGGATATGTGGTTGATCGGTGGAATGTGAAGGCTGATTGACGTTTGTTCGTTTAACCGAGGGCAATTTTGGTGGTGGTTGAGTTTTCTCCCCCTCAGCAACAGCCTTCTCACTCTTAACTGTCAACCCCAACAGAGTAAATACCTGATCAAGTTTGAGATGAAGAAGTTTGATACTTGCAGGATTAACACTCGTCAAGGTAAAATCACCCAGATCCAAATCCCAATCCAGGCTCTTCTCAAGGAGATCAACCTTATGATGAAGTGATTCAAGGGAGTCAGAGAGACGGGTCCAAAGATTCTGATGCCGACGGGCCTCACTATTGAGACGAAAGAGCTCGGCATCTTTAACTGTCGTGGATGCCTTGAATGCACCGAATGAAATTGCAAGGTCGAAATGCGAGGTGGTCAAAGATTCCACCTTGGTTGATAATAATGCTAAGTTTTCAGATAATGGCCGAAGAGCTTCCCGAATAGTATCTTCCAAAAGCTGAGGTTGCCGAGACTCGAGCACCGATACCCGTTTATTAGTTTGAGCCATAAAGGAGACCGTGGCTTGTTGAGTGATTCGAATTGAGTACCTACTAATCTGCACTGACGAGCACTTTCTTGAACCTCTTCTATTAATTCACTCGGTAGCCGAATACCTGTAATGAGAGGAGTACGATCTTCTTGTAATGGGAATCGGGGATCTTGTGGTGATGATCTGGAATGAGGTAGTATTCTTTCCTCAATAAAATTTGAGGCGGTCGGCTGAGTCCATGAAGGTTCGGGGTACAGAAACCGTTGTCGGGGAGAGGGTGGCATCGGTGGGTGGGATGGGGAAGAGCTATCCTCAGATCTGTGGGGGGTTGGGGATCGTCGGGGAGATGTGATCGGGGTGGATAATTTCGGTGGAGGAGATGGTGGATCGTTGATGATGGCCTCGTCGGTGGGAATTGTTGTTCGGGGAGAACCGGTGTCTTCCAATAAAAAATCAAAGAAGTTTCGTGGGGGGGATTTTTCTGTGGGGGAACCCTCAGCGGGTTGTGCATCATCGATCTCATAATGATCGGGTGTTAGGCTGTGCAGTGAAAACTATGAACCCTCGAGGGGAGAGACCCCGAGGTCATCTCCACCACCCAAAGAAGAGAGTGGGGAGGTACGTTGTGGTTCCTCCAATTGTACAACTGAAGCCTGTGGAGAGGCAACAGAGGAGTCGGTATGGGTTGTAACGGATTCCCTTGGCCTGGAGGGGTGAAGTTCAACAACTGGCGATTTTTAAGAATCGACAGTTGGCTTAGTCGGTGGGGCCGAAGGCTTTCGAGACCTCTTTAAAGGAGATCTCGAAGGGGATGATGAGTGCCTCCGCTTATGAGACGGGTTTTGAACCGGGGAAGCCTCCGAGGGATATCTCGGTGGCATGGTTCGTGAAGCGGGTGCGGAGGTATCGGTGGCCTTTCGTTGTTTCTTTTGAGCGCCACCCGACGTCACTCGAGTACGGGGAGATGGGGCCACTACAACTTGAGGTTCCGCGAGAACTTCCGGGTGTTGAAATCCGGGAGCTTCCACGTCACCCCAGTGAAGATTGGGAGAGAGAGCAAAGGAGATCATACCTTGGCGAAGAGGTGAATCGGTGGCTCGTGGTGGAATATCCAGAGTTTTGTGACCAACCATCGGAGATGACCAGTCGTAGACAAACCTTGGTGTGGCAGATTTACGATCATTGTCCAAGGCCGTACCAAGTTTGTGTTGAAGACTCATAGAAATAAAACGCGGGTAGGCCACTTGACTGCGCTTCGGGTGTCGGACCACTTCAACCAACTCAGTAAAGAAATACTGAGCAAAGTCTATCTTGCGTTGGAAAAGGAGTGCATGGGCGAGAGAGGTAATGTAGGAAGCAGATTGATCGTGCCCACTTGTTTTGCGAGATAGACAATAAATAATGTGAGCGAAGAAGAAGTTCCAAATACCTCCCATGTTGCTACGAATCAGAGTTCCGGGACCCTTGGAGGATTTGGAGGATGTGGTGGATTGTTGAGTGTAGCCAATAGCTTGGACTACTTCGTCTAAAGCATTGTCGAGATGCATGATATCATATGATGGAAAGGCGGTGATCCTGAGTGCATTTCAAACATCGTTGACACCAAAGGTTAAATCATGATCACCTTCTTCAGTGGTAAGAATCGAGGCATGGATGGCTTCATTTGATGGGTCATAGACACATGTTCGCCAGAACTGGCCAATGAGGACTTTGCTCATTTTCGGGTTACACGTGAAAGCATGAAGGAGGGGAGATCGAGACAAGAACTTGGAGATGATGTTAAACTCCGGGTGATTGGGATCTGTTTCGAATCTTGCAACATGGTTGCATGGATTGAACTTGAGGTCTTCAAAGCAGGTGGGGATGTTCTTTGCAACTTTGGTGGGAGCCATTGTTGTAGGTGAGAATCTGGAAGAGGAGAAGAGAGAGATCTTGGGAAGGTTGCAGGTTTTGAATGAAGAAGATGTGTGGAAGGTATGGGGTTTATATAGGAAAGAGATTTGGGAAGATGAAAGGTCTTGAGATTTGAAAAATAGCGGCAACGGTTATGTGGGTGAGAAAAAGGTTTAAATAAAATAAGATAGTTTAAAAAGGTAATGATGAGGGTTATTGGAATGTGTGGTCAAAATGAACTTACACGAAAGGGGAAGGGTCAATATCGACTGACACCTAAGGTGATTAGGGGTGATGTAAGCATGGGTGCATGGGGAAACGTATGTGATAAGCTTCGAATAATCGGTGGTAGATTTCGGTGGGGAATCCTCACCGATGAGTAAGGATTGGTTGAAAAGAATTGGTGGTGTCGGTGGACTTTAGGGTATATGAAAGAGAGAGAGTCCACCGATAAATATGAATGACATATGTGTGTGAGGATCACGTCGGTGAGGACTGTTCTACCGATGAGAAGTGAGAAGGGAGTTAATCGGTGGAAAGGGAATCAGTGGAAGGATATGACAGAGGTGTCGGTGGACTTAGGTATGCGAAAGAGAGATAGTACACCGATATCTAGAGATACACCGATTGGGGTGTCGATGATGAGCAAGGCCACCGATGGAGGTGTATATTATTGGTGAGAAGAAAAGAATAGAGTGTCCACCGATGAGAGATCGGTGGGGAATGGGGACACACAGTTATTGAAGGTTGCACATTCCAAGTTCACTAATTAGAAAAGTGAACCTGGCTTCATCTAGGGGTTTGGTGAACAAATCAGCAAGCTGTAGATCGGTACGAATGAAGTGTAGATCAATGTCACCTTTTGAGATGTGATCCCTGATGAAGTCATATCTGATGTCTATATGTTTTGATCTGGAGTGCAGAACAGGATTGTTTGCAATAGCTATTGCACTTGAATTGTCACACAGAATGGGAATCTTTAAGTAGATTTGATTGTAGTCCCTTAATTGATTTTTCATCCACAGGATCTGAGCACAACAACTTCCAGCAACAACATATTCAGCCTCAGCAGTTGAAGTTGAGACTGAGTTCTGTTTCTTGCTGGACCAGCTGACTAATTTTCCACCAAGGAGTTGGCAGCTACCTGTGGTACTCTTTCTATCAATCTGGGAACCTGCATAATCTGAATCTAAATACCCAATTAGTTCAAAACCTGAGTCTTTGGGATACCAAAGACCCAGGTGCAAGGTACCTTTTAAGTACCGGAAAATCTGTTTAACAGCAGCCAAATGAGATTCTTTTGGATTGTCTTGATAACGGGCACATAGACAAGTAGCAAACATAATATCCGGTCTGCTAGCAGTTAAGTAAAGAAGACAACCAATCATACCTCGATAATTGGTAACATCCACAGATTCACCATTCAAATCAGCATGAAGTTTCAAAGGTGGTGCCATGAGAGTTTTCATAGGAGAGCTATCTAAAAAGTTGAATTTCTTGAGAAGGTCACGAATATATTTACTTTGATTTATAAAAATCCCTTCTGAAGATTGTTTGACCTGAAGGCCTGAAAAGAATGTAAGCTCTCCCATCATGCTCATCTCATATTCATTCATCATGAGAGAAGCAAACTCATCACATAGTGATTCATCAATGGCACCAAAGATGATGTCATCAACATAGATTTGGACAAGAATGATATTACCTGAAGTTTTCTTTATAAAGAGAGTGTTGTCAATTTTACCTCTGGAGTATCCATTCTTTAGAAGAAAGACAGCAAGAGTGTCATACCAAGCACGAGGAGCTTGCTTGAGACCATAGAGAGCCTTGTCAAGTTTGTACACATAGTCTGGATGAGATGGGTCTTCAAAGCCAGGAGGTTGTTTCACATAGACTTCCTCTGCAAGTTCCCCATAGAGGAAAGCACTTTTGACATCCATCTGAAAGACCCTAAAATTTCGTTAGGCAACATGAGCCAGAAAGATTCTTATGGATTTAAGTCTTGCTACAGGGGCAAATGTTTCATCATAGTCAATGCCCTCTTCCTGTCTGTATCCTTGAGCTACCAGTCTGGCCTTGTTTCTGATAACAGTGCCTTTTTCATCCATTTTGTTTCTGAAGATCCATTTAGTTCCAATAATTGTCTTCTTTCGGGGTCTGGGAACCAATCTCCAAACTTGGTTTCTCTCAAATTGAGAAAGCTCTTCTTGCATGGCAGTGATCCAGCAGGGATCTGCTAGAGCTTCATCAATCTTTTTGGGTTCAATAAGAGAGAGAAAGTTCACATAGAGACAAATATTTCCAACTCCTCTGCGTGTTTGGACACTTGCTTGTTGATCACCAATGATTTGATCTATGGGGTGATCTTTGGTCCATTTTGTGGCAGGAGGTAAAGGTGGTGGAATGGGATCAGAGGTTCGGTGGAAGGCAGTATTTTCGGTGGAAGGCATAGGATCAGTGGAGGCCTGTGTATCGGTGGAAGGAAGTATTTCGGTGGGAGAATTCATGTCGGTGGGAAGATGGTCAAATTCGATGGTGATAACGCCACTTTTTGGCGTTATTTTCGGTCCTAAAACCAATGAGATTGGCTTGTATTTAAGCAAAGAAGCGGAATTTTACGGTTTATCTAGTGGAATGTGCAGGTTATTTAAAAGGCAGTAATCATCGAGAAAAGAAGCCAAAAAGAGCCCCAAAAGAGCCAAAATGAAGCCCAACGGAAGCCCGAGATCCAAGCCCAAGACCCGCGCCCGAACCAGGACCCAAAACTGACCCAAACAACAAAAGAAAACCGGGCGACTTGCGCCGTGACTTGCAAGTCGCGGCACAAGTCGCGTAGCCCACTGTTCCAGCCAATAACTTTGGCGTTTTTCCGGAAATTAGGTCATTCTTCGCACAGCACACACACGACGACCGGCAGACGACTTGGGGCGATTTTGAGAGCTTTTGGAGCCACGATAGAGGAACGATTGGAGCCACGTTAAACACGCGAAGTAGAGACGAGCACACGAGAAGGGAGTCACCATTACATTCATCGTTTCCACATTCATCATGTTTACATACACGTTTTCATCCTTTTTCTTTGTGTTTGAATCCACCACCAACATGAACTAATTTCTAGATGTTGGGGGTTGGAATGAATTTGATTTAAGCATATGAATATGTAACTTGAGACTTTTATCAGTTTTCCTATATTAATGAAGCATGTGATTTAGATTTTAATGCTTTTGTGAATTTGGCCAATTTACAATTGATTTGTTGTTTCTAATTAAGTTCGAGAGAATTAATTGTGACTAGAACTAGAAATTGCATGCCTAAGGTGAGAAAGGGGATAGAGATATACCGAGTAAGCCTTAGTCCCGTTAAAATCTTGAGCTTAATGTATTTTGAATTCCATAGGTGAGATTGAGAGATAAACTTGTGCTTTTCAAGATAAAACCCGTAGTTGCTCGAAAGAGAACAACGGTGACTTTTACAAGATTGGGTATTCATTATACGGAATAACTGGTAAATGTTTTGAGTCAATTGTTTGTATGTGAAAGTCTTAGGATTTCCAACCCTCAACTGTTTTCTCTATCTGAAGTTCTTAAGCTGTTTACTGTTTGTGTGTTGATTTAGTTTTGTTTGCAATTAAGTAGTCTATAAACCAACCTCTCAAAGTTGCGACGTTCAGTTAATAGCAATTGTAGTAATTGTGATACTTAGTTCCTAGTTCCTGTGGATTCGATACTCGTACTTCCGTACGTATTACTTGATTTCGACACCGTACACTTGCGGTTAGATTTAGGGGGGTGATACCCTCCTATCAAGTTTTTGGCGTCGTTGCCGGGGAACTAGTTGCAACTGATAGCACTACCAGCTATAAGCGCTATTAGATTGAACATTTTTTTTATTTCTGTTATTTTATTTTATCACCTTCAATTTCTGGATTACTGATTTTGTTACCTTCCATTTCAGGTACTAATTGGTTTATGCCAAGGAAAACCCGATGGGAGAAAATCGAACCGATCGATCCGGAGATTGAAAGAACCACCCGCCTATTACGAAAAGAAGCAAAAGCAAAACAACATATCAAGATCAAAATGGGCGACGAAGCGAGACGTCCTATGCGGTCGTTTGCCGACCCGAACGTGGCAGCCTCACGCATAGGCATCCAAGCGCCTGCTACTGGGGCGAATTCTTTTGAGCTCAAACCGAGTACCATCGTAATGGTACAACAAAATCAATATGGAGGAGCACCGACCGAAGATCCTCATGCACATATTCGTGCATTCGAGAGGATTTGCAGCACATTCAAGATTAATGGCATGAACGAGGATAGAGAGTTTACCAGCGGATCAGATCACCACCTGGGCAGACCTGAAGGCCGCATTCCTCCAGAAATTCTTCCCACCGGGAAGAACTGCTCAATTGATGGCCGATATCACCCACTTCGCACAGTGGGAACAAGAGACCTTATACTAGGCATGGGAGCGATACAAGGATATGTTGAAGAAGTGTCCTCATCATGGGTTGCAAGGTTGGGTTATTATCCAAACCTTCTTCGGAGGACTTCACCCGCAGTTCAAAAATGATATCACTGCTGTAGCGGGTGGAGCCCTAATGGAAAAGACGTATGAAGAAGCGGTCGCCTTGATCGAGAACTTGGCCGAACATAGCTTTTCTACTCCAAGATCACCTGTTAGAAGAGTTGCTAATGTTCAAGAGTCGGATGAGCTAAAGGAAATAAAAGCTCAATTAGTTGCGATCTCGAACCAAATGAAGGGAGGTAGACCGGAAGAACCCGAGCAAGTCCAATTCTTACAAAACCGGAACAACCAACCGAGGAATGATCCGTTCTCGAACACTTATAATGAGGGGTGGAAGAAGCACCCGAACTTCTCATGGAGTCAACCCGGTCAACAACAGCAAGGTAATTTTTCTAACTTTTCTAATTCCTCCAATACTAACAATGTTTATCGTCCTCCAGGTTTTAACCAAAGGAATTTCAATGAGGGACCATCTATGGAGAAGAAACCGGGGCTGGAGGATATGATGATGAAGTTCATGACCAAGATGGACAGCACGGTTGGAGAGTTAGCGAGCACGGTTAATACTGTAAAAGCTGCGACCGATCAAAACACCGCATCCATCAGAATTCTAGAGAGGCAAGTGGGGCAGTGTAACGTCCCAAAAATTACAATAAATTTAAACTTTTAAAAATACCATTTTATTTAAAACAACCCATAAGTATTCAAATTCAATCAACGTTTTCCTAAACTCATTAAGTGAAATAACAAACCAATTAACACAGCGGAAATGTAAACAATAAAACATAATGTCTCCAATTAAAATTGATAAAAGTCTCAACGCGCCAGTGTGTACCGTCATGCCTTGCTGCCACTCGTACCTGAAACAGTAATTTGTAGGGAAAGGGTAAGCACGAAGCTTAGTGAATTCAAACACATGCATACGATATCAATCATATCGGCACCACCCCTATCAGCAGATAGATATAACAACCAACACATGCAGTTAAATAATACAAGCACACTCATGCAAGAACACCCATGCATGTATCATTCGGTCTCCCCGAATTCACACAACACTCGTGTATGCATCCCTCGGTCTCCCCGAGTTCATACAACACCTGTGTACGTATTCCTCGGTCTCCCCGAGTCTTCGGCCTCCCCGAGATTTATACGACACCCAATACCTTATACTAGACACTAACTCTGCCTAGTACTACACACAAATAAAATAGTTAACACACACGAACTATAGCAGCGCGCATACAATCTCTATCCTACGCAGTGAGTGAACTCACCTCGAAAAGCAAAGCAGATATCCACGAACAGCGACAAGGACCCGTCAACTCCAACTCACTTCTTTCCACCTAAAGAAGTGTTATCAAGTGTCAAAGTGAAGTCCTAACCCGCAATTACAACTACAAGTCTAAGCATGCATTTTCCAGCTTTTGGTCCAGATTTATAGGTCTGTTCGTGACCTGTTTATCCCCCCTTAAACCCATCAAACCAGAAATATAATTCCATGGTCTGAAGGTTCTATGTCTTAGGTTTCCAGGGACATATTGCACGCATTCATACGAGGTCCCTACTATTTTATATGAATTTTTCAAAACAGACTGTCCGAACAGAGAATTTCGGACCAGTCTGCACTAATTGCCAATTTGGCCCTACCTAGAGGCTTCGTTAATTTTTCTGCAAAACATAAGAAACATACCAGACCCAATTTGGGAGATTTGGGCACTGGTTTAACCAAAATCCGAGTTTCCTAAAATTTTCTACGGATTTTACAAAACAGGGACAGATTGGACATTTTCACATAAAATGATAACTTCGATTTCTCGGTTTAGCGTTTTACATTTAGGTTTAGGATTCGCAAACTAGGGTTTAGGCACCTGGGTCTGAACTACACCAGCAGCACCCACTGCCACCCCAAGCAGTGGAGGTCAACGGCGGCATGGAGGCGGCTGCTGCCGCCGGCGGTGGTGACGGTTTGTTAAAATCCGGCGAAGCAAGCCAACCGGACAACCCGACCGCCCCATAAATCACAGCCACACACCCACACACCAAACCACGGCTGCGCACGATACCACCATGGAACCGGTGGTTCACGGCGGCGGCAACACCGCCGGCAGCCAAGGCTGCGGTGGCGGTGGTGGTGGTTTTTGGTGAACGAAAACGGTGAGGCCCAAGGGAGCGCTTCCACCATCCTAATCGGCCGCAACCCCACCCACGCATGACTAAACTGAACCAGACCCGTCCCATACCGCCACCACAATGGTGGTGTACGGGGACGACACGCCGGCGGCCATGGCCGCCGCGGCGGTGGTTTCGCGGTTGCTCGAAAACGACGAAAGGAAACAAAAGGGGAAGGCCTTACCTCGCACGACGACACAGCAGCGTCCCTACGAAGCTCCGGCTCTCTCTCTCTCTCTCGTCCTCTCCCTCTCTCGATGTACTCCTCTTTCTCCGGCAAGAACAGCGGCGCCGGTGCTAGGGACTTTCGGTGGTGGCCGCAGGTAGGGAAGAAGGGAACTAGGGTTTTTTTGGTGTTTCCTTGTGTGCGACGGAATATAGAAACGAGAGGGGAAGGGAGAGGGGGTCGGTTCTCATGGGCCGATCCCATGCAACCCATGCCAAAATTACATTATTAGCCCCTGCCCTTTTCGACACCTTGCAAAATGAACAACGGTTCCTACCCGATTAACATATTTGGTCCTTCTCATTAATCCCGCTAACAAGTTCGTTTAATGCAAAATATTAAAATAGTAAAAATAAGCAAATTTAAAATCATACCGGGACACGGGCTTTACAACTCTCCCCCGCTTGAATTAGACTTCGTCCTCGAAGTCTACGTCCGCGAATAGTTCTGGATAGTTCTCCCGTATCTCAACCTCGGGTTCCCAAGTCCACTCGGAACCCTTTCGGTGCTGCCACTGAACTTTCACTAAGCCAATTACCTTGTTACGCGAGGTCCTCGTCCTTCTGTCAATAATGGCGATCGGCTTCTCTACGTAATTAAGCCGCTCGTCGATCTGAATATCCTCGAGAGGAATCACCGCATACTCATCCACCACGCACTTCCGCAACTGAGATACGTGGAAAGTGTTGTGGATCAAACTCAGCTCGTCCGGTAACTCTAAGCGATAAGCTACCTTTCCTACTCGAGCAATGATCTTGTAAGGTCCAATGTAACGGGGTCCCAACTTTCCCCGTTTACGAAACCTAATCACCCCTTTCCAGGGTGAAACCTTCAAAAAAACATAATTTCCCACCTAAAACTCCAAATCTGATCGTCTCTTGTCGGCGTAACTCTTTTGCCAACTCTGGGCAGTAACCAGACGGTCCCGAACCATCTGTATCATCTCCGTCGTCTTTAGCACAATATCGGTGCTCCCCAATACTCGCTGACCAACCTCGCCCCAGCAAATGGGCGTCCTGCACTTCCTACCATACAACATCTCGTACGGCGGCATGCCAATACTAGAATGAAAGTTGTTGTTGTAAGAAAACTCCGCCAACGGAAGGTACTGGTCCCAACTACCTCCAAAATCAATGGCACATGCCCGAAGCATATCCTCGAGTGTCTGAATAGTCCGCTCACTCTGCACGTCGGTCTGTGGATGAAAAGCCGTGCTAAAATGTAACCGTGTACCCATCTCCACCTGAAACTTCTCCCAAAACCGGGAGGTAAAACGGGTGTCCCTGTCAGAGATAATCGAAACTGGCACCCCGTGCCTGGCTACAATCTCTCGCACGAAAATCTCTGCGAGCTTCTCCGCCGAGGAGCTCTCCCTGATGGCCAAAAAGTGAGCACTCTTGGTCAGACGATCGACGATCACCCAAATAGCATCATTCCCACGTGGAGTCTTTGGGAGTTTTGTAATGAGATCCATTGTGATCTGCTCCCATTTCCATACCGGAATCTCTAAAGGCTGCAACTTCCCATGCGGCCGCTGATGCTCAACTTTGACTTTCCGACAAGTCAAGCATACCTCTACACACTTGGCGACATCCCGCTTCATGCCGGGCCACCAATAATTCTCCCGCAGGTCGCGGTACATCTTCGTGGCTCCAGGATGAATCAAAAACTTGGACTTATGCGCCTCGTCCAACAATATCTGCCTGTTCCCGCCAGTGAAGGGAACCCACACTCGACCATACCGGGTCAATAAACCTCGACTATCATGGGCAAAATTCGGAATTTCACCCGAAACTCTCTCGCGTTTGGCATTCTCGTCCAGAACTGCCACTTCCTGAGCGTTACCTATTGACTCAAGGAGAGGTGCAACCACTGTTAACCGTTGACACAAACGCCGAAGTGGCTCACCAACCGGATGTCGACTAAGTGCGTCCGCAACCACATTCGCTTTACCCGGGTGGTAAAGTATCTCACAATCATAATCCTTGACTACGTCAAGCCACCTCCTCTGACGCATATTGAGGTTTTGCTGGTCCATCAAGTATTTGAGGCTTTTATGGTCAGTGTATATCGTACACTTGACGCCATATAAGTAATGCCTCCAAATCTTGAGGGCAAACACCACTGCTCCCAACTCTAGGTCGTGAGTCGGGTAGTTCGCCTCATGAGGCTTCAACTGCCTCGAAGCGTAAGCTATGACCTTACCGCGCTGCATGAGCACGACTCCCAAACCCTGGAGAGAAGCGTCACAATACACTACCAGATCCTCCATACCCTCGGGCAAAGTCAACACCGGAGCCTCGCATAAACGTCTGCGCAGCTCCTCAAAAGCCCTTTGCTGCTCCTCACCCCAACTAAAACCCCCAGATTTCTTCGTCAATCGGGTCATAGGTAGTGCAATCTTGGAGAAATCCTGAATGAATCTCCGGTAGTACCCTGCTAACCCAAGAAAACTCCGTACCTAAGTGGGAGTCTTCGGTACCTCCCACCGCATTAATGCTGAAATCTTGGCCGGATCGACCATAATGCCCTTCTGGTTCACGACATGTCTTAGGAATTGGACCTCTCGTAACCAAAACTCGCAGTTGGAGAACTTAGCATAAAGCTTCTCCCTTCTCAGAACCTCCAAAACTTCCCGCAAATGCATCTCGTGCTCTTCCTTCGACTTCGAATACACGAGGATATCGTCGATGAACACAATCACCGACCGATCCAACATCGGGCTACATACCCTGTTCATGAGGTCCATGAACACTGCTGGTGAATTGGTGAGCCCGAAAGGCATCACCACAAACTCATAATGGCCGTAACGTGTACGAAATGCCGTCTTCTCCGTATCCTCACTCCTCACCCGCATCTGATGATACCCCGATCTCAAATCAATCTCAGAGAACCACGAGGCTCCCTGAAGCTGGTCGAACAAGTCATCGATCCTTGGCAGAGGATAACGATTCTTCACCGTAAGCTTATTCAACTCACGGTAGTCTATACACATCTGTTGGGACCCGTCCTTCTTTTTCACAAACAGAATCGGGGATCCCCACGGTGAACAACTCGACTTGATGAACTCCTTCTCGAGAAGTTCCTGCAATTGAGTGTACAACTCCTTCATTTCCGGTGGAGCCAGGCGATAAGGTGCCTTGGCCACCGGTGCAGCTCCCGGGATCAAGTCAATGCAGAACTCTACCTGTCGTTCGGGAGGTATCCCCGATAAATCGTCGAGGAATACGTCAGCAAACTCCCGAACAACTGGCACATCCTCCGCAGTCTTCTTCTCTTCGACGTCGCGCGTGTGTATCACATACGCTAAATACCCCTGGCCACTGTGCTGCAAGTACCTCCGAGCCCTCGCAGCCGAACATATTGATGAGGTCCGCCTGGGCGAGTCGCCCTGAACTAGCAGTTCTCCCCTCTTGGGGTTCGAACTCGTACTTGTTTGCGACGACAAACAATATCAGCATCGAAAGCATCCATCCAGTCCATGCCCACAATCACGCACAACTCACGCATAGCAATCGGAATCAAATCAATAGGAAATCTTACACCAGAGATTTCCAAAGTGCATCCCCGATACACGTCAGTAACCGTCAAGGTCCTGTCATCAGCAACCTCAACCACAAGTGGACAACCTAATCGTCCTACAACTTGGCCCAAACACTCACTAAAAGTGTGAGACACGAACGAATGAGTAGCCCCGCTATCAAACATTACCACAGCAGGCACCGAGTTAACTAAGAACGTACCTGATCATACAGTTTAAGCAAAATACAATTACATACAATAATCAATAATCGAAAGAAACAAGTGATGAAATATACCTGTCACCACTTTAGGCGTAGCCTACGCCTCCTCCACTTTTAGCTGATGAACTCTACCTCGGGCCGCCTCGGGTCTAGACTGACCCGCACTACCATCCGTAATACGCAAGGGGGCAGCCGCAGGAACTCGCTGTGCCCCACCCCCATCAGTAACCCTCGGATTCGGGCAGTTGGCCTTCACGTGGCCTGTCTGTCTGCAGTTAAAGCAGACCATAAGAGGTACTCTACAATCACGGCCAAAGTGTCCTACCTGCCCGCACTTGAAACACTTGTCATCTCTCTTCCCGCCATTATCCCTGGGCTTGAACCCACCGCTCCTTTGACTCGAGCGCGAGTCTGAGAACTTTGTCTTCTTTGGAACAGCCGAAATTGGTGCCACAGTCTGCACCGTCTTTCTCTTCTTGGCCTGCGTCTCCAGCTCAAGTTCCCGTCTCCGGGCAGCCTCCATCATCGCAGCAAGCGAAGCATACTGTGCAGTACTCACGAACTCCCTGATCTCGGTACGTAACATATCCTTGTACCGCGTCATCTTCATGTCCTCAGAAGCAGCATACTGGGGACAAAATAGTGCCATCTCCGTGAACTTCCAGTTCATCTCCTTCACAGTCTCCGTAGTTTGAGTGAGCTCCAAGAACTCCTTAGCAATCCTCTCCATCTCCACTGGAGGCACATACTCGGCACGAAATCGTACAACGAACTCCTCCCAGATCAAAGTAGTGCGCTCAGCAAGCGTCAAGGCAGTAGCACACCAGTCTTTCGCTCCATCTCGTAACAAGTTCACCGCGAAACGAACCTTCAAATTCTCAGGACAACCACTAGTAAGGAATGCGCACTCCATATCCGAGATCCAGCGCATACTGACGATCGGGTTCGAGTCTCCCTTGAACTCAGGAGGAGAACAAGCAGAGAGATCCCGATACTGAAACTCTCGCGCTCGGGGCTGCCCACCAGCAGGGGGTGGAATCGCCGCGATGCGCTCTTCCATATCACTACTACCTCGTTACGAATGGCGGTAATAATCTCGGGGATCGCCTCCCCAATAGCATGACTCACCTTAGCCGCAATCATCTCACGAATCTGCTTGGCAGTAACCCCAGTACCAGCATCTGATTCAGCATTGTTGTTCCTCCTTGTGATGGCCATTCTAGGTAATTAATACAACGAGCTATTAGCACACACTAAATCCTGCTAACTACGCTCACGCTCAACTCCTCGGATTCTCCGTGACTTTCCCCGACTCGAGCACGGATCATGTGCTTCAGATAGTATGAGCTCTACTACTACCTTCCACACCTATCCTTACTCGTGTCGAGTCCCATCCCGAAGTGCCCAAGTAGTTCCTTGCCGACAGTTTAACCCATATGCCCGTACCAGCATATGTCACACTCTTCCTAGTTCACTAGGAAATTCACCCCATCCCACTACCCTTGCTATGACGAAATCTCCACTAGTCATGACGAGTCGCCTCGCGAATGCACAGTTGCATACAGTGTGAAATCAGATAGACATTCGAATAAAAGATTCTATCCTACAACGGTTGGACTCAAACAAGAGCTGCGTAATAGAACTAAATCCAACATTCTAAGGCTATTTGGTTCCTACTGCATACAACTTATAAGGCATTCACTTAACAACCTATCAAGACTAGCATAAATTTCTACTAGCAAGCAACAACATGCAGTACAGTGTAATCAGCACCAGGCAATCTAGCATACATACTCCTATGTTCTAGAAAGCGATAAATTACACTAAGTACTCTACCTTTTCCCTTGGCATCGGCTGACCATACACACTGCGCCTTCGGTCACCGTTTCTCAAACGTACTTTCCCTTTCTTTTATTTTCTCAAAAAATTTTGAAAGGAAAGAAAATCCCGAGCCGCAAACTTGAGTTCAAACACACTGAAATGTGTTCGATTCGCTCAAGCTGTGCTCTGATACCAAGTTGTAACGTCCCAAAAATTACAATAAATTTGAACTTTTAAAAATACCATTTTATTTAAAACAACCCATAAGTATTCAAATTCAATCAACGTTTTCCCAAACTCATTAAGTGAAATAACCAACCAATTAACACAGCGGAAATGTAAACAATAAAACATAATGTCTCCAATTAAAAATGATAAAAGTCTCAACGCGCCAGTGTGTACCGTCACGCCTTGCTGCCACTCGTACCTGAAACAGTAATTTGTAGGGAAAGGGTAAGCACGAAGCTTAGTGAATTCAAACACATGCATACGATATCAATCATATCGGCACCACCATCCGTAATACGCAAGGGGGCAGCCGCAAGAACTTGCTGTGCCCCACCCCCATCAGTAACCCTCGGATTCGGGCAGTTGGCCTTCACGTGGCCTGTCTGTCTGCAGTTAAAGCAGACCATCAGAGGTACTCTACAATCACGGCCAAAGTGTCCTATCTGCCCGCACTTGAAACACTTGTCATCTCTCTTCCCGCCATTATCCCTGGGCTTGAACCCACCGCTCCTTTGACTCGAGCGCGAGTCTGAGAACTTTGTCTTCTTTGGAACAGCCGAAATTGGTGCCACGGTCTGCACCGTCTTTCTCTTCTTGGCCTGCGTCTCTAGCTCAAGTTCCCGTCTCCGGGCAGCCTCCATCATCGCAGCAAGCGAAGCATACTGCGCAGTACTCACGAACTCCCTGATCTCGGTACGTAACATATCCTTGTACCGCGTCATCTTCATGTCCTCAGAAGCAGCATACTGGGGACAAAATAGTGCCATCTCCGTGAACTTCTGGTTCATCTCCTTCACAGTCTCCGTAGTCTGAGTGAGCTCCAAGAACTCCTTAGCAATCCTCTCCATCTCCACTGGAGGCATATACTCGGCACGAAATCGTACAACGAACTCCTCCCAGGCCAAAGTAGTGCGCTCAACAAGCGTCAAGGCAGTAGCACACCGTACACACTGCGCCTTCGGTCACCGTTTCTCAAACGTTCTTTCCCTTTCTTTTATTTTCTCAATTTTTTTTGAAAGGATAGAAAATCCCGAGCCTCAAACTTGAGTTCAAACACACTGAAAGCTGATACCAAGTTGTAACGTCCCGAGCCGCAAACTCGAGCCGCAAACTTGATACCAACTTGAGTTCAAACACACTGAAAGGATAGAAAATCCCGAGCCGCAAACTCGATTCGCTCAAGCTGTGCTCTGATACCAAGTTGTAACGTCCCAAATATTACAATAAATTTGAACTTTTAAAAATACCATTTTGTTTAAAACAACCCATAAGTATTCAAATTCAATCAACGTTTTCCCAAACTCATTAAGTGAAATAACCAACCAATTAACACAGCGGAAATGTAAACATTAAAACATAATGTTTCCAATTAAAAATGATAAAAATCTCAACGCGCCAGTGTGTACCGTCACGCCTTGCTGCCACTCGTACCTAAAACAGTAATTTGTAGGGAAAGGGTAAGCACGAAGCTAGTGAATTCAAACACATGCATAGGATAGGAAAAACCGGGAAGAATGTAATGCCATTTACCTGAGAAGTGGCAAAGAAGTAATCAAAGAGACCAATGTCGAGCCGAAAGACAGTATTGTGAGTGATACGGCTAATCGGGAAGAACCGAAGGAAAAAGAAGTGACACCTCCACCAAAGCCTGTAGTCAAACCGTTTGTACCACCGCTACCATATCTGAATCGGGTGAAGGCATACAAAGATGAGGAGCAATTCAAGAAGTTCCTCGATGTCTTCAAGAAGCTACACATCAACATTCCCTTCGCAGAGGCACTGACACAAATGCCAACCTACCTCAAGTTCATAATGGAGATTCTATCCAAGAAGAGGGCGATCGATCACCAGTCCACCGTTGCCCTTACTAAAGAGTGTAGCGCGATCATCCAGAACAAGCTTCCCCCGAAGCTTAAAGATCCAGGGAGCTTTTCAATCCCTATTCAAATTGGGGAGTTTAATTTTGATAAAGTGTTGTGTGATTTAGGAGCGAGTATTAACTTAATGCCTTTATCTGTTTTCAGGAAACTCGGCTTGGGTGAGGTGAACCCAACGTACATGACACTGAAGCTCGCGGATCGATCGATCGTGTACCCGTATGGAGTGATAGAAGATGTGCTCATCAAGGTCGGAAAGTTCTACTTCCCGGTGGACTTCGTGGTGCTGGATATCGATGAAGACATAGAGGTCCCGTTGATTTTGGGAAGATCATTCCTAGCCACGAGTAGAGCACTGATAGATATGGAGGAAGGGGAGATGACCCTGAGAGTCAGTGGTGAAAAGGCAGTATTCAAGATGTTCGAGAAGGTGAGAGGTCAAGTTGAAGAGGAGCCGGGTAAGCACGAAAGACCTAAGGAGTGATTGGAAGGAAGGTCGAGCCACGACCTAAACCAAGGCGCTGGGTGGGAGGCAACCCACCAAGGTTTGCGTTTTTCTTTCATTCTCTGTTTTTGAGTGATTTTATTTACAATATATATATATATATAAAGATATATCCAACAGAGACATACGCGACCTGTCCCGCGACTTGCAAGCCGCGTGGAAAGTCGCGGGGTCCCCTGTTTGGTTATTCGTTTCTTGCTTGGTGTGTTTCGTTTCTTTGTTTTCTTTCGCTTTCTGCTTTGTTTTCTTTCGCTTTCTGCTTTGTTTTCTTTTGCTTTTGCAGTCTCTCTCTCCTTCCTTCTCCGATGTCTCTCGAGCTGGTCGTTCCAATCTTTCAAGAGAATCTCTCCGGGCAAACAGGTATGTTCTAACTTTGTAGTTAACGAGTGGTGTATGATGTTTTATTTCCTTATTAGTCAAACGAGATGCAACAAACCTAAGTTTCACTTAGGTTTGGGGTGCTTCATTTTTCATCATCAACACACTCAATTTTAATCCTGTGCAAACCTCGGTTATACCGAGGTTTGGGTTGGCTTTATTTGACAAACCTAGGCCACGGCCTAGGTTTGGGGTGGCCAGTTTTTTTTTAATGAGATTGTTCTTTGATGCTTGTGCTTTAATGTTATGTCTTCCTGTCTGTACCTGTAATAACCGCATAACGATACTTGTTTTAGTATCGCCTACGCCGACACTCGCACATTGGGGACTGTTAGAAATTGTGTGATTATATGATGGTGTCGAGACCGGATAATCATAAGAATCGTGTCGGAAAGGCACTTTCCGAATACAACAATTCGACCCTATAAGCCTTGGGTTCACGAACTTTTTATTGGGATAATTCTTAAGATTTTTCTTACACCAAAGGCTATGATATAAGATATATTTATACCCAGATTCTCAATTACATATTTAAATAAGAGATCGACGGTTATAGACGGTTAAACAGTTGTAAACGGTTATAACCGTTAATGGATAAGGCCAAAAGATACCTACAACCGAACTTGAAGTTCTGGACAATAATACTTTCCAGCAAAAATTTGATCAAAAGCTGACAGCACTTATCAGCGACAGCTGATATTTTAACAGCAGCTGACATTCAGCGATGGCTAACTTTCAGCGATGGCTTCCTTTCAGCTTTCAGCGACAACTCTTAGGTTTCAGCCTTCAGCTTTCAGCGACATCCCTCAGCTCTTAGCTTTCAGCTTTCAGCTTTCAGCGACAACTTTCACAAGCTGAAGGTGATCTTCAGCGACAGCTTTTTAGAGAAAATTCTAGTATTTTCGAACTTCGACACAGCTTTAAGGAGATCTAAGATGATAACGGAAACTTGTAAGTGTGCACTCCGCACCTCCTAACTTACGTATGTTTGCCTTATCGTCTTAATCGATCTCAATTAAATCACAATTACACCAAAATGATTGATGACACTAAAATCACCAACATTCCTCCCCCATTTTAGTGTAATCCTTTGATTTACAACGTACTATAAATATGTAAAATTCAAACAGACGCATAAATGAAAATGTCACGAAGATTGAATTTCCATTTTAGTATATTACACATTCCAAATATTCAAGAATCGGGGTGTTCTAAGAATTGAACCCTTCAACCCATTTGAATACATGAAGATAATATACACATATGTTCGTACAAATCTAGATAACACAACTTGACACATTTGTAGAGGCCTTGCGTCCTTATCCATTCATGTACGTATAGAAAGCCAAGTCGAAAACTTTCTTGAAGCGGCCACACTTCACGTCCACTTAGGTGATTCTTTTACATCTTGCACCTGCATATGCAATTTTTCAAAAGAATCATTAAGAAATAAAATTTTCAGCCTTACAACACTTGCAGGTCTAAGCACATACCTTGGGATGATAATTATTATGTGCTTCAATTTTATCAATAAGCCTTCCACATTGAATTCAACCTTTAACGTTGTATTAAAGGGGAATTGGGTATCTTATTAATAAAATCTATATGGACTTTAAACCCATCCCGATCACGGACTTGTGCACTAAGTCCCTAGCCAATGCCTTTGTTAAGTGGTCGGCTAAATTGTTATGAGTTCTAACGAACTCTACGGATATCACCCGATGCATGATTAATTCTCTAACCATGCTATGTCTCACTCCCAAGTGCCTCGACTTTCCATTATATACTTGGCTATATGCCTTATCCAAAGTTGCAGCACTATCACAATGAATACATATAGGTGATATCGGCTTCGGCCACAAAGGAATCTCGTAAATTAAATTATTTAGCCACTCCGCCTCTTTACCGGCGGCCGCCAAAGCTACAAATTCAGATTCCATGGTGAAATTTGTGATGCAAGTTTGTTTCTTTGAGGCCCAAGAGATGGCACCTCCACCGAGCAAAAATGCCCATCCACTAGTAGAAGAATGATCCTCTATATTGGATATCCAACTAGCATCCGTGTAGCCTTCGATCACCGAAGGAAACCCAATATATGTTATACCATGATTCATGGTTCCCTTCAAATATTTGAATACCCTTCTTACCGCTTGCCAATGATGAGTACTCGGTCTACTAGTAAACCGACTCAACCTACCAACGGCTTAGGCAATGTCCGGACGTGTACTTGTCATGGCATACATCAAGCACCCGATTGCCTTAGAGTATTCTAATTGTGAAACGGCTTCACCCTAGTTAGGCATAAGCTTTTCACTTGGATCCATCGGAGTACTCACGGGCGAACAATTTAACATATTAAACTTCTTTAACACTTTCTCGACATAGTGAGATTGCGTTATGGCCAAACCTTTGTTCTCCCGTTTAATCCTTATCCCGAGGATCACTTCGGCCTCCCCCAAATCCTTCATCGAGAATTGGGATGACAAAAATTCTTTTGTCAAGTCGACTTATCTTTGGTCCGTGCCAAAGATTAACATGTCGTCAACATATAAACAAATTATGACGCCTCTACCGGAATCGTTAAATTTGCTATACACACATTTGTCCGATTGGTTTAAATGAAAACCATTAGACCAAACCACTTCATCAAACTTTTGATGCCACTGTTTTGGGGCTTGCTTCAAACCATAAAGTGATTTAATCAATTTACATACTTTATGTTCATTCCCCGACATCACAAAGCCTTCCGGTTGCTTCATGTAAACCTCCTCCTTTAAATCACCATTAAGAAATGCCGTCTTGACATCCATTTGGTGAATTACCAAATTATTAATAGTTGGCAACGCTATTAATAATCGAATGGTGGAAATTCGAGCAACCGGTGCATAGGTATCGAAATAATCAATACCTTCTTTTTGCCGAAATCCTTGAATTACCAATCGGGCTTTAAACTTATCGATAGTACCATCGACTTTCATTTTCTTCTTGAAAATCCACTTGCAACCCAAAGGTTTGCAACCCGGTGGTAAGTCGGCCAACACCCACGTGTTATTCCCCATGATAGACTCCATCTCATCATTTATTGCCTCTTTCCAAAAGGCGACGTCTTGAGACTTCATAGCCTCATCATAGGTTCTTGGATCTTCCTCTATGCTATAACAATAAGCATATTGAGATTCAATTTCATCTCGTGAACCTTCAACTAAGTATAGTTGAAAGTCGGAACCAAAAGATTTCTCAATCGTTCCTCGTTTACTTCTTCGAGGTTCGGGAATTTCCAAAGAAATTTCTTTTCCTTTTCCACTATCTTCGATTCCACTCGAACTTGGAATCACATCTTTCGGTCTTGGAATCGAGGTAAATCGATTCTCATCGAATATTGCATCCCTTGATTCTATAACGGTGTTAACCGAAATAGAGTCGTTGGGTTCAATAACATAGAACCGATATCCCTTTGAATGCTCGGCATATCCGATGAATATACAATCAATTCCTCTTTCTCCCAAAGTTTTTCTTTTGGGATCTGTTAACCTTACCACAGCTCAGCAACCCCAAACTCGTAAATAATTTAAGTTTGGTTTCTTCTTGAACCAAAGTTCATAAGGAGTATCCTTACTCCTTTTGTTTGGTACTCGGTTCAAAACATAACAAGCCGTCAACATGGCTTCACCCCAAAATCCGTCACTAAGACCGGAGTAGGATAACATCTAGTTAACCATTTCTTTTAAAACTCGATTCTTTCGTTCCGCAACACCATTTTGCTGAGGTGTATACGGTGCCGTGGTCTCGTGTATAATTCCAATAGATTGGAAATATAGAGGATCAAAATATTCACCACCTCTATCGGTTCTCAACTTTTTAATTAAAATATTTTGCTGCAATTCCACTTCGGTTTATAAATCTTAAATTTTTCTAAAACTTCATCTTTCGAATGGAGTAGAAAAATATAACAAAATCTCGTAGCGTCGTCTATAAATGTAGCAAAATACTTTTTATTTCCAAGTGAAGGAGTCGCATGCAAGTCACACAGATCACTATGGATTAAATCCAAAACCATAGATGATCTTTTAATTTTAGGAAACGGTTGACGTGTGATTTTTGTAAGCATGCAAGTCTTACACTTTTCCAAATTTAAATTAAAGGAAGGTATCATGCCATCCTTCGACATTTCATGCATTCTTTTGTAATGCACATGTCCAAGTCTAGCATGCCAAAGAAAGGACGAATTGCTATTATCTACCATGCAAACAGAATTTTCACAACCAAATTCATTTATTATATTTAACATAAACATCCCAGAATTGTAGTAACCAAATCCAATAAACATACCACACCGCGATAGTACATACTTATCGCTTTCAAATACTTGTTTAAAACCTAATTTGTTCAACACACTTCCGGAGACTAGATTCTTCCGGATATTAGGTACAAATAAAACATTGTTTAATTTCAACAAATTTCCAGAGCTAAACATCAAATCCACACAACCACGACCCAAGATTGGAGCACTAGACTCGTTGCCCATATGCAAGACCGATCCATCTTCCACCGGTTCGAACTTCTTGAACCATCTTCGATCCTTGCATACGTGACTCGTGGCACCCGAGTCTATCCACCACGCAATATCATCATCCTGTACATAAAATGCATAGGAAATTTGTGGTACATAATTCTTACTTGAATTATTAGAAATGATCGAGTTTTGACCTTGATTTGGGGGTTGGTCGTTCGACCCTTGTCCCGCACCACTCGTACTCGCTCCATTCTTGTTACCTTTACCAACTCGACAATCTCGTTTGAAATGTCCTGTTCGACCACATATCCAACAAGTCAATTTTGACTTTTTGTTGGGTCCATGTTTGGGATTGTCGAACATCCGTTTTTTACCTTTGTCGAATTTCTTCTTGGTCGTGTTCTTACGCTCCTCAACCATGTTGACATTGGATGAACTTGGGATATCCTTATCCTTGGTCTTACCACTTTCTTGCACACGTAGTGATTCCTCAATACGTAAGTGGCTCCCAAGTTGCACCAAGGAAAGTTCTTCCTTTTTGTGTTTAAGTGTGTGTTTGAAGTCTTTCCATGATGGTGGCAACTTGTCAATTATGCTTGACACCGATATGGATTCATCCATATGCATATGGTGTTGAGTATATTGACCAAGGATCCGGAGAAATTCGTTGTATTGCTCCATTACGGGTCTGGAATCGATCATTTTGTAATTATTAAAGTTACTTACAAGGAACTTCTTACTCGAAGCATCCTCGGCCATGTATTTCGATTCCAAGACATCCCATAATTCTTTTGATGATTCTACATTTTGGTAAACATCAAATAAAGCTTCAGACATACCGTTAAAAATATGCCCACGGCATATGTAGTCGTCGTTCTCCCATTTGTTTTTACGTCGGATTGCCTCCAAAGTTGAATCTTCATCGATCTCCGGCATGGGGGTGCTAAGAACATACACAATCTTCAAAGTGGTGAGAAGGAAGTTCCTCTTCTTTTGCCATCTACGAAAATCGTTTCCTAGAAACTTCTCTAGTTTGCCAAATTTCGAAGTCATATCACGAACGGATTCCTCTCGATTTGCCATCGTTAATCAAACAGAAATTGTTGTATTCGAATGTTAGAAATTGTGTGATTATATGATGGTGTCGAGACCGGATAATCTTAAGAATCGTGTCGGAAAGGCACTTTCCGAATACAACAATTCGACCCTATAAGCCTTGGGTTCAAGAACTTTGTATTGGGATAATTCTTAAGATTTTTCTTACACCAAAGGCTATGATATAAGATATATTTATACCCAGATTCTCAATTACATATTTAAATAAGAGATCGACGGTTATAGACGGTTAACCAGTTGTAAAACGGTTATAACCGTTAATGGATAAGGCCAAAAGATACCTACAACCGAACTTGAAGTTCTGGACAATAATATTTTCCAGCGAAAATTTGATCAAAAGCTGACAGCACTTATCAACGACAGCTGATATTTTAACAACAACTGACATTCAGCGATGGCTGCCTTTCAGCTTTCAGCGACAGCTCTTAGGTTTCAGCCTTCAGCTTTCAGCGACAACCCTCAGCTCTTAGCTTTCAGCTTTCAGCGACAACTTTCACAAGCTGAAGGTGATCTTCAGCGACAACTTTTTAGAGAAAATTATAGTCTTTTCGAACTTCGACACCGCTTTAAGGCGATCTAAGATGATAACAGAAACTTGTAAGTGTGCACTCCGCACCTCCTAACTTACGTATGTTTGCCTTATCGTCTTAATCGATCTCAATTAAATCACAATTACACCAAAATGATTGATGACACTAAAATCACCAACAGGGACAATGTGTGGGTAAGTTTTGGGGTTGCCCAATAGGGCCCACGTTTATGCACGTAGATTTCCCGCACCTCTGCATGCTTAGATCACATTAGCTAAAATTTTTGTTTTGAATGATTGAGGCCAACCATTGTGGGAAGAATCTTGTGATAGTGACGTGGCCATTAGGGAAAGACCGGGAAAGGACATGACTATGGACATTAGTGGAGACCATCCATTAGTGAGATTTGAGCCTAAAAGAGGTTTTTCATTTCGAGGGATTCATACATGAAAATCGTATACACTTTTTCGAGTTCCTTGTCGTGAATATAGAATGATCTCGCTATATTATTGCATTGAGTAGCAAAGACGACCATCGGGATATTAGGTAAGGGTATAGCAGACCATATCGTGTGGACTTTAAGAGATGATTCCAGGCATTGTGAGCAGTGTTAACCCGTTTTTAGCTATCGTACCTTTCTACCTATTTGTGTGTATCCATAACACTTTTGTAGCCATATACTCACCTTGTTCATTCCATACCCACCATTAAACCCTAGCCAAAAGCCTTAGCCAACCTTTATCCGAAAGTGTGTCAAACAGAGGCGGTAATGAACTGAAATAGAAAGAGCGGAAAAGAAAGAATACATGCCAGTCATGAAAATAAATAGAAAAGAGGGCCAATGCAGCACCAATCAAATAAAGAGGACCAATGAAATCCCAAAAAAAAACTAGTTTAGATATTGATAGTAAGTACAGCAGAAAATAATAGAGTCAAAGCGACTCCAATAGTGACAAAGAGGGCCGAGTGATAGAAAATAAAGCTAGGAAGTTCAGAATTACTAAAATTTGACACACCAAGGATCTTTGAACCGTTTTACCCTTCATTTCTTAGCCGGTGCCCTAGCCCCGTTACAACCTTTGACCTGGATGGTCTTATGGAAAATGTGATTAGGGTATACGACCACCTTTACTGATATTCCCTATCTTGCTACTTGATTCCTTTCTGAGATCGATTTTTGTGGACATTTGTGCGTCTTTCAGTTTAGTTGTCATGTGAATTTCGAGTATTCTTGTACATAACCTCCTATACATGACAACATGTGCGATAACCTAGGTTCGAGCGAAATGAGAGAATCCCGTGAGGTAGGGTCGAGGCGAAATGTTCTCCCTAGTATGTTTGGACCTAGTACGACCCTAATGGAAACGGAGCAGTCACGAGTTCAACTTACAATGGAAGGTCATAGATCAAACGGAATAAGAATGAGGCGAGAGTGAGATAGGCATTCACGGGTATGGGAAATCACCAGTGCATTACATGGTACCGATTGGGAGTTGTGCAGTTATTATATTTCACTGAAGTGTGCTTTTATTCTATTTTTATCACTAATTTGCTTGGGGACAAGCAACGCTCGGTTTGGGGTTGTTGATAACGCCACTTTTTGGCGTTATTTTCGGTCCTAAAACCAATGAGATTGGCTTGTATTTAAGCAAAGAAGCGGAATTTTACGGTTTATCTAGTGGAATGTGCAGGTTATTTAAAAGGCAGTAATCATCGAGAAAAGAAGCCAAAAAGAGCCCAAAAAAGAGCCAAAATGAAGCCCAACGGAAGCCCGAGATACAAGCCCAAGACCCGCGCCCGAACCAGGACCCAAAGCTGACCCAAACAACAAAAGAAAACCAGGCGACTTGTGCCGCGACTTGCAAGTCGCGGCACAAGTCGCGTAGCCCACTGTTCCAGCCAATAACTTTGGCGTTTTTTCCGGAAATTAGGTCATTCTTCGCACATCACACACACGACGACCGGCAGACGACTTGGGGCGATTTTGAGAGCTTTTTTGGAGCTTTTGGAGCCACGATAGAGGAACGATTGGATCCACGTTCAACACGCGAAGTAGAGACGAGCACACGAGAAGGGAGTCACCATTACATTCATCGTTTCCACATTCATCATGTTTACATACACGTTTTCATCCTTTTTCTTTGTGTTTGAATCCACCACCAACATGATCTAATTTCTAGATGTTGGGGGTTGGAATGAATTTGATTTAAGCATATGAATATGTAACTTGAGACTTTTATCAGTTTTCCTATATTAACGAAGCATGTGATTTAGATTTTAATGCTTTTGTGAATTTGGCCAATTTACAATTGATTTGTTGTTTCTAATTAAGTTCGAGAGAATTAATTGTGACTAGAACTAGAAATTGCATGCCTAAGGTGAGAAAGGGGATAGAGATATACCGAGTAAGCCTTAGTCCCGTTAAAATCTTGAGCTTAATGTATTTTGAATTCCATAGGTGAGATCGCGAGATAAACTTGTGCTTTTCAAGATAAAACCTGTAGTTGCTCGAAAGAGAACAACGGTGACTTTTACAAGATTGGGTATTCATTATACGGAATAACTGGTAACTGTTTTGAGTCAATTGTTTGTATGTGAAAGTCTTAGGATTTCCAACCGTTAACTGTTTTCTCTATCTGAAGTTCTTAAGCTGTTTACTGTTTGTGTGTTGATTTAGTTTTGTTTGCAATTAAGTAGTCTATAAACCAACCTCTCAAAGTTGCGACGTTCAGTTAATAGCAATTGTAGTAATTGTGATACTTAGTTCCTAGTTCCTGTGGATTCGATACTCGTACTTCCGTACGTATTACTTGATTTCGACACCGTACATTTGCGGTTAGATTTAGGGGGGTGATACCCTCCTATCAGGTGGAAGAGGTGTTAGGAACTAAGGAAGGTGACCCAACTTGGTTATTTGAAGTAGGAGGATTTGATGGATTCAAAGGAATGGAGGTTGCATCGGTGGAGTTGACTATGGGAGCATCACCTATGCATGAGGAAATCCATTTGTGTAATTCATCATCATCATTTGAAAGAGATGATGATCTTAGATCATCAAATTTGACATGAATGGACTCATCAATGCATTTTCTCCTGAGATTGTACACACAAAATGCTTTGGAGGAAAGAGAGTATCCAACAAAGATTCCTTCATTAGCTTTGGGATCAAACTTCCCAAGATTGTCACGATCATTTAGAATAAAACACACACAGCCAAAGACATGAAGAAAGCCTATATTTGGTTTTCTGCCATGAAAAACTTCATAAGGGGTCTTATCATGTCTCTTGGATATCACAGACCTATTTTGGGTAAAGCAAGCAGTATTAACAGCTTCAGCCTAAAAATAGGTGGGAAGATTTGATTCACTTAGCATTGATCTAGCAGCCTCACATAGAGTTCTGTTCTTCCTTTCCACGACTCCATTTTGCTGAGGAGTCCTGACAGCTGAGAAATTATGAGAAATTCCTTTCTCATTAAAGAAGTCTTCAAGATTTCTGAATTCAGTGCCATTGTCACTTCTTACCGATCGTACAAGTTGTCGATTAAGAACTTCATTCTTCTTGACAAAGTTGATGATTTCTTCAGTTGCATCACTTTTATACCTGAGAAAAGACACCCAAGTATATCTAGCAAATTCATCAACAATAACAAGAATGTACCTTTTGCCTCCAAGACTAGGAGTACTGACCGGTCCACATAGATCCATGTGCAGCATTTGAAGAGGAAGAGTGATGGAGGAGCATTGCTTGGTCTTGAAGGATGTTTTGGTGAGCTTCCCTTTTTCACATGCATCACGTAGTTTTTCTTTAACAAAGTTCAACTTTGGCATGCAAGTCACCAACTCTTTGTTTGAGATTTTATGGAGTGTTTTGAAGTTCAGATGAGATATACGTTTATGCCACAGCCAGTTCCTTTTGGCTGTGTCATCTGACACAAAGCATACATTGGATGAACTGTTGTTTTGTCCCATATCAATGATATTGACATTTTCCATTCTTTTTCCGGAGAGAACCACATTCATGTTTTTGTCAACAACAGTACAGATACAAAGTTCAAATATAACTTTATATCCTAGATCACACAGTTGGCTAATGCTGAGAAGATTATGCATAAGGCCTTCAACAAATGCCACTTTATTGAAAGTGACAGATCCATTAGTGAGAGTTCCATATCCTTTGGTGTAGCCTTTAGAGTTGTCACCAAAAGTTACAGATGGACCTTTTCCAGACACATAGTTGATGAGAAGAGATTTATTTCCCGTCATATGGCGTGAGCACCCACTATCCAGATACCATATTTGATGGTGCTCAAAAGCCTGCATGCATACACAGATTAGTTCTTAGGTACCCATTTGGTGGTGGGTCCTTTGGGGTTTGAAGAGGAAGAGTCCTTAGGTTTGATTCTTTCAATTCTTTTATTTGGACAATCCTTTGCAAGATGAAAAGTGTCACCACAGTTATAACACTTTATGTACACAAAGATCTTTTTAGGTTTTTGCAATTCTTCTTTTCCTTTTCTCATGACATTAACTTGAAAGTTTTTAGGACCAAAGGATGAGGAGTGAGAAGGAAAACTTAAAGTCCCATTACCTGAGGTGGAAGCGAATTTGGAAAGATTTCTTGAAGAGTTTTTGAAATGATCCTTCCCAAACTCCACCGGTTTCTCTTTTGAGTTTGTGAGACTCACAGATCGGGGAAGAAAATCGGTAGGAGAGTTCACATCGGTGAGAGACTTAGCTTTTGAAGAGTTACGCATAGGTGGAGAATTCACATCGGTGGGGTTAGATTTAACTCTTTTAACAGACTTTGATTTTGAAATATCAGAAGGAGGGACATATTCATCAATCGCTAAATCTTTTAAAAGATCATGGATGGGTTTTGAAAAATCATTTGAGTCCTTTTTTCCATGTTTTGATCAGACGAAAATTCTTTAGCTTTTATGAACATTCCAAACTTTAAAGCTTCACCTAGATCTAAAGAGTTTAGAGAAATAGAATCACAAGAACTTGATTCTGAGGCATCATCCCATACACTTGAGGTAGGGTCAAGAGATTGAGAAGAGATGTCAGAAGTGGTTTTTCGATAGCCTAAACCAAATTTGTTATTAACAGAGATTTGATCTTTAAAGATTTGCTCAAGATTCTTTGATGAACATGTCCATTTTCTAACAGTCTCTTGTTCTCTTTTTAATTTCTTAAAAAGTTTGTTCTTCTCTTTTGAAATCACATAATTTATGGTTTTTAGATCCTCAAGCTCAGCTTTGATTTCCTCAAACTTTTCAAGTTTAGACATACAAATTTCAAGTTTAGATGTGAGTTCTTTAACTTGAATAGATTTTCTTTTCTTACCATCCTTGACAGAATAAAAGTCTTTAGTTAAAGATTCATAAGCATCAATCTTCTCACTGTCAGTCATATCATTAAAAGGATGTCCCTGAGAGTATGATGTCGAGCACCCAGTTGACACCAAAGCCATTGGAGAGGTAGCTTTTTCAGAATCTTCCATATCTTCTGAGATGGCCATAAAGCACTTGTTGGGAGAGTTGTTGTCACTGTCAGAGGTTTCTTCTTCCCAATCATGAATTTCGGCCATGAGGCCCTTTCCTTTTCTAAGGAGACCCTCATTTCTCTCCTTTTCTTTCTTGTATTTGGCCTTGTACTTCTCAGCCCTTTCTTGATGATCTTTGGTCGAGGATTGAACATCTTTCTTGGCAAGGTTTGATTTGAAAGAGTTATTTTTGGGTTTTTCATACTTGGAGGAAAACTTGTCAGAAGATGAATTTCTAGAGTTCATCACACGCTTACTTATGCACTCAGCTGCAAAGTGTCCTTTCTTTCCACAATTAAAACATTCCTCATTTGTCTTATCAGTTGAGGAAGCTTTTGTAGAAGAGAAGGGTTTTCTGAAAGATTTGGATTTGTTTGAAAAACGAGATTTGTTTTTAAAACCAACTAACATGGCAGTTTCATCAGACAACTGCTTAACCGAGATTTCTTCACCTTCATCATCGGCATCACTTAGATATGCCTCCGATTGGTGAGAAGAGTTGCTTTGGGTTTCATTGTCAGAGTCTGATGAGGGATAGGTGATGCGTGGGACACTTTGAGATTTCTTGGAATTTTCACTAACAAGGGCAATAGAAGTGCCCTTTATCTCTTTGATGAAAGATTTCCTTTGTAACTTGGTTTGTTCAAAGTTAAAGAGAGTTCCATATAAAACAGTTAAAGGCATGTACTCAAGGTTCTTGGAAGTTTTGATACAACTGCGCATGTTTTCCCAAAAATCTGGGAGAGAATCCATGAACTTGTTTAAAACTTCCTCATTATCATAGACTCTACCTAGTAACTTCAGATCATTCAAAAGAGAGTTAAAACGATTATAGTAGCTAGGAAGAGATTCACCCTTTTCATGAGTGAAGAGTTCTTACTTTCTTATGAGAGAGATCTTTTTGCATTTCTTCACTTCCTCTGTACCTTCGTACAGAACACATAGTGTGGTCCACTTCTATTTAGCAGTTTGAAAGTTAACTAGAGAATGATAGACTTCATCAGGAAGTGAGAGAGCAATGATTGCTCGAAGCTTTGAATCAAGAGTAACTAGACGTTTTTCCTCATCAATATATTTCTTTGGATTTTTGAGAATATAACGTCCAGTACCTTTGGCTTTCTCTTTGTCGGAAGTCTCAGAATCATCGGAATCACTAGAGTCCTCCTTATCAGCGGTTTCCTTACCAGGCATATGCGTTTCATAGCGAGCCCAAACTCTAGGGATAATAGGTCCCTCTTTGAGAATGGTTGGATATCTAGTATCCACTCCTTCCATGAATAGCATCATACGGCTTTTCCAAAGAGAAAAGTTGTTAGGGTTAAACTTAGGAGGTTTGGTGATGGAACCATTTTCAGAAAAGTTGTTTTGAAAAGCATTTTCAACATTTGAAGATGAAGAGGCAGCCATCGCAGATCAACTTTATGAGTTAAAATTTCTGCTCTGATACCACTTGTTAGTCTCAGATGGCTATAACGAGTATTGTAGAAGGCGGGGTTGAATATAATACTCAAAATTTTCACAATTTTAATTCTATTATTGAAAAGCTTCAACAAGAATTACACATAGAAAACTAAAGACTGTTGCAGAAAAGAACAGATAAACTATTCTAACAATCTTTCACAAAGTAAACTAAACAAAACAACTAAGAACACTTAGAACAAAGCTATGAAGTTTTTAAGCAATATAGAGATTTCTTGCACTGAGAGAGATTTCCAGAAAGCGTTGTTTGCATGGGAGCCTTCTGCTTCCTTTTATAGTGAGGATAAGAGTACTAAGCATTAAATGCTTGGTACACATGTCTTCAGGGGACTTGCTTCGTACCAGTGGACTTCTGAAAAGTTGAGATGTCATAATCACCTTTTCCTTGGTACAAGGAATAGAACCCATGCTGAAAGGGACCTTTTCTAAAAATAGATAAGTTGACAAAAAGTCACTTTTACCTGACAATAGATATTGTCCCAAAATAAATGATCTTCTTGATGTGTATTCCAAGAGAATCATACCGAAGGTGTTCCACCGATATAATTGACATTGGTCTTTAAAACCATCTGCAAAGAAAACCATTCACACAAAGATCCCACCGATTTTAGCATCCTTATCGGTGGGACAGATCTGGCCGACGTGTGAGGAGACCATCGGTGGAGAGGAAGTCCACCGATGTGTGAAGGTACCATCGGTGTGGAGGATGTCCTACTGATGTGTGAAGACACAATCGGTGGACAATGACTTGTAAGTATTTTGAGAAGAGTCTTCTTATTTCCACAATGAGAATCTCTTTAAGCTTGGTTTCGGTTGATCTTCGACTTCACCGAACAATTGCTATCTTGTACAAGTCATTTAAAGAACCATGCAAAAATATTCTAAGTAAGAGTATAGGGAAGAACATTGGTGAGTCAATTTCAAATCTTGGTGACCCAACAAAGGTCACACCCTCTCAACTGCTCTTGTATCAGCTAAGTGCTCCTCCTCCTCTTCACATAATTGACTGGTACTCTACCAAAGATATCTTTACTTCTAATCCTCACCGTTCTTTCCCTATCACTACCTCTCTCACCCTCACAAACATTTATAAATACCTCACCTTCTATCAACCCCTATCACTACCCTTCTTAACTATACACTCTAACCCTCTCACCTTTTACCTTACCTCTCACCCTCATTTCCTAAGTCTATCTTTTCTTCATATATCTTACATCTCCACAAGTCCATACTGAACATCAAAGCTCCTCTGATGATGACTCCTCTTTAAGTCTACCACCTACTGGAGATCCTATCCTTGACAGACTGCCATCATCCCCTCCTACATCTTTCAGGCATCTTCCTCATCCTAACTCTTTGCCTACAGACTTCTCTATTTTATTCTTATTTTTTTCCCATCACTCTCACATCTCACCAAATATTCCCTTCTCCTCCACTTCTACCAATTTGCCATCTTCCACTCCTGAAGATTTTCTTCTGCCCCTCAACCTTCTCTTCCTTTAGCACAATATTCTGGATTTGAAGATCCCTCCCTTCATGACTATGTGTAAAGCGTGAAGATCACTCTTGAAGATCTACTCTTGAAGATGACTTGAAGACCCACATCTGAAGATTACTCTTGAAGATTGAAGATGTTTGCTTCTCTCAAATCTTTCGAAGATCATTGCCAAAATCTCCAAAAAAAATCAAAAAAATCAAAAAAAAAAGAGAAAATAAAAATAAAAAAGAAAGATAAAAAAAGAGAGAAAAGAAAGATAAAAAAAGGAAAACAAAAACAAAACAAAATTCAAAAGAAAACTATATATATTATCTACCCTTTCTTTTTTTCTTTCCATACCAAGAACCCCCTCCGGCCGCCAAATCGACCCCCTTCCCTTTTCCTCTTTCTTTTTCTTTTTCTTTCAAGCAGTCGCCGAAGAGAAACAACCCCCCCCCCCCACCCCCTTTGTTTTCTGCCGACAAACAACACCACACCACCTCACCCCACTAGTTGCCGACACCAAAGCTGCCGACCCCCCCCCCCCCCCCGGCCGCCAATTTAATTATGTCGAAACCCCAACACCTTTCACCTATCAGTTTTTGGTTTAAATTTTAATACCTACCTTTTCTTTCCTATTTTTGGCCGAGATTTAAACCCCTCCCCCCCCCACACCGAAACCCACCATTCCCATAACTCTCATCTCTATTCTTATAGACTCACTTCCTTCTCTCTCTTCCTTTTTATCTTCCCCATAATCTCTCACCTTTCCCTACATACTTAACTTCTCCCATCACTCTCTAAATCCTACATTCTCTTACCCATAAAATCATCCCCTTTACCATCTATCACCCAACTATAAATACTCCATCTTACCCTCTCATTTCTTCACATCTCTCATCTTCCATCTTTCTCCCATCCTGACTCTATGTATAGCTTAAACAAAAAAAAACATCAGCTGTCGATTTTAGCTGCCGATTTTAGAACTTTTTAGCACACACAAAAAAAAAATATTTGGCTGCCGATCTTCCTACATCATGCCCGATTTTTCATCTTAGTGTTTTTCCTTCATCGGCCGCTGAGGGGGAGAATTCATCTGAGGGGGAGCAACATCAACCGTCAGTACTCATATCCAGCGTCCAACTCGATTTTTTTTTTGAGGAAATCGGCGAACCGGTCAAGGGGGAGCACATTAGTCCGGGCAGATCAAACTGAGGGGGAGTAACACAAAGACCGACTGATCTAACTGAGGGGGAGCAAAACAAAGGATGATGATGCTGAAGAGCAGAAAGAAGATGCAAGAGATGGGCAAAAGCATCCTCAGCCTGATTCACCTAACCTCAACCCTCCCTCAAAGATTGTCACCATTATGGGTTTGTCTCCTTCCAAAAACCACAGACTCATTTGGGGTAAGTGAATGGCTTCAAGATTTGGAACATCTGGCCTTAAAGATAAAGGTCTCCAACACATCAACAAATCCTCAAGCCAGACACAAGTTTCAACTTGCCCCTCCAAAGATGCAAGTAATTTTTGTTCTGTTCATATTGTCTATACTTCTTTCCTTTTTCTTTCATTTGTTTGTACAGTATACTTTACCATTTCATTTTACTTGTAAATGTCGGATACAAAAAAAAATCAAAAAGAATGGACTATGTGAAAAGAACCCAAAAAGAGTAAACAAAGGTCAAAACGAATTATTCAGTATTTACTCCTTAGATTCTAAGTATGGATGTCATCCTCAAATAGGGGGAGATTGTTGGGTCACTTAAGATTTGAAGATGACCTCAGTCTTTCATTTTTACACAGTTCATACTTAGAATAATTTTTAGGTTCTTTACAAGCAGCTTAATTGTATAAAAATGTTCGGTGAAGTCGAAGATCAACCGAAGAAACAAAGTAGAAGTATATCTTCAAAGCGGATTGAAGATAGACTTCTCAACCAAAGATTAAGCTGCTACTTGAGACTTCCTAAGGTCTTAGGCCAGTACACTTAAAGAGTAAGGATATTCTTGAAGACTTGATCGGCAGGATCTCTTGAAGATGTTGAAGACTTGATCTCCAGGATCTCTTAAAGATGTTGAAGACTTGATCGGCAGGATCTCTTGAAGATGTTGAAGACTTGATCTCCAGGATCTCTTGAAGATGTTGAAGACTTGATCTCCAGGATCTCTTGAAGATGTTGAAGATATGATCGGCAGAGAATTCCTTAAGAAAGAATTCTTGAAGATATCTTTGAAGAGATCCTAGGCCAACAGTTTACAACAGGTTTATTCCACTTTATCTGCAAAATATATTTGGGATATCTTGCAATGACAGAGACATAATCCAAGGATCAGAAAAAGGTTCTTTGGATCTCTTATCTTCTTCAAGTAAGTTCAACTTCAACTTCAACATACAGGTCAATGCTTCAAGACAAATGTGCAAAGACAAAAGTACATCCCAGTACTTTTCAGAAGACCTGCTTCCATCATGCCTTCCAAGCTCTGCTTGACAAGTGTCCATGCATTTAATGCATGAGGCACTATTTAAAGAGGTCATCTCCTTCCTTGCAACCTAACCAGATTACAGACTCTCCAAGCTATCAAGTGCTGGCATTTCTCTCCTCTCTCAAAAGTTCATTTGTTTGTACTAAGTGTTTTACAATTGTTCTTATTCTTTGTGTGTCTGTGTGTAAGATTGTTTGAACTGATTTATCTGTTCTGTTCCGCAACAATCAATAGTTTCTGTATGTAATTCTTATTTGAAGTATTTCAATAAAAGAATTAAATTAAGTGAAAAAATTTATGTATTGTATTCAACCCCCCCCCCCCCTTCTACAATACTTGTTTACCATTGCTACTCAATAGCTGGGACCAACATATGTGACGTCCAACATGAAAATAAAAAATATTTTCAATTCAACATCAATAAATGAAGGGACGCATGAGAAAAGATGATTGAGGGGGAATAAGATTTATATTCCCCCCAATTTGGTCAGTGTTGAAAATTAATGGGTTTGGGGTAATGAGCCCATTATATTTATATCAAACCAAACAACAATTTTCTTTATCATTCTCATTCTTTACCCCTCAATACCCCCAACCAAACACCCTCAAGTTCTAATCCTGCTCAACACTAGATTACAATCAGGTGTTACAAAAGTATAAAAACTCACTCTTTCATCTTATAAGGCGTCCCAAAAATTGCATCCAACCGGTACTTCTAAAGACCACCCAACGCCAGGCCTCAAATGTCCGTAGGCTCGTGCTAGTGGGATGTAGTATACTTGTTGACAAGAAAAAGTGTTATGGGATGTTTGATTCAGGTTGGAGAATGGAAATGGGAATGGAAATGAAAATAGCAGGGAATGAAAATGGGAATGAATTTTCATGCACCCTAGTTTAACCTGGAATGGAAATTTGGGCTTTCGGGGGGAATGGGCCCTTTATATTATATAAAACCAAACAGTTTCTTTTATTATCATTCTCTTTGAAAACTACTTAATACCTTTAACCAAACACCCCTTAGACTTACACCTAGTAAGCCCAAGCAATTTATTACATGGTACAAAAAAATAGTACGGAAAGAGGAAATTCAAATAATAAATGCCCACAATGTGATAAATTGACATAAAACTGTAATAATTTAAAATTCCCATATGATGATAATCTTCACAACATAAACATCTTACGATGATGGAGGATATTCGTTTCAATTGGACTGGGAAAAACACAAAAGTATTACCACACATCGATGTTATCGAGTTACACCTCGTATTCCATGACTTTAGTGCACACTCATTCTTGGTGTCACCTCAATATCTCAATATCGTTGGTGTCTACACCAACAAGTTTCACCTCAAGGCTACTAAATCTTAGCTCCCACTTGTTCTCTAGCTAAGTGTCACCTTAAGGATCCCGTTTGACCTGTAGTATAACACCCCTAAAATTCCATCAAAATACAACTTTCAAAAACATGGATAATTCCATAGTAAAAGTAAAGCTTAAATCTAAAAAAGGGAAGGTTTGGGCTCCTATTCATATTATGTTTAAAAACAAAAAACAATATATAGAAAGTGTTGGAACTTAGTTAAGATTAGAAGAATTTGTCCCACATAGGAGCTAAGCCAAAGTTTTGAACACTTAATAAACTTCAACCATATATGTGTTGAGGTATTTCACGTATTGGTTTATAGAAAGAAATTCTATTATTTTGGATGTATTATCAAAAAAAATTCAATTGCTCTTTCCCAATTCGAGGGTGTTACAACCACCACCATTCAAACAATAAAACTAAATCAGATTCAAACAAATACATAGATCCTAAATCAGATTCAAACTCAAAACCTTTAACGTTTATTCAGAAACTTAAAAAGATTAACCAAATTTTATATTTATATAAAAGTTTGAATCAAAACATCGATCTGGAAAAAAACTTCATGTTCTTGCTTTCATTCTTCATAAAAACAAAAGCTAAATTTGTCTACAGTATAAACGAAGATTAAAACCCTAACACATACACCCCCGACACACTAAATTTATCTGCAATAACAGTGGATGAACTTGAATCCTTGTGATTAATGGGCGCGTATGAATCTCGTAACTCGTGATATGAAGCTGTAGCAATGGATGAACTTGAATCCTAGTTTTCTCCATTTTGTAGTCGATGTTAATGCCAAAAATCGTCCAGAAGGATAACTTAAGGTTGATTGTGGAGCTTAACAACTAAAGATAGAAATCGTTCGACAAAGTGCGACAAAGACAAAAAATGTAAATGAGACGCAAGAATTTGGTGACGCGGGAAAAACCTCAACGAGGAAAAAACCCGCGGACGACTGTGAGGGTCGTCGTTGCACTATGGTCGCAAAACAGGGGCGATGTCCTTATGTTTCAGGTGTCGAGAGTACAATGGTTACAATACAAATGAAATAAAGACTTGAAATGTAAAATAACAAGTGTATCGAGTGTAAATGTAAGTATGTCGCGCGTAGAAACTAAGTGTTGTGCGTCTTCTGCTCTAGATAATTCTTGCTTCGAAAGTGTTTGCGTATATTGTAGTTGATTCAGGGATTCAGAGATATGCGAAATGATGTTTTGCCTTTGTATTTATAGTCTTCGAATGCTTTAATGATTCCATAAAAGTTGCGGGTAACGGTCGTAACTGTCTATGAGGTTAATGCTCATAATGATCTTCGTCGGTTATAGCCGTTGGTCATTAATGACATTGATCCTGCATTGAACAGTGAAAACATAACAGAAATATCGCATGTAAGTCGGTCGAGGTCATAAGGTTCCTTACGACGGTCAAGTGTCGTGAGTAACTTTCGATTTTGGTCTTGGTCAGTCGATAAAGTGTTTATGATTTTATCTTTACACAAGAAAGTGTAATAAATATTTTCCCTTATCTGGTCGTGGTCGAGACTGGTAAAATTTTACCCAAACAGTTTGCCCCCAAAATTTAAAAATAGAGTGGCAAATTCAAATTTAAAATTTTTAAATTTTTGTCAGTCGGACGTCTAGGGTCATGACACGTGTCGAAAGTCGTTGGTTAAGAAACTGAATCGGTTTGATTCTAAATAAAGGGGAAGTCGAAAAGGAGATAAGATTGTGACGTCATGCTGACGTACGATCATGCTTAACAGCTGTAATTGTCAGGTGTCGACGATCCATGTGTGCATACGAAAAGGCGAAGGCACGTGTCAATCATCGAGTGACTCGACCTGACACGATCGTTTACATAAATAGAGACCCATGGCGGATCTTTTCCTTTTCACGCTTTCATAGAGTTTTTAGAGCGAGATTTCTTCTCGATTTCAGCAAATTTTTTCCAAACCTGCAAAAATCTCTGTATCGATTAGGCCTTTCGAGGTTTAGAGCGCCTATATAAGGTACGACTTCTCAGTCTTTGTATGCGTCGTAAGTCCATTGCTAGAAAACCTAGGAAAAATTGGGACCTTTGGGGTTTTTCAGACCTGCATAATTGGCCTATAGGATTAGAAATGTCTACTGAACCTGCAAGCACCATTCGAAAGCAAGAGGATATCGATGAGCTTAGGAGTTTAGCAAAAATCCCTGCGGGGATTACAGTGAGTAGAGCCGGTAAGATTCGACCGGATATGCGTCCTGCTGGGTACGTAGTAATATACGAGTACCCATTTAAGATAGGTTTTTAGTGGCCCTATTCGCCTCTGGACAAGGCTTTTATGTGTGAATTTGACCTTTTGCCGGGGCAACTGATGCCCCAATTCTGGCGAGTTATCTAGGTTATCGAGCGACTTACCAAGAATTGGGAGTCGCCGATGAACGTGAAGGACATCTTGACGACTTATCAGGTCAAGATGGATTCGTACCGTCGCTACAGCTTGTTTTCGAAACACAAGGGCGATCGTACCTTGGTTCTGAAAACCGCGGTCAACGACCGCAAATGGAAGAACAGGTACGCATTCGTGCGAGTAGCGATGCTGGATCCTGACAGTGATTGGATCAGGTCCGGCTGGAACATGACGGGTGAGTTTTAGCTTTCGATCGAGCGTGTTTTTATTATATTTATTGCTTTGTTCCTCAACTAATTTCCTTTCTCTACGCTTTCAGACATTAAATTCGAAAACGTGAAGCCCAACGACGACTCCAAGACCAAGATCGAAAAATTCCTGGAGATCAGTGCCGACGACCGATCGTTCGTCACGCGACATCTGATAGACGAGGACGACGATTTGGTCTACTTGGGTGAAAATCGTCAGGGGAGTCGAGAAGAAGGAGAGGAAGAGGAAGAAGAAGAAGAGGAGACGGAGGAGGAAGAGGAGGAAGAGGAGACTGAGAAGAAAGAGGAGAAAGAGGAGACGAGAGAAGAGGAAAGAGAGATGACCGGTAAGTGCACCTTTTTCTGCTCGACTCGTTGTCTCTGCTATTCCAGTCGTGTGACACCTCTTTTATTTCCTTTGTTTTTTCAGGGGAATCTCATGTGAAGATGACGTCCGCAGCTGCCAAGAGGGCAGCTCAAGCTGAACTGGCCCGTGCGGGCAGAGAGAAAAGGAAGGAGATCCCGACAACCGGGTCGGGTGTCCTGAAGCGGACCAGGATGTCGGTCCCGAAGGAACCGTCTTCAAAGACGGGCGACTCGTCGAGAGTCGTTACGCCTGAGAAGGCGAATGTGTCGATTGCATCCGCTGAGAAGACGAGGACGTCTTCTGATGCGATCGACGCAACACCTGTCAATTCTGCGCCTTCGGCGAAATCGACTGCGTCTCCTACTGCCACGTTGACCCCTTCGTCGGCCGACAAGGGCAAGGGTCCTAAGACGGGAGAGGCTGAGGTCATGACTTACGTTGCCGTCAGACTTCATGGCGGATAACGTCCTGGACGGGACGAGGTTGTTTCCCAATCTGGAGAAATACCAGCTCCTCTCTTTCAGGGAGCGCTATCGGGGAGTCTCAGTCGAGGAGACGGGGTCCCAAGTTGCCGGTCTGGCGTTCATGGTAAGTCTTTCTTTCAAGACTTGTTTATCTTTTGTCATTTAGAACTTTGTCGTGTGTTTACTAACGTGTTCCTTTATGTTTTACAGACGTTTCAGTCCTCTTTGGCTCTGCACGCCGAAACGGCGAAAATTGAAGGTCTAGTGTCCTCTGCTCTCGTAAGAGAGAATGCGGCACTGGACAGGGAAAAGTCGGCTTTGGCGCGCGCGGAGGATATGTCAGTACGACTCGACGACGCTCTGAACGAGTTGGAGGCCGTCGGTCGTGCTAGGGACGAGGCGAGCTCTCGTCTGAAGCAGTCCCTATCCTTGATCGTCGAGCAAAGGGCGGAGTTGGACAAGAAGAAGGAGTCCTTGGCTGTGAAAGAAAAGGAAGCCGAGGAATCCAAGTCCAAGGTGGTGAGCTTGGAGGAAGAGGTGAAGGAGTTGAAGGACGGGGTTAAGTTCGTCTTCGCCTTGGCTCGATTGACCTCTCGTGCTGCGATAATGAGGCAGCATTTGTTAGGGAAGAACCCTCTCGCCTCAGCGTCGGACGAATTGGCATTCTTCTTGTCGACTGTCGGGACCGAGAGGGACCTCGACTCAGACGACGAGAAGGAGGCTGAGGAGGAAGAGATGGACGAGGGTTTCCAGGGCGAAGCCTCGGGCAAGGATACGACTAACGATCCTCCTCGACCTTAGAAAATTTCATTCTTAGTTTTGCTTTTATCGCTCGACCGTTGGTGGTCGAGTTTATTTGGATGTACCTGATCGTTTGGTGAAGGAAACTTACACTTCTTTTGAACTTATGTCTTATACATTTTGTGTAAGCAATCGTAAGCACATGCGATCAAAGCATTCATTCAGAACATGAAATTTTTCTAAGTTAAAAAACTTAGATCGTGAAGTCATTAGGCCTTTATGATAGCATCATTAAGTCGTGCGATAAATTGGAATTATGCGTCCCTGCGATAAGGTAATCAAGTCATATAATGGACCTGATTGCTTATGTCGTGCGATCCTGCGAAAATATACTGAAGTCGTATGATAGACTTAGTAACTTATGTCGTGCGATCCTGCGATAAAACAATGTCAGAGGTTGGTCGTTGGCTAACCAACGACCCTCCGATGCTTAAGTCAGTAATCGTTATGATGAATAAAAATCGTATGAGAAAAGGAAAAAGACTTAGAAGAAATACCTTTTCAAATGTGTTGCATTCCAGCTACGTGGGACATCTCGACCGTCGAGGGTTTGGAGCCGATAGGCACCTTTACCCACGACTTCTGAGATACGATAAGGACCTTCCCACTTGGTGGAAAGCTTACCTGCGTTGAGCTCTTGAGTGCTTTGGAACACTCATCGGAGGACGTAGTCGCCTTCTTGAAAGACTTTAGCTTTGACATTCTTGTTGAAATGTCGCTCGACCGCTTGCTTCTGTGACGCCATTCTGATCAGTGCTGATTCTCTAAGTTCTTCAAGGGCGTCGAGGTCATAACTTAAATCAACCAAGTTATGGTCGACAGAAGTATGCCTCGAGGTGGGGAGTTGGGCTTTGACCGGCAAGACTGCTTCGCAACCATAGACCAAAGAGAAAGGGGGTTGTCCTGTGGACGTGCGGGGCGTCGTGCGATTTGCCCACAGGACCGAAGGGAGTTCTTCGACCCACTTTCCTTTTGCAGCTTTTAATCTTATCTAGATCGAGGCTACAATGGTCTTATTGCTCGACTCAGCAAGTCCATTTGCCTGGGGATATCTGGGTGTCGAGGTCGTTAGCTTGATGTTGCGGTCTTCACAGAACTGTCGAGTCATGTTGCTTATGAACCGGGATCCATTATCGCAGACAATTTTAGACAGGATCCCAAACCTGCATATAATGTTAGTCTGGATAAAAGAGACGACTTCCTTGTCCCGAACTTGGGAAAAGGCAGCTGCTTCTACCCACTTAGAAAAATAATCCGTAAGTACGAGGAGAAATACCTTTTGCCCGGGGGCAGGTGGTAACTTGCCAACAATATCCATTCCCCATCTCATGAAGGTCCATGGGATAAGTGTCGAATGTAAAGGTTCGAAAGGTTTATGCGACGTACCTGAATGTCGTTGACAAGGGTCACAGTTCTGGACATACCTGATGGCGTCTTGTCGCAGTGTTGACCAAAAATACCCTTGTTGAGAGATACGATTAGCCAAACTGCGACCTCCTGAGTGGTTGCCACACTCTCCATCGTGCATCTCTTGAAGGATTTTTTGAACTTGACTTTTGCTGATGACGCACCTCAGGTTTAAGCCTGTCGATGATCGTCGATAGAGCCTATCTCCGATCATGACGTACCTGGATGCCTTGAATCTGATCTTCCGAGCTTCCATCTTATCTTCTGGGAGTTGGTCGTGCATAAGAAAATTTCTGATGTCGCATGACCAATCATCTTCTTGGTCTTCGATCTGGACGACATCGTCATTTTCGATGGACGATGTCGCCAGGTGGATCATGGGAATACTGTCGAATATTGGTTCGACTAAAGCAGACTCAAGGTTTGCTAAAGCGTCGGCTTGAGTATTCTGGTCCATTCGGATCGGTTCAATAGAAAATGACTTAAATTTTACAGATTTTTCTTTTGCTACCTTTAGGTACGCTGTCATCTTTGAATCTTTGGCCGCGAATTCTCTATTCATCTGGTTCACGACCAGAAGAGAATCGCTTTTGACATGTGTTAATGCCAAAAATTGCACTAAAGGGACAACTTAAGGTCGATGTGGACTTAAACAACTAAAGAAAGAATCTTTCGACGAGACGTGCGACGAGGATAAAAATAAAGAAACAAGGGATTTGATGACGCAGGAAAAACCTCAAACGAGGAAAAAAACCTGCGGACGACAGGGGATGTCGTCGCTGCACTATGGTCGCCAATCAGGGGCATTGTCTTTGGTACTGGCGTCGGTCGTACGATGATTACAATACAAATGAAGGAAAAGCTTCGAAATGTAAAGTACAAGTGTTTAAATGTAAAAACAGGTGTTTGTCGTGTGTGAATACAAAGTGTGAACTTCTGGTCGAGGGCTGTTGTCGTGCGTCGAGAGCGATACTTGAGCTTTCCTTCGTGTGTTCTTGAGTTCGCTGTAAGGTTCTGGCTTTCAGTACTTGATCTCCAAAGTTTGAATGTTCTTTGCTATGAGTTTGGATGATTTTCTCTGCTGTTTGGTGATGTTCGCTGATGTATATCAGATGTTTACTGATGTCCCTTGAAATGAGGCTTTAGCTTGACTTATATAGTCTTCGGGCCATTAATTAGCTCCATTAATGATTTGATCAACGGCTACAACGGCTGGAAACGGTCGCCGGAGTGATTATCCATAATGCTCTTCGTCCGTTACGGCTGCTTGCTGTTAATGGCTTTGACTCCTGCATTAAATACTTAACAAACGTAACAGTCAAGGTTAACGTTAGCTTTGGTCGAAGGTGCAATGATCTTGCGCGATGGTCGTACGGGACGGGCGATGCTATGGTCGAGCGTCATGGGAGACGTACGGCTTACCTTTTACGGGAGACGACGGATGTTTTCTGGGTTCTTGTTGAGACCTTATCTTAATACAAGATTTGGGTTATAGCGTGCGTCTTACCTGCTCTGGTCGTGGTCGTACGACGTGATTTTTTGCCCAAACAGTTTGCCCCCAAAATTTGAAAATTGAATGTCAAATTTAAGTTATAAATTTTGCTTGTCGAACGCTTAGGCTCGTGACCTGGGTTGAGGGACTTACCTGGTTGTCGTGGAACTAGACCAGTCCGCTTCTAACTGAACGAGAAGTCGAAATAGGAACGAGGTCGTGACGTCATGCTGACGTACGATGATGCTTACCAGCTGTCGAGGACAGGTGTCGAAGATCCGGGCGGATATACGAAAGGACACGGACGCGGGGAAATCATCCAGGGATTCGACTTGATGCGATCGTTTGTATAACTAAAGATCACGACGGATCTTTTCTTGCTATACTTTTGAAGTGTTTATTTTTGGGAAGGGATTTTGTCTTGATTCCTCACCAATTTTCATTCAAATCTTTGTAAATCTTCAACCCGCAGTTGAGAGCGTTTATATAAGACCTTGTTCTGTCCTCTGATTCACAATGTCGACGGAGCCTACTAGTCTTATCGTGAATCACGTAGACTTAGATGCTTTTAGGAGTTTAGTAAAAATTCCTGCAAATGTAGAGTTGCGGTGTCCGAGGATTGTTCGTTCTAAGGATTGCCCTGAGGGATATCTCATTTTGTACGAGTATCCTTTTAAGATAGGGTTTCAATGGCCATTTTCTGGTTTAGCCAAGTCATTCATGCAGGATTTCGATGTGTCGCCGGGACAATTGATGCCCCAACTTTGGCGAGTTTTGCTGGTTATTGAGCGAGCGTCCGCGAAATGGAAGTCTCCTATGATCGTGAATGATTTCTTGGCGGCGTACCAAGTTAAAAAGGATAAGAACTGGCGTTATAGTCCTTATTCTAAGTTCAAGGGTGATCGTGCCTTGGTTTTGGGAACTGGCATCAATGATCGTGGGTGGAAGTCGAGGTATGTATTTGTTCTTACCGAGTCATTGGATTCCAGCAGCAATTGGATGCGGTCAGACTGGAATAAGACAGGTATGCTTCGTTTGTTTCTGAGTTTTATTTATCTTTATGACTTTTACTTATCATTTTCCTCTTGTTGCCTTCAGAGATTCAACTTGACGAAGTGAAACCGACTGTGGATTCCCAAGCTAAGATCAACAAGTTCTTGAGTCTTAGTGTTTATGACTGATCTTTCGTTTCGTGGCAATCGGCGGTCGAGGATGAGGATGAGGACGTGATAGAAGAAGGAGATGAGGACGTGCAGGAAGAGGCGACTGGTAAGTGTACCATAGTTTATTTTATTTCGTTTACTCTATCTGTCTGACGCTTCATGTATTTCCTGATCAGTGCCGACCGAGAGGAAATCGGTCTCTAGGGCGAGAGGAAAACAGGTTATGCGTGCCCTTCGAGGTGAAAATGTTTCGACAGTTGGGTCGAGTGAGAAGAGAACCAAGAGGACAGTCCTGAGGGAACCGTCGTCGAGGGTTGATAACTCACCGGGAGTTGTTCTGCCTAAAAAGGCGAGGGCGTCATCTAGCCGTCCTGGCGTGATGGACGCGACACCAGCAAGTTTTGCGCTTCCGGCGACGGTGACGAAACCGGTGTCTCAAGTGTCGATCCTAATATCTGCTGACAGGGGCGAGGGATCGTCGGCCGAAGTTATGACGGTCAATTTTACATTGCCGTCTGACTTTATGGCGGATGGTGTCCTAGACGGGACGACGTCGTTCCCTCATCTGGGGAAGTATTTGCTCTCGTCTTTCGGGGAGTGTTTTCGTGGAGTTCCGGCAGGAGAGATTGGATCTCAAGTTGCCAGTCTGGCGTTCACGGTAAGTGTCAATCTTTCATGACTTGTCTCGTTCGTTTAGTCGTCTAATATTTTCTTGTGTTATTTTTCAGACGTTCCAGTCGTCTTTGGCATTACACGCTGGGATGTCGAAAGTTGAAGGGTTGATGGCGTCTGCCCTTGAAAGAGAAGCTGCAGCGTTGGAGAGAGAGAAGGCGGCTTTAGATAGGGAGAAGTTTGCCTTGGCGCGTGCTGACGAGCTAGCCATCCAGCTTTTTGATGCTCAATATGAACTGTAGGAGATTCGTGCGGGAGGAGTGGCAGATGAAGGCCCTCAGGTCGGGACTTCGAGCAGGGATACGACCGATGTTCCCCCTATCATCTAGAATTTTTTATTTCCTTGTTGTTTTTGCCACTTGACCTATCGGGGGTTGAGTATGTATATCATGGTTTACTCAACGAATATATCTTTTGCTTTGAATCTTATGCTTTATTCAAATCATATTGATTATGAAGTCGAACATAAAATACATATGAAATCATGCGACTAAGGTACTTATTGTAATACAATGACAAGAACGTAAAACAAATATAAAAAACACGCGATTAAAGCATCCATTCAGGGTATGAAAGCTAAGAAACTTTAAGATAAGTTGTTTTAGGCTTTGCGATTGTACGACGAGATCGTACGATGAATTTGTATCGTATATCCCTGTGGAGGGATGAGGAGAAAATCCTGATCGTTTATGTCGTTCGACCTTGCGATATTAAAGTCATATAGTAGACTTAATAACTACTGTCGTGCGATTCTGCGATAATCTGTCGTGCGATTCTGCGATAAAATGATGTCGGGGGTTGGTCGTTGGCTCACCAACGACCCTCCGATACTTAAGTCAGTAAACGTTTTGTGAGAAAAAATCGTATGAGAAAGAGTTAGAGAACGTACCATTTCAGACTCTCTCTATTTGCCCCCTGTCATTTATTACCGTATCCTTTTTGGGAGGAAAAGATAGGTTTTAAATGACAGAATGACACGGAGAAATATTGTCCTGTGGTCGACTATGTTGTCGTGCGACGAGGCACCATAGTAGATTTATCCCTGTGGAAAAGATATTAATTTAGGGATAGAAGAACGAACCTGTCGAGAGCTTGATCTTGCGACTTCAGTTTATTTTCTCGGCTTCAAGGTAGACTTGTAGCATTCACGAGCGACTTTTGGCTCACTCTTGATCTCCTGGATTCCCCATGGCGTCGGGAATTTCAACATTTGATGATACGTCGAAGGAACAGCTTTCATATCATGGATCCATGGTCGACCTAAGATGATGTTATAGGCCGACGCACAGTCGATGACGCTGAACTTGGTTTGCTTGTTGACTCCTCCGGCGTAGACGGGCAAGATTATCTCTCCAAAGGTGCTCGTCGCTTCTCCATTGAAACCGACCAAAGTTGTCGAACGTCGGGTGATTTCTGAGCGATCAATTCCCATGGCTTTGATAGTGTTGAGAAAAATGACGTTTGCTGAACTGCCCCCGTCTACCAATACTCGACGCGTTAAACAGTTACCGACCGTGAGTTGAATGATCAACCCGTCGTGATGCTTTAGGTACGAGTCGCCGAGGTCGACTTGGTTGAACACAATCTTCATGGATTCTAGCTCCAAATCTCCTTTGGGTCTGAACGAGCGAGGAATAGGCCGATCATCGGGCGCCTGACTGGCATGACGCTTGACCGCGGAATACGTCAGACCACACACGTCTGAACCACCGGTGATGCAATTGACGACCTTCGTATGCTTGGGGGTCGTCGTTCGATGTCCGTTAGCTGAAATAGCGACATCGTCGATGATATCTTTGAGATTTCCTTTCGGAAAATGATATGCTAGTTCCTTCTTCAGTGCGATACAGTCGTCTGTCGCATGACCATGATCGGCATGGAAGTCGCACCACTTTGATTTGTCTTTCTTAGCGTCGTCAAGGTCGGACTTCTTTGGCCATCGAATGGTAGCTTGAGCGGTCTTCAGAGCTTCGACTAATTTCTTTGCAGATCCTTTGAATCCGTAAGAGGATATCATGGGGTATTGAGTGAACTTAGTCGCGGTCTTGGCCTCTGCTTTTGTCTTGAAACGAACATTTGAAATTTGGCGCGCTGGCTCTATTCTGGAAACAGCCTTTGTCTTGAACTCTGGCTTTCTGACGCCTAACGACTTCTTGTCGTCAGTGTGCTTGCGACGAAAGGCGGCATCATCTTCTACCCTCATATATGCTAATGTTCAAGCTCGGACGTCTTCGAAATTCTCCGGGGGATATTTGGTCAGGTCGGTGTATAGACCCGAACTATCGTCCAAACCACGCTTATAGGCTTCGATCGCGGTTTTGACGTCGCAATTGCGGATGCTGATCATTTCGGCATTGAATCTATTGAAATAACTTCGAATAGACTCGTTAGCTTTCTGCACGATGTAATATAGGTCGATGGTCTGCTTCTCCATCTTACGACTGCTGGCGAATTGCTGGGAGAACTGGTTAACCAACTCAGCAAACGACCCGATGGACTTGTGTTTGAGATTGATTAACCATTGGAGAGCTGGACCAGTGAGAGTTGCTCTGAAACTCTTACACATGCATACTTCCAGATACATAAATGGGATCGAGATTGTCCACATGAGCTGCTTGTACTGCGCGACGTGCTCAGTCGGATCAGTCACACCAGAATATTTGGGAGTGAAGGCAGGAATGTTATACTTCTTTGGGACCTCGATGGTGGCAATCTCGTCGATGAAGGGCGACGCCTGATACCCCGAGCGAGGCTCAACGTCGACAGGCATGGCTGCCCCAGGCAACTTGTCGAGCAAGGACAAGACACGCTCATTTTGGTCTTCTAACATCTTCAAACGCTGGGCGACGGGATCGTTAAGATCAGGATTTGCCCCTGTCGAGGAATTGGTCCCTGGACTAGTGCCATTACCATGCGACGAACCATTGGTGTCCCCGTTGAATGGAACAAAATATGGCTGCGACCCATAGTGGAATTGTTGCGGTCCATTCTGAAACGATCGTGGTCCATGCTGAAATGGCTGCGATCTCTGCTGGAAAGATTGTGATCCTTGCTGGAAAGGTTGCGGACCACTTTGGAACGGCTGGGAAAACGGCTGGGATCCATTCTGAAACGGCTGGGCGCCACCTTGCAATTGTTGGGATCCATTGTTCAAGGGTGGTGGCCGGATGTGCTGAGGGGGAATCTGCTCAGACTGGGGATTCGAAATGAACGGACCCGGCTGCTGATTCTGCATGAATGGACCTGGATGCTGATTCTGCGCGGGCGGGCCTGGTTCTGGACCTGGATTCTAGATGAATGGTCTAGGACCATTCTGGGATCCAAAAGGATTCCTTAGCCGTGCGATCTCTTCAGTAGCTCTGCGATTCTGCTCTGCCATTGCATTGAGTTGATTCCTGGCAACCTCAAGCTCCTGATACATCTGAGCGACGGCTTGCTGCGGATTTCCAGAGGCTGCCATTTTTCTGCAACAGAAAATAGAAGAAACTCCAAGAAACTATTAGTAGAATGCACGTTCGTCGAGGATTTTCTCTAGCTGTAGTCCCACGGATGGCGCCAAACTGTTAATGCCAAAAATCGCACTAAAGGGACAACTTAAGGTCGATGTGGACTTAAACAACTAAAGAAAGAATCTTTCGACGAGACGTGCGACGAGGATAAAAATAAAGAAACAAGGGATTTGATGACGCAGGAAAAACCTCAAACGAGGAAAAAAACCTGCGGACGACAGGGGATGTCGTCGCTGCACTATGGTCGCCAATCAGGGGCGATGTCCTTAGTACTAACGTCGTCCGTACGATGATTACAATACAAATGAAGGAAAAGCTTCGAAATGTAAAGTACAAGTGTTTAAATGTAAAAACAGGTGTTTGTCGTGTGTGAATACAAAGTGTGAACTTCTGGTCGAGGGCTGTTGTCGTAAGTCGAGAGCGATACTTGAGCTTTCCTTCGAGTGTTCTTGAGTTCGCTGTAAGGTTCTGGCTTTCAGTACTTGATCTCCAGAGTTTGAATGTTCTTTGCTATGAGTTTGGATGATTTTCTCTGCTGTTTGGTGATGTTCGCTGATGTATATCAGATGTTTACTGATGTCCCTTGAAATGAGGCTTTAGCTTGACTTTTATAGTCTTCGGGCCATTAATTAGCTCCATTAATGATTTGATCAACGGCTACAACGGCTGGAAACGGTTGCAGGAGTGATTATCCATAATGCTCTTCGTCCGTTACGGCTGCTTGCTGTTAATGACTTTGACTCCTGCATTAAATACTTAACAAACTTAATAGTCAAGGTTAACGTTAGCTTTGGTCGAAGGTGCAATGATCTTAAGCGATGGTCGTACGGGACGGGCGATGCTATGGTCGAGCGTCATGGGAGACGTACGACTTACCTTTTACGGGAGACGACGGATGTTTTCTAGGCTCTTGTTGAGACCTTATCTTAATAGAAGATTTGGGTTATAGCGTGCGTCTTACCTGCTCTGGTCGTGGTCGTACGACGTGATTTTTTGCCCAAACAACATGCAGCGCGGTTTCCCCCGAGTCGTGGGCCATATTCATTCCCACGATCAGGGCTTCGTACTCGGCTTCGTTGTTGGTGGTTTTGAAGTCGCATAGGACTGAATACACCGTCTTGCCCCCCTTTGGCGACTTTAAGACGACGCCTAGTCCTGAACCCCTAGTGTTGGATGAACCGTCGACATATAGAGTCCAGGGCATGTCGTCGTGAGTCGCCACAGTAGATACTTCGAGCTCTGCTTCTTTTTCTAGCTCAGGACTAAAGTCGGCAATGAAGTCTGCCAATGCTTGCGATTTGATTGTTGTCCTGGGCTTGAAATCGATGTCGTAACCACTGAGATATATGCTCCATTTCGCCAATCGACCTGTCAACTCAGGTTTCCTCAAGATAGACTTAAGAGGAAAGTTAGTCACGACAGTAATAGGATGCGATTCAAAATAGTGACGCAGTTTCTTTGCAGCTGTAACAAGCGACAAGAGTAGTTTTTCCATAGAGGAATACCTGGTTTCGGCGTCCAAGAGAGATTTACTTACATAGTAGATCGGCAGTTGCTGCTTTTCATCTTCTCGTGTCAAGACGACACTTACTGCATTAGGACTGATAGCCAAATATAGCTGCAAGACCTCATGATCGTGAGGCTTTGACAGCAAAGGAGGCGACGTCATGTACTCCTTTAGCTTTTGCAATGCTTGCTCATGATCGTCGGTCCAGTCGAAGCCTTTATTCTTCCTGAGGGCGTTATAAAATAAATGACATCTATCTGAGGATTGAGAGATAAACCTGTTCAGAGCTGCCACCCGACCAGTGAGCCTTTGGACCTCTTTGAAATTTCTTGGAGATTTGATCTCGATAATAGCTTTGATCTGGTCAGGATTGGCCCCGATCCCCCGACGAGTGATCATATAGCCCAGGAATTTCCCGGCGCTGACACCAAAGGAGCACTTCGTCGGGTTGAGCTTCATGCTATATTTTCGGAGAATATCGAACGACTGCCTCAAATGCTCGATGTTAATGCCAAAAATCGCACAAAAGTACAACTTAAGGTCGATGTGGACTTTAAACATCTAAAGAAATGTATCTCAAGCCAAACAACATAATTGCGAGGAAAAAGTAAAAGAGACAAGAGATTTGGTGACGCAGAAAACCCCAAAACGAGGGAAAAAACTGCAGTCGACTGTGTTAGAGTCGACAGTGCACTATGGTCGCCAATCAGGGGCGACAGTCCTTTGGAAACAAGTATTTTTTGTACAATAAGTTACAATTATAGAAAAAGTAAACTTAGTCGTGTGCAAATGACGTGTGTCGTGCGTAAATCATGCGAAAAAGTATGCTTGTCGTGCGGTTTGAACTGCCGTCGTCGGGTGATTCGAACTGTTGTCGTGCAAAACCTGCGTTAGCGATGTGTGTTCGAATGCTTCGTTGATCACTGTTGTATTGTGAAAGAAATGTGGAAATGAGTGTAAGCGTAGATGTTCAGGTGAATGTAGACTGATCCCCCCCTCGAAGATGGAGCAAGCCTTTATATAGGGTTCGCTGGTCATTAATGAGCTTTAATGGTTGGTCTTGTAACCACTGTCGGGCATTAAATGCGCTTTGAATGTTTGGTTTTGTAACCGCTTGTCGAGTCTTTAATGTCATTAAGAGCTCGTCCGTTACTGATCGTTGTACCATAATTGCTTGTAGACCTGCATTAATGAACAAAAGGAATGGTTGTTGACCATGCATGGTTAGTTTAATCGTAAGACCGTCTTAAGTTTTAGACGTCGGTCTTATGGAGCATACGACCGTCGCCAAAATATAAGACCGTGTATATGACTGTAAATGTCTTGTAAGACCTTATCTTAGTATGAAAATATCGTAAGACCAGGATGATGTCGAAGGATTAGATCGTAAGATCAGTAGGTCAGGACGATGTTGTCGCAGGACCAGAGCAATAGGAGACTGTCGACGTAAGACCGACGAGTCGTAACCGACAACATGTAACTAATGACATAAGACTAGTGGCGTAGGACTAGTAACATAGTACTTAGTGACATAAGATTATCGTCATGAGACTAGCGATGCGTGACGTGCGACACGTGCGATCATTAGATGATTATTGACCCGAGATGTCTTTTAATAACCAACTATCGTATGTTGGGGATATGGCGATAATGGGTATTACCCTTGTCGGTCGAGAGTATGACCATCGTAGATATCCTTGATCATGTCGAGGGAATTTCCCAAGTCGGTCGAGGGTGCAATTTTTTACCCAAACACTCGACGTGGTCGACTGCTTGCTTCGACTTGACTAGCATGTCGTCGATGTACACTTCCATCGTGTCACCAAGATGGTCTTTGAACATTTTATTCACCAGACGCTGGTAGGTAGAACCTGCATTTTTTAAACCGACGGCATAACTTTATAACAATAAATACCTCGATTCGTCATGAATGCAGTTTTCTCCTGGTCCTCGACGTGCATCAGGATTTGATTGTATCCAAAATAAGCATCCATGAACGTCAATAGTTCATGTCCTGCCGTCGCATCGACCATGGCATCGATATGTGGCAGTGGGAAAGGGTCTTTTGGACAAGCTTTGTTGAGATCTGTAAAATCGATACAGACCCTCCATTTTCCATTTTTCTTCTGAACGACCACGACGTTGGCAAGCCAGTCGGGGTACTTCACTTCTCGGATATTCCCTGTCTTGAGGAGATTGTCGACCTCGTCATTTATCACCTTATTCCTTTCAGGAGCAAATTTCCGCCGCTTTTGTTTGATAGGTTTAAATGACGAGTCGACATTGAGCTTATGGCAAATAACGTTGGGGTCTATGCCGACCATGTCTTCGTGCGACCAGGCGAAACAGTCGGCATGTTCCTGCAAAAAAGATACCGGTTTCTCTTTAAGGCAGGGATCGAGGGACGAACCTACAAAGACTTTCTGGTCAGGCTTGCTCTGGTCCAGGACGACTTCCTCCAAGCGATAGTCGTCGGCTGTCCTAGGAGCATCCTAGACCTATAATTGCTAGACGGCCTGCATCTGCGGCTTTAGGGTGGTCTTGTAGCAGTCACGGGCTACTTTCGGCTCACTTTTGATCTCCTGGATTCCCTACGGCGTAGGGAACTTCATGGTATGATGATACGTCGAGGGAACGACTTTCATGTCATGGATCCATGGTCGACCTAAGATGATGTTATAGGTCGACGAGCAATCGATGACGTTGAACTTCGTCTGCTTGTTGATTCCTCTGGCGTAGACAGGCAAGGTGATCTCTCCAAAGGTACTCGTCGCGTCTCCATTGAAACCGACCAAGGTTGTCGAGCGTCGGGTGATTTCTGATCGATCGATTCCCATGGCCTTGATGGTATCAAGGAAGATGACGTTTGTTGAGCTGCCTCCGTCGACCAAGACTCGCCAGATTAAACAATTACCAATCGTGAGTTGAATGATCAACCCGTCATGATGCTTCTGATACGAGTCACCGAGGTCGTCTTGGTCGAATGTGATCTTCATGGCTTCTAACTCCAGATCTCTTTTGGGTCTTGATGAATGAGGGGTAGGTCAATCGTCAGGTGCTTGGCTGGCGTGACATTTGGCTGCGGAATACGTCAGACCGCATACGTCAGACCCACTAGTGATGCAATTGACGACCTTTGCATGCTCGGGGGTTGGCGGTCGAACGTAGTTAGCTGGAGTAATGACGTCATCGATGATATCTTTGAGATTGCCCTTCGGGACGCGATATGCTAGCTCCTTTTTGAGAGCTATGCAGTCGTCCGTCACATGACCGTGGTCGACATGGAAGTCGCACCACTTTGACTTATCCTTCTTACCGTCGTCTTTATCGGACTTCTTCGGCCATCGGATGGTCGCCTGGATGGTCTTCAGGGCTTCGACCAGGTCCTTAGTAGTCCCTTTGAATCCGTAGGAGGATATCTTAGGGTACTGAGGAAGTTTGGTCGCGGTTTTGAACTCTGCCTTCGTCTTGAATCGGACGTTTGAGATCTGTCGTGCAGGCTATGACTTGGATACTGCCTTCGTCTTGAAATCTGGCTTCTTTATAGCAAGTGACCTCTTGTCGTCAGTGTGCTTTCGATGAAAAGCAGCGTCGTCTTCTACCCTCATATACGCCAGGGTTCTGGCTCAGACGTCTTCGAAATTCTCTGGAGGGTACTTGGTCAGATCGGTGTATAGTCCCGAACTGTCGTCTAGACCACGTTTGTAGGCTTCGATCGCGGTCTTGACGTCACAGTTGCGGACACTGATCATAACCACATTGAACCTATTGAAATAGCTCCGGATCGATTCTCCAGCCTTCTGCACGGCATAATACAAGTCGCTGGTCTGCTTCTCCATGTTGCGACTGCTGGCGAACTGCTGGGAGAACTGGTTGACTAACTCAGCGAATGACCCGATGGATTTGGGTTTGAGATTAATCAACCAATGGAGGGAAGGACCTGTGAGGGTCGCCCCGAAACTCTTGCACATACAGACTTCTTGATACATATGTGGGATCGAGATTGTCCACATTAACTGCTTATACTGCGCGATGTGCTCCGTCGGATCGGTTATCCCCGAATATTTGGGCGTGAAAGCGGGGATATTATATTTCTTTGGGATGTCGACTGTCGCGATCGTGTCGATGAAAGGCGACGCCGGATACCCCGAACGAGGCTCGACATCGACGGGCACGGCTGCCTCCGGTAGCTTAGTGAGCAAAGACAAGACTCGCTCATTTTGGTCTTCCAACATCTTTAGCCGCTGGGCGATAGGATCATTGGGGTTGGAATTCACACCTGTTGGAGGATTAACCCCTGAATTGGTGCCGTTTCCATACGACGAGCCATTAGCATCCCCGTTGAAAGGGATGAAATATGGCTGAGACCCATTGTTCATGGGTGGTGGCCTCAGATGTTGAGGAGGAATTGGCCCGAACTGGGGATTTGGGATGAACGATCCCGGCTGCTGGTTCTACATGAATGGACCTTGCTGCTGACTTTGACCGAACGGTCCTGGTCCTGGATTCTGAACGAATAGACCCGGGCCTGGATTCTGGAAGGGAGCGGATCCGGGATTCTGACCGAACGATCCTGGACCTGGATTCTGAACGAATGGTCTTGAACCGTTCTGTGGTCCGAATGAATTCCTCAGTTGCGCGATTTCTTCAGCTGCCCTTCGACTTTGATCTGTAAGGGCATCGATCTGACGGCGCGCATTTTCGAGCTCCCAATGCATCTGGGCGATGATCTGCTCTTGGTTTCCATTACCTGCCATTTTCCTGAAAAAGAAAAGAGAGGAAACTCCAAGAAAACGTTAGTAAGACGCACGTTTGTCGAAGACTTTCTCTAGATGGGGCCCCACGGTGGGCGCCAAACTGTTAATGCCAAAAATCGTCCAGAAGGATAACTTAAGGTTGATTGTGGAGCTTAACAACTAAAGATAGAAATCGTTCGACAAAGTGCGACAAAGACAAAAAATGTAAATGAGACGCAAGAATTTGGTGACGCGGGAAAAACCTCAACGAGGAAAAAACCCTCGGACGACTGTGAGGGTCGTCGCTGCACTATGGTCGCCAAACAGGGGCGGTGTCCTTATGTTTCAGGTGTCGAGAGTACAATGGTTACAATACAAATGAAATAAAGACTTGAAATGTAAAATAACAAGTGTATCGAGTGTAAATGTAAGTATGTCGCGCGTAGAAACTTAGTGTCGTGCGTCGTCTGCTCGAGAGAATTCTTGCTTCGAAAGTGTTTGCATATATTGTAGTTGATTCAGGGATTCAGAGATATGCGAAATGATGTTTTGCCTTTGTATTTATAGTCTTCAAATGCTTTAATGATTCCATAAAAGTTGCGGGTAATGGTCGTAACTGTCTCTGAGGTTAATGCTTATAATGATCTTCGTCGATTATATTCGTTGGTCATTAATGACATTGATCATGCATTGAACAGTGAAAACATACCAGAATTATCGCATGTTAGTCGGTCGAGGTCGTAAGGTTCCTTACGATGGTCGAGTGTCGTGAGTAACTTTCGATTTTGGTCTTGGTCAGTCGATAAAGTGTTTATGATTTTATCTTTACACAAGAAAGTGTAATAAATGTTTTCCCTTATCTGGTCGTGGTCGAGACTGGTGAAATTTTACCCAAACAGTCAATAGCCCAATAATTGCAATCCTTCCCACCAACAACCTATCGGCTTCTTCTTCAAAGTCACCATTTTCTATGACTGTCAAACTCACCTTCATATCCTTCACTTTCTTTTAATATGAACTGTAAACAGATGGGGGCATCGATGAAATCGGTTGAACCAATCAGAATTCAGGTGATTGTAACACCCCGATTTTTGGAAGGTATCGGTCTTTTTTGATAAATAAGAAAAATAGGATTTTGGATTGAATCCTAGATTTTATGGTTTTTTTGAATGGAGAATTCAAATACGAATCCAACGAGCCTTTCCGGAGCGAAAACGGAGCTAAAACGAAGAAGTTATGACCAAAACAGTGATCGGGAAATAAATCGGGAAACCAGGGTCATGTGGACGTCCGCATGATGCATGTGGACGTCCACATTGAGTGGAAGTCCGCGTGTGCTTCCGCGGAAGCAACAGAAAGTTGGTCGGGTGCACGTGGACGTCCGCATAGGACTCCACGCGGACATCTGCATCGCGTCTGATGAGCATAAATGCGGGATTTTAGCCCTAAACTTCATTTCCTCATATCTCACTCATTTCACCTCCGTTTTTGGCGATTCAAAGTGCCATGGTTTCGATTTTTAGAGCTTTTCAAGGATAAAGTGTTAGTTTTGAAGTTCATTGGAAGATTCATGGGTGTTTGGTGGTGGTAAGTCTCTCATTTCTCGCTCTCGAATCTCTTTCTCTTCTCTCATCGTTTCCCCTCTTTCCCTTACAAACCCTAACTGATTTTGGGGCTTTTTCTTGGAGATTAATGTGTTCCTTCTCCATTTTATGCTAGTGATTTCATTTATTGATGCAAGAGCAAGTTTCATCCACAACACTAGAGATTTTTGGGGTTTTCTAGGTTTTCATCAAAACCTAAGTGGTGAGTTAATCCTCCCAGCTTCTATACTTTCATATGAGTTATAAATGCTCCATTAATGGCTTCCTAGTGTAACACCTCGATTTTTGTATAAAATATTAAGATGGGTTTTATTGTTAAATCTATGATTTATTATGTGATAGATTAGTTTTAGAGTTTACCCCGAGTGAGTTATATTAATTGTTTTACGGAGTTATAAGCTAAGGGTAAACTTTAATTTTAATTTATAAGTTTGAGGGTGGAAATTGCCATTTGATGATAACTAAGGGATTAGTTTGGCTAAGTGTTGAAAGAGGTGGCATTATCACAACCTCACTTGGTTAAGAGAAGTGAGGTGTCCTCATTTTGTCATTTTGGAAGATATTCTAAGTGTGTGTGTGTGTGTTGTTGTTGGTGTGTACGGCAAAGAGAAAGAGGGAGAGAGAATCGAAAGAAGAGAAGAAGCAAGAAGAAGCTAATTTTCAGTAGGAAAATTAAGAATTAATCTGTGGAAGCTAAAGGTAATCATCTTACTTGAATTCTTCATATTTGTAGATAAAGTTTTATATGGGTTTAGAAATGGGTTTTTGATATTTTGATGATTATGAGAAATCTGGACTGATGATTATTATCTGTTAATAGTCTTAAGTATATCTGCATAATTACAGAATCATTCATGGCTTAAAAACTATAAATTTATGGGTTAAGTATGAATTTAGTTGGTTGAGACAGTTATGAATATCGCAGTAGTTAGTTGCGATAGTTATGAGTGTTGCGATAGTTATGAATGTCGCAACCTTGGGTTGCGACAAGTAGGTTGTATCGCAACAGTTGGTTGCGAAGAGATATGTATCGCAGTAGTTGATTGCGATAAGAAGCTTGTCGCAGTAGTTGGTTGCGATAAGAAGAGGATGTCACAACAGAGGGTTGCGACAAGTGCTGTGTATTGCGACAAGGGTTATCGCAGCTAGTGGGTTGCGATAAAAGTTGAGAATTTAGGATTTTTAGTCTTTAAAGGTCCTGAACAGTAGATTAATACCAGTACATTATGTATTTGGATATCTCAGATATTTGTGAAGTTGGAGACGGAAATTCTTACAACTTTGAGAAAGTAAAGCAATAGTGACATTACTACTATCAGGTGAGTTCATTCTTACCTTACCTTTTTATAATGTTTTAAATTATGGTAAGGTGTATTTTATAAATGAACTGTTTGGATGGATTTTGGAAGAATGATTTTATAAAGTAAAATCTATTATCTTATATTGATGGTTTTGCTTAAATTCATTAATGATATTGGAAAATGATTTATAGCAATAACCTGTACGAGTACAATTAGGTGTTATGGATCCATAGACACTAATGATTATGAACACATGGAATAGATGAGGATTAATCGTTATTCCGATGTGTGTGAGAAAACATGGAATAGGCGTGGTTAAAAGTAATTTCCGATTTCTAAGGAAAAGAAGGGATTGGCATGTGTAATTGTAATCTCTATATTTCCTTTCCAAGAAATGGGCATGTGTAATTGCGATTTCTTAGCTATGAGCATTAATCTAGAATCCGTAGAGATTCGTAGTGTGGTCTCTGGGACAAGATATAATGACTGACTTGGTGTCAGTCACATACATGAAATCGGGTTAACCCCGTCATCGAAAGGGTAAACCAGGTTTGTTATGCCTTGTTTACATTGATTTGTATAAATATTATTTTGAAACCGAATGTTCTCACTAGGCGTTAGCCTAATTGTTTCAAATGATGTTTTCTTACCAGGTACTAGCTCGGGAAAATAAAGGGATGTGGGACGAGAGCTGTTGGATTAGCGGAGAAGTTAATGAATTCTGAGGTTTTGGATAGATTGCTTAGATAACCTAGTTAATCTAATTTTAGTGACATAATTAGATTAACAGGTTATTTGAAGAATTCTATATATGTAAATATGACCCTCAAGGTTAAATCTCTGCTTATGTATAAAGTTTAAAGGTTTTTGATTAAATCTTGTTATGAATTTGAGGTTTAAATTAGCCCTGATTTTTAGGGTGTTACAATATGGTATCAGAGCATTAGTTTAAGTAAACTAAGTATGCTAATGAGATACTTAGACTTAAGCTGAGATGAATTAAGTTATGATATGTGAGAAATGGGTAGAAGTACTAAGACGGGATAATCTTAGAGTCGACGGAAATACGTGAAATTAGTACTGTAACGATGGTAATGAGGATTCTCATGTATAGTATATTCACAATTTCAATTAGCTACTGTTATTATGAATATGTTGTTACGCAAGCATGCTTATTTCTAAATTGTTACAGTGACTAATGATCGGTAAAGTACGTTTCGTATGTCTAGTTATTTGGAACCATTTCTTATTGTTATCTCTTGTGTTATATCAGAACGATGGTGAATACGCCACCGAGGTCCTCTAATTCTTCGGAGGACAGAGCAGTAAATGATTGGGGGATGGAGGGACAACCTGGAACGGGCGGAACTCATGAGAGCCCGCCGAGGTTACATTTTACGGGAGGAGCGGATAGTCCGGTACACAGAACGGGTACCAGTACCGCCACCTCGGAAACGCCTGAATCGACAATAGAGTCTCGTATGATGGAAAACATGACAAGAATGATGAATACAGCGATGGAAAAACAAGCCGAAATGTTTATGAAAGTGCTGAACGATCGAAGTTCGGAGATACGACGAACGGAGACTGATACTGGAGTAATAAATCCGATTTGAAATCCTGTGACAGATATAAACAGGAGGGTGGAAAGAGTCTGCTCGTATAAAACTTTTCTAAGCTGTAAACCGCCAGAGTTTACTGGAGCAGACAACCCTGTTGCATGCATGAATTGGCTCAGGGAAATAGAACAAGCTTTCTGAGCGTGTGAATGTGATGAAAAGTCGAAAGTCAGATTTGGGTCTCAAATGTTATGGGGGAATGCGTTTACATGGTGGAACATCGTAACAGCTTCTATATCGGCTCTAGTATTAACTGCTATGACGTGGGAGTCATTTAAGAAGAAGATCTTAGAAGAGTATTGCAACGAGAATGAAATGGATAGGATCGAAGAAGAGTTTCGAACTCTTAAGAAAGGTACTTCAACTGTTCGGAAGTACACTGAATCCTTCATGGAGAAACTGAACTTGGTGGGGCATGTGGCTCCGACTGAGAAAGATAAAATTAAAGCTTATTTGAAAGGTTTGCCAACGGACATGATGTCCCGTGTACGAAATGCTAAAGTTTCAACGCTGAGAGAGACTATTGAAAAAGCAAAAGTCATGGAGGAAGTCTATGCTAAAGACAAAGAAGAAAAGACCCAAGTTGGAGAAAAACGAAAATGGGAGGGCCGGTCAGAGTCTTCTCAGAAATCGAAGGCAGCTGGTAAAAGTGCTCATTATGAATCACGTCGTGAGCCGAATTGGTGTCCGAAGTGTAGGAGTAAGCACTATGGACCGTGTCGGGTGACAGCAGTAGAATGTTTCAAGTGTGTTAAAAGTGTGCATATTATGAGCAACTGTCCTGTACAAGGATCAACATGCTACGAGTGTAAACAACCAGGTCACTTTCGTCGAGATTGCCCAAAGCTGAAAAAGGGTGGAGACCAAAGCAAGAAACCTAATATTCCAAAATCAACGGGTCGGGCATTCCAAATGATAGCTGATGAGGCTAAAGAATCGAAAGACGTCGTCTCGGGTACATTCCTTGTTAATTCCCTTCCTGCGCGCATTTTATTTGACTGTGGTGCAAATTTGTCATTTGTGTCCAAGTCGTTCTTTCTCAAATTAGCGATGCCTGTCACTACTTTGGAAGACGCCTTAGTAGTTGAGGTAACTAACGGGGGTCAAGTCTTGGTTCGCGAAAGACTTGAGGGTTGTTTTATTTCATTAGGAGAAATGAAATTTCCAATTGACTTGTTGTTGATGGAAATTGGAGGATTCGATGTGATTGTGGGTATGGACTGGCTGACAGTCAACCAGGTAGAGATACTTTGTGCAAAGAAATTAATCCGGATTCCAATGGATGATAAGGATGATGTACTCATCTTTGGGGAAAAGCAAAAAGGGGAAGTTCCGTTAATTTCTGTTGCAAAAGCGCGTAAGTGTTTAATGAAATGATGTTCATCCTATCTAGCGTATGTTTTAGATGTAAAGTCATAAAAGAAACAAGTGGAAGATATTAAGGTGGTACGTGAATTCCCGAACGTATTTCCCGAGGATCTTCCAGGCCTACCGACTGAACGGCAGGTAGAGTTTCGTATTGATCTTATCCCTGGATCGGCCCCAATAGCGCGTGCACCGTATCGCTTAGCGCCGGCCGAAATGAAAGAGATGATGACTCAACTACAGGAGTTGTTGGATAAAGGTTTTGTTAGACCGAGTTCTTCACCTTGGGGAGCTCCAGTTTTGTTTGTTAAGAAGAAGGATGGCACCATGCAGATGTGTATTGATTATCGTGAGCTAAATAAAGTGACTATTAAGAACAAGTATCCACTTCCAAGGATTGATGATCTATTCGATCAACTCCAAGGTGCAGGATGTTTTTCAAAGATTGATTTGAGGTCGGGTTACCATCAAGTTTGAGTAAGAGATGAAGATATCCCAAAGACAGCGTTCAGAACAAGGTACGGACATTATGAATTCCTTGTAATGCCATTTGGGTTGACTAATGCTCCCGCCGTGTTCATGGATCTGATGAACAGGGTATGTCGACCATTCTTAGATAAGTATGTCATTGTATTCATTGATGACATACTTGTTTATTCAAAGACTGAAGTAGATCATGAACATCATCTTTGTGAAGTCTTAGAAGTGTTGAGCAGAGAGAAATTGTACGCGAAGTTCTCAAAATGTGAATTCTGGTTAAAAGAAGTACAATTTTTAGGTCATGTAATCACTTCGGAGGGAGTCAAAGTAGACCCAGCAAAGATAGAATCAATGACGAATTGGGAGACACCAAAAAGCGTGTTTGAAATAAGGAGTTTCTTAGGCCTAGCCGGTTACTACCGAAGGTTTATTAAGGACTTCTCAAAGATTGCTTCTGCTTTGACCGTATTAACTCGAAAGAATGTGAAATTTGTTTGGACTGAAAAACAAGAATCGGCTTTCAGAACTTTACGTCAAAAGTTATGTGAAGCTCATATTCTTGCCTTACCAGAAGGAACAGAAGATTTTGTTGTATATAGCGACGCGTCAAAGATGGGTCTAGGATGTGTATTGATGCAACGAGGCAAAGTGATTGCTTACGCATCAAGACAACTTAAAGAGCATGAGAAGAATTATCCTACTTACGATTTGGAATTAGCAGCGGTTGTGTTTGCATTGAAACTGTGGCGTCATTATTTGTATGGCACGAAGTGTACTCTTTATACTGATCACAAGAGCTTGAAACATGTCTTTGATCAAAAAGAGTTGAACATGAGACAACGGCGCTGGTTAGAGTTACTTAAAGATTACGATTGCGAATTGCATTACCATCCCGGTAAAGCAAATGTCGTAGCTGATGCTTTAAGTAGAAAAGAGTATAGTGGGTGTTTGAAGCCGACCAACGCCAGAATTGATGTAACATCAAGTCTAATGGAAAGGATAAAAGAGGCACAAGCGGAGGCCTTAATGGAAGAGAATCTAAAAGATGAAGTCATGAGCAAGCAGCATCTTCAACTAACTGAAGATAGCCGTGGAATTAAATTATTCCAAGGTCGTGTTTGGGTGCCAAAAGTTGGAGGAAATCGAGAGTTGATTCTCGAAGACGCCCATAAATCTAAGTATTCTATATACCCTGGGAGTACAAAGATGTATAGAGATTTGAAGTTACACTATTGGTGGCCAGCTATGAAAGTAGATGTGGCACAAATAGTAGAAAAGTGTAGAACATGTTCGTTAGTAAAAGCGGAACATCAAAAGCCTTACGGAAGTTTCCAATCTTTGGAGATTCCGGAATGGAAGTGGGAGAAGATTACCATGGATTTCGTGACAAAGTTACCAAGGACGCAAAAGGGTAACGATACTATATGGGTAATCGTGTATCGATTGACTAAGGGTGCTCATTTTCTGGCTATGAAAGAAGCGTCACCAATAGATAAATTGGCGAAGCTGTATATTGATGAAGTGGTGTCAAGGCATGGTATACCGGTGTCTATAGTGTCGGATCGTGATAGTCGGTTTACCTCGAGGTTTTGGTAGTCACTACAAGAAGAATTGGGTACGAAAATTAATTTGAGCAGTGCTTATCATCCACAAACTGACGGGCAAAGCGAAAGAACCATTCAAACTTTGGAAGATATGCTCATGTCATGTGTATTAGATTTTGGAGGTGTTGATCCAAACCCTCAGTGATTTGATAATGACCCTCTCTTATACTTAGTGAAAATTGTAAGTAAACAATATGTATCAGAGTTTCACTATCGCTGATAAGTACTAAGATCTTCCAGTACCGCTGATAGGAACTCTCGCTTTTTTAGATTAAACATTCAGCGAACACTGTTCACCATAAATGCTCTGAGTCTGTTCAGTCATTATGATGATCGCTGATAAGTTAGTTGTTTACTTATGATCCCTGAAGACAAGTTTCACGTCAACAAAGGTTCTACGCTGAAGTCAAAGATCAAGCTCAAGAACCAGCGACAAGTCTCCTAATGAACTGATGCGGATCAGCGAAGACTCAGATTTGTCCACTCAACGTGAAGTATCAAGTACAAGACTTCAGCTATCGCTGAACTTTATCATCTGCTGAATAGTAAATGATAATCGCTGAATCAACGAAAGATGATCATGAAGTCCTTCGTACAAAGTACTTTTGTCTTAACCACCCTTGCACGCCACCGTACGAAATGTCAGAAAAGAACCTCCGAATATCTGAAATCGTACAAACACTCTGATACTACACTGTTCATCCTTACGGCTACTAAGGTTGTCAACCAAGGTCAATGACATGCAACCAACCAGCTGATGACACGTGTAAAGTGTATACTGACTTGCATTAAATGCATGCAGTATATAAAGAGATGAACTCACTTCTTTTGAAGTAACTTGCTAACTCTGGACAAGTTCAAATCTCTCTCAAGATAAGATTTTATTAGTAATCTCCTTATCTTTCTTAGTGCAAGAAACCTTAGTGTTCCAACTTGTTTATATTTAGGTTTATCCTTAATCTTGTTTCCGCAACAAGCTGTAAATTGTTAATGATTTATCAATAAACAATTTAGAAAAGTAAAATCTGTGTGTTTGTATTCAACCCCCCCCCCCCCCCTTCTACAAACTTGTATAGGCCTTCGGGACCAACAAGTGGTATCAGAGCGGATTTGTTTAATCTCATAAACAAGATCTAATCTAAGATATTTCTCTTCCTTGCTATTATCTGAAAATGTCCTCCCACACAAACACAAATTATATAGACAATGGTTCTCTTGCAAAACCCCCTAGATTTTCCAGAGACAACTTCAACTTGTGGAAAAATAGGATGACACTCTTCTTAGAAGGTGTAGACCCTACTATACCTTACTATCTTGAGAACGGCCCACACATTCCTGTAACAATTGATCCTTTAGTTCCAGCCACTGCAACTAGAGCTGCTATTCCAGAAAGGCTGATTCCTAAAGAAATCCATCAGTGGACCGACGAAGATAAGAAGAAAGTGGCTATAGATACAAAAGCCAGATCCATACTATCCATGGCCCTTCCTGACGAAGTCTACCATTCCGTCATGAACCTGAAATCATCAAAAGCCATGTGGGACACAATATGTGTTCAGTATTAAGGAACGTCTGAAGTCCAGGACTCAAGAAAGATCAACCTGGTAAGACAATACGAAAGCTTCATTTCTGGTAAAAATGAAACTATCTCTGAAGTTCACCAACGTTTTAATTGTCTAATTATAGATCTGAAAACTGTTGGTAAGGAATATTCTAACTTTGAAGTACTGACAAAGTTTCTAGAATGTTTACCTGAAAGCTGGGACAATTATTCCATGTGTCTCAAGCTGTCAAAAGATCTAAGATCAATGACACTTGCTACCTTATATGGTACATTGCTGAATCATGAGCAATCTAGCCATCTTAAGAAGAATCTTGTAAAAGATTCCAAAAGCACCCCTGTTGCTTTAATCTCAGAGGAACCTTCTACTCAGCGACCCTCGGTCACTATCACTGAGTTAGAGAGTAACTCTGAAAGGTCATCAGACTCTGATTCTTCAGATGATGATGAATCCTTGGCTCTCCTAACTAAAAAGTTCAGGAGATTCGCCAAGAAGAAAATGTTTAGAAAGAACAAAACTCTTTCCATAGCTGACAAGCCTAAGTCATCAGCTTTTGTTGATAAGGCTACTGCTACTTGTTTCAACTGCGAAAAGACAGGTCATTTCGCTAACGAGTGCAGGTCAAAGAAAATCATGAGACCTTCAGCTTTTACAAAGAAATCCTTTGTTCCAAGGAATAAAGATGACAAATACTCAAAGCTGAAGGAGAAGTATGCAAAGCTGAAAAGCTTTAAAAAGAAAGGAAAAGGCCTGATGGCTGACTATGATTGGGCTGCTTCTGATGAAGAAGCCTCATCATCTGATTCTGAAGATGATGAAGCAAATCAATGTCTCATGGCCAAGATTGAAGAAGAGGAAGAAAGTTCAGACATTCCCTCCACTTCAACATCTGCCATTCAGGTATCACCTTCTTTCTTTACCAATATTGCAAATATTGATGAAGCTGATAGTCTCCGTAAAATCGATCTATTGACTAGAAGTTTATACGAAGCCATGAACGGCAAAGCTGTGGTTGAAAACCAAAATCTTGATCTCGCTGAAAAGCTTAAAAACTGCCACCTTCAAATAGAAAAGCTTTCTAAAATTGAAGATGATTTTAAAGATCAAGTCTATTTAAATCAGCTAGTCAAAATCGAACGAGCAGAAGCTATCGTTGCATTAAAAGCTGAACAAGCTACTTTTGAAGGATGGTGTAATTCTTCAACAAAGATCACTGAGATAATTAAGGCTCAGATTCCTCTGAGTGATAAACGTGGTCTGGGTTATAAATATGATACTCCAAAATAAACCACTGAACGTTCAATGCTTAAATTTGGAACGTCCGTATCCTCAGTCGCTGACACTTCATCATCTCAGTGCTCCTCGTCCATTACACCAATCCCTGAGGAAACTCCTACCTCCTCAAAAGGTAAGGAGAAAATGGTTCATTCAAAACCTACCTCTGTCTCTAAAGACAAAGGTAAAGGAATTGTTATTTACCAAAATCCTCAGAAGGGTACCATAGTACCAAAGCTGAATGCTTCTAAAGCCTCAGTGACCTACCCCTCTGGATCTAGAAAGCTGATCTCTGGATCTATTCAGCGATCTACTCCTAGACTCAGAGTGGATATCCTTGGTAAGAAATCTGAAGAACTGAATGTTCGTCCCATTTCTAAAGCCAGTAGTTTACTTGGTGCTGGCACTTCTAATTCAAAATTAAAAGCTCAGCATACAAGTGGTCCTAGAACTACTTTTAGTTATAGGAAATGTTATCACTGTGGACTTACCGATCATATTGCTAGTAAGTGCCCCACAGCCACCAAAGCTGAAAAGATAGCTAAGGTGAAGATTGCCCCCAAGGCAAAGAAGACCAACCCTGGTGAAAATCAGGTCAAAGTGACTCCTACCACTGAGGTTAAGAAATTAACCAAAGTGAAGAAAGACAAAGCTGAATCTTCAAATGCTGCGAAGACCGCTGAACCTTCCATTCCAACTACTTCCACTGACAAACGTGTATACATGGTTAAGTGGGTACCTAAGAAAAACTAATCTTCCTTTGTATTGCAGGTTAAGAAGGGTATCTGGTATCTCGATAGCGGATGCTCTAGACACATGACTGGAAAGAAAAGCCTGCTCGCTGAATACAAGGAAGAGAAGGGTCCCTCTGTGACTTTCGGTGGAAATGGAAAAGGACACACCCGAGGGTATGGTGTACTTTCAAATGGTACAACCTCCTTCAGAAGAGTCGTATATGTTGAAGGGGTGAAGCATAATCTTCTGAGCATCAGTCAGCTTTGCGACATGGATAACAAAGTGATTTTCACTAAGGAATCCTGCTTTGTCTCTGACAAAAAGGAGAAGATAGCTCTCAGCGGTTATCGTTTGGAAAATGTTTATGTAATAAACATGGACTCAACAACCACTGAGAACTCCTGTTTCTTCTCAAAGTCATCTTCTGATGTCAACTGGCTATGGCACAAGAGGCTCTCACATCTAAATTTCAAGACACTGAATACTCTTTCCTCCAAAGAGTTAGTCACTGGTCTACCTCAGCATTCATACGCCAAAGAGTCTTTATGTTCAGCGTGTGAAAAAGGGAAGCAGACCAAGGCAAGCTTCAAGTCAAAGCAAGTCTCCTCAGTGTCATCTCCTCTACAACTACTCCATATGGATTTGTTTGGCCCCGTTAACAAACAATCCATCGCTGGAAAGAAATATACGCTGGTCATAGTTGATGAATTCTCTCGTTACACATGGGTAATGTTTCTCCGTTCTAAGAGTGACACCCCTGAAGAACTCATCACCTTTGTTCGGAAGATGGAAACTCTGAACAATATGACTGTTCGCTCAGTAAGGAGTGATCATGGAACTGAATTCAAAAACAGTTCTCTTGATTCCTTCCTTGAGAGTAAGGGTATTTCTCACAACTTTTCGTCAGTGAGAACACCACAACAAAATGGAGTCGCTGAAAGAAGAAATAGAACAATTATTGAAGCTGCACGTTCAATGCTCAGCGATTCTCACCTGCCTACTCAGTTTTGGGCAGAAGCTGTCAACACCGCTTGTTTTACGCAAAACAGGTCGTTGATAGTTAAAAGATTCAAAAAGACAGCCTATGAACTTTTTCATGGGAGAAAGCCTTCAATCAGCTTTCTTCACATCTTTGGATGTCAGTGTTTCATACTGAACAACAGAGATGCCCTTGGAAAGTTTGATCCTAAGGCTGATGATGGAATCTTTCTTGGATACTCCTCAGTCTCCAAAGCCTTCAGAGTCTTCAACCGTAGAAGACAAACTGTAGAAGAAACTATTCACGTCACGTTTGACGAATCTCGTTCAGCGAACTCTAAACCGAACGCTGATACTGAAGAACTGAATCAATGGATGTTTTCTCATCTTGGTGATTCAGAAGAAGTTCCCACTCATGCTCATCCAGTAGAAAATGATAGTCCCACTATCATTCCAAACATGCAGAACAGTGAAGCTGAAACATCATGGGTCTCAGCTGTTCCTATAAACACTATACCTGCAGTTGATCCAAATGCCTCAGAAATTCCGTCTATTTCTCAGCAATCAGTGAATGAAGTGACAAATGCAAACATTCCTCTCTTGGCTGATAATCCAGAAGTAGCTGAAGCCTCATCTTCAGTTTCTCCAGTTCAGACTGAATCAGCGACGTATGCTCCGGCTCAGCGATGGACTGTAAATCACCCAATCGATCAAATTCTTGGTGATCCCAACGCTGGTATTCAGACTCGTAGAAGTGCAGGTAATATTTGTTTATTTGTTAACTTTATTTCTCTAACTGAACCAAAGAAAATAGATGATGCCCTCAGAGATCCAAACTGGGTCAGCGCTATGCAAGAAGAGCTGACTGAATTCGAAAGAAACAAAGTTTGGAAACTTGTTCGGAGACCAACTGACAAAACAGTGATAGGCACTAAATGGGTCTATCGAAACAAGTTGGACGAACATGGTACTGTAACTCGCAACAAAGCTCGTCTTGTTGCTCAGGGATACAGGCAAGAGGAAGGCATAGATTACGACGAAACTTTTGCTCCAGTAGCAAGACTTGAATCTATTCGTCTTTTCTTAGCATAAGCTGTACACAAAAACTTCACTGTACATCAGATGGATGTTAAGTCAGCGTTTCTAAATGGAAAGCTGAATGAAGAAGTGTATGTGGAACAACCTCCAGGATTCTCAGATCCTAAGCGTCCAGGTTACGTTTATAAACTGGACAAGGCACTTTATGGCTTAAAGCAAGCTCCTCGTGCATGGTATGATACTCTCTCTACTTATCTCCATATTGAAAATTTTGAGAGAGGAAAGATTGACAAAACTTTATTTTTTAGAAAAGTGAAAGGTCATATCATTTTAGTTCAAATATATGTTGATGACATTATATTTGGTTCTACTAACCCTGAGCTTTGTACTCGTTTCGCTAATAGAATGAAAGATGAGTATAAAATGAGCATGATGGGTGAACTAACATATTTCCTTGGTCTTCAGATTAAGCAAACTGAAAAAGGAACTTTTATAAATCAGGGAAAATATGTTAAAGATATGCTGAAGAAATTCGACTTAACTGAAAGTTCAGCTATGAAAACCCCTATGGCACCACCGCTGACACTTGACAAGGACACAAAGGGTGTTCCTGTCAATGTCACGCTGTACCGTGGGATGATCAGCTCACTATTGTATCTTACAGCTAGCCGACCCGATATTATGTTTGCAACATGTCTGTGCGCACGATATCAAGCTGAACCTAAGATATCCCATATGAAAGCTGTAAAGCGAATCTTTCGATATCTTAAAGGTACAGCGAATCTAGGTCTTTGGTATCCCAAAGACTCAGGATTCGATCTAACCGCCTATTCAGACAGTGATTTTGCATGTTGCAAAATGGATAGGAAAAGCACCACAGGAGGATGTCAGCTCCTGGGTGGAAAGCTGGTAAGTTGGACAAGTAAGAAGCAAAACTCAGTGTCCACTTCCACAACTGAAGCTGAATATGTAGCCGCTGGAAGCTGTTGTTCTCAGGTCTTGTGGATGAGAAATCAGCTACTAGACTATGATCTTCAGCTCTCCAAAATTCCAATCTATTGCGACAGCACAAGTGCCATCGCTATAGCAAACAATCTAGTGCTACACTCAAAGACAAAACACATAGAAATCAGATATCATTTTATCAGAGATCATGTGATGAATGGTGATATAGAACTTCATTTTATCCCAACTGATTATCAGTTAGCTGATTTGTTTACCAAACCTCTTGATGAGACAAGATTCAACTTTCTCATCAGCGAGCTTGGAATGCTGAACTTTGAAGGGTAAAATCTTCAGCGGTTCACATTTGATCAGCGATACGTTTATACAATCTTGTATAACCTTCGGGATAAAATCAACTTGTATAATCCATTCCATCATCTTCTCTCTGAATAAACTTGGTTAAACTGATATCCAGGTATGTTTTCTCTCTCTGACAATCGCATGTAAATGCAAAATTTCAAAATAAATTGCATCGCTGAATATCTCTTCATTAACAGCGATATTTTGAAAGTTCTTTAAACCTTCACTGATATTTTCTATTCAGTGCTTCATGTTTTTCAAAAGAGTCCCTGAGCTTTCAAAACCTCAGAGACATCCTAAAAGAATGTGAAATGACAGTTGTGACGTCATTGCAACGGATAACACCAGGCACGATTTCTTTCTGACACACGTTTGCACGTTTCGTTCAAACTTCCAATCAAATGCAAACACGTGTCCGTGTCATGATGAAAACCTTTTCCCGCTCAAGGTTTTCTCTCTCTAAAAATCCCTATATAAACAACTCTTGGTTTATATTTGTCTTTTACGCGAACAATCTTTCTCCGCAAGAAAAGAATCCTCTGTTGCATTTGTGCTCTCAAAAAAAACCTCAAGAACTGTTCATCATCTTCTTCATCAAAATTTCAAGGTTAATATGTTCTTATCTTTTATCAAATGCGTATAACTTGTTTTCGATCTTCTCATTGTTTTAATAAGATCAAACAAAAGAACTTTGTAAAATAAAATCATTTCTTTCATGGTTTTATGAACACAACCATTTCATGGTTGTTCTTCAAGTTTTAAATCTAAAATCTTAAACTTGATCTTCATTCGTATCCTTTTTCTTTCAGAAACTGGAATACAAGACTTTATGGGTTTTACATTTTTTAAAATCAAGAAAAACCCTAATCTTCATTAAGACATTTATGTCTGAATGAAATGGACAAAATTCGAAAAATCTTAATGGAAATTCTTTCCATACTAAGACAATTCTTATATGTTAACATCTTTGGTTGAACTGATAATACAGAGAAATGGCATCTTCAAAAATCAATGTCACCGTTGAGTCCATCTCCACTGACTCTGAGGAAGTGGACATCGTCAAAGCCCCTCAGGTTAAGTTCGAGCTGGATCAACTAGATTGGACCAAGGCCAACAATCTCTCGGCTCTTCTCGAGTTTCCTCCAAGGAAGCAAGTATCACATCTGGACGATGTTGTGAGTTTTCTGAAGAACAGCCCCATCTACACAGCCCTGACCATGACACCTCCTGACAGTCAGCGGCTCTTATCCCAGTTCTGGTACTCTGCCAGACACACTGAGCTACCCTCTGCCAAAGATGCATCCAAAACCATCGACTGCATACTCAGCGATACTGAGTATGGCACCATCAAGATAACCCCTGCCATAATCCGAAAAGCCCTGAACTTCCCAAATGCTACCAAAGAAAAACCCTTCGTTCCATTCCCTGACCACAAGAGGCACGCTGACAAAGAAGAAATCATTGCCTTCCTTGACGCAATGGGTTATATCTGGGATATTGGAAGGGACAAGAAGCCTGAGAAGAAACTAACGCTGATAAAGAAATCCAAGATGCCCAGCGAGATGAACTTCATCTTCGCACACCTGATCAGCTGCATGACAGCGAAGTCCGGCTCTTCTGATCAAGCCGCCCAACCTCAGCAGTCCAAGGGATACGCACTGCTGAAAGGTCTAAACATTGACTGGGCCTCCATTATTTATGATGACCTGATTCAACGTGTCGATTCTGCCGCTGACAGACCAGCATGGGTTCCTTACCCACGATTCATCAGCGCCATCTTTCAATATGGCCTAAAGGACAGCTATCCTGAAGAGGGTGATCTGAAACTTTCTCAGATTGGCCCTAAAGTTCTCGACTTCAAGCCTGTCGCCAATGAGGTACGTCTCTCTACTCTTCTCACTCTTCTAAATTCTCCGCTTTCTGTGGCTCCTTCAGCGACAATACCCATCGCTGATACCCCGGCCACAAAATCCTCTCCTTCTAAGAAAAGGAAACCCTCTCACACCCAACTTGATTCCAAAAGGATCAAGAAAACCATGGAGCAACCCCAGCAATTCCATGCTGAAGACTCCTCAGCTCATTCTGACGAGCTGAAGGAAAGTTCCGTGGTACGCTCTGCCACACCCGTGCAAGCCATCCCTCCAATCCAGACTTCAACGTCTCTAAACGCTGAGGTTAGAAACTTGGAAACTACCCAACCTCCATCAGTCTTTCAAAAGACTGATGAAGTGATTGTCAGCGATTCCAACGCTGAACTCAGAACCCGAACCCCAATCTTATCCTCCCTCCACTTCTTTGGACACTCCTCCAGCTAACACTGGAGATGCCATCATTCCAGAGGCCTCCGCTGATGCTTCTCAACAAATGATGAAGAAAGGACCTGCAGAGATCACCATACCTCACCGTACTTTCGAAGAGGATATGGAACATTATTCAGGAACTTGCAACTTTGACGAGTTCATCAATCCTCCTGTAGGTACAAATCCCACCTTAAACACTGTAACTATACCTGAAACTTCTGAGCTTTCCTTTGTTCACAAGTACTTATATATTACAGGTCCTAATTTGGGAGACATCAACGCTTCTCTAAAGTCCGTGGAAACAAAGCTGACCAGTCTCACCACCACACTCTCCAACAATTCTACAGCTGTAACAAACGCTGGAGAAAATTTGACAAAGCTGACGACGGTGGTGGAGAAGAAAGCTTCCACTGAAGACATCAAGGGACTTGATAAGACTCTCGCCGATTTTGCCAAGGTGCTCTCTGACATATACACTGACTACACCAACCTCAAAAGCTCAGTTTCGACCGTGTCCAGCGAAGTAACAACGCTGAAGACATCGGTTGGAAAACTCGAGGGTGATATGTCAGCGGTCAAGACTGACTTAGGCTCTGTAAAGACCGACGTTAGTTCTATGAAGACGATGATCAAGACGCTGGTCATCAAGGCAAATAATCCAGCTCCTGCTCCTGCTCCTGCCCCTGCCCCTATTTTGGAATCTTTCACAGCGGCAGATCGCACAGAGCTGAAGAAAATCACGCCTGCTATTTCTGGCCTAGAAGACAGAATAGCAAAGCTTGAAGGTTGTGTGAAAATCTCTGGCCCAGAAGACAGAGATAACACCAATGCTGAGTCTACTCATTCCTCCCCCAATCATGAGAAAGAGGGGGAGAAGAGCGTTGAAGATCTAAACAAAAGCGCTGAAGACCTTTCCCATGATGAATCTATCAGGGGAGAGAGGAATGAAGATCTAACCGCTGGACCTCAGGGAGATGAAAACCCTGAGGGAACCGAGAAGCTCGCCTATGTATCTGAGGGGGAGCAACTCGAAGAAGATGCTGAGGAATCCGAAGCAGAAGAAGATGAATACATCGACATCCCTGAAGATGAACCATCCTTCTCTCCAAGAAAGGATGATGATGATGATGAAGATGACGATGATTTCTTTATCGTCGAACCTGCTCCAAGGATCAAAGCTCTTAAGGGAATCTCAATAAAAGAACCTTCAGGGGAGAAGACAAAGACAAAGCCCTCAGCCTCTGGCGCTGAGAAAAGCAAAGGCAAAGGCCTCGCTAAATTTGAAAACCTGGCGATCTTGCTTAAAAAGCCGGTTTGTCAGGTACACTAAACTTTACTTATTTTCCTTCCCTGAACATCTCAATACACAATCAGTTCTCTACTCAACAACCTCTCTACGCATCCACAATCTTTTTCTATCTTTTCTACCCATGTTCTTCTACCCAGTTCTTATTTGTAAGATCGCTGCGTTTCAGCTAGTCCTCTCCCCTGTTTGAGGATATCGCTGAAGGCTCCACTATTGCGACTTCACCAATAATTCCAGTTGCCGCTGAAGAAATAATCCCAGTCTTGGATTTAATCTCTGAGACTGATGAACCAGAAGAACAACCTCTCTCGCACAGAAACAGACCTTCCTCAGCTCCTCAAAAGCTGAGTGAAGAGGATCAAAAGAGAAGAGAAGAAATGATAAAGCGATTCGAGGATCAGCGAATCATTCTAAGGCGTGATCAACTGCCTTCAGTTCCTCCTAAGTTCAGAATTTCAAAAGCTGAATACCAGGAACACCTCAGAGCCGAACGCCTCATTGCTGAAAGGAAGGAAGCTGAAGAGAAAGACAGAGAATACGCCATCAAGCTCACTCAAGAATCTGTCAAAGACCCCAAGCTGAAGCGTGTTCCCATTCAAATCCAACGAAAGTTGTGGGAAGAAGCCCAGAAGATCGTGGAAAAGAAAACTGAAGTTTCTCAGACCACCCTGATCTGGTGTAAAGAGAAAATTCACTTCAGATATCGTCCAGCGAAGATCAACAAGGTATTCATCTCTGGAAGAACCTCTATCGGAGTACCTATTGTTGACATCAAACTGTTCAGAGAAGATGGCAAATCTGAAACCTTTCGCGCTGACACTGTAAAAAGGTATGGTCTCTCTGAATGGCTGGAGATGAGGTTAGCTATCCAATCGTCACAATCTAAGTACAAGGATCATTTCGAAAAGCTGATAAACAGACAGATCGACTTGATATCTTCTTGTGTGGATATTCCTCATGTTCCTGATCTAAAGCTGAAAAGAAAAAGGGGCTCTCCAAAGAAGAAACGTCAAGATTCAAACTCAGGTCCTGTCATACGAAATGAAACTGGAATTGGTTTCTCTCGCGCTGAAGTGCTTGGTCCTGATCCTGATCTATCTGCCCTTGACATCTCTTTGCCACCATGTGAACTTTTCGTCCCTGGTAAAGTCATCAGTAATCCTTATGGAATATTCTTTCTTGACTACGACGGACATAAATGCTTTCAACGGATCGCTGAGCTTCCAATCACTCCAATCGAACAGCTCAGAGATCTCATCTACTGGTGTGACTTCAGAAAGGACATTCAGGCACGACACCTAAAACCCTTGATCTTTCAAGAAGCGCTGAACAAAAGAAAACGAGGTGTAACGGTTCCTGACTGGATGATCCCCACTGAAAAGACGACCCTTGATGAACTTCTCATTAAGGAAGAACCTTTTGAAAACTGATATAATCTCCTTTTTCTCTATTGTGTCAGTTATCCTTCTGTACTTGTAAATTATTTCGCTTGTACTTGTAATATTTCTGTTCCTCATTGTAACCTGTTTCAATATTTTAAAGAAAGATTTCAGCGAATGTACTTTACTCCATCAGTACTGAAAAGATCCCAGAAAACAGTAAAAGGGACAAATATTTTATGAGTTCTTTTTATCCTTATGTTTTCATTAAATAGCAATTTTCTTTGTTGCTATGTCATAATCAAATAGGGGGAGATTGTTGATCCAAACCCTCAGTGATTTGATAATGACCCTCTCTTATACTTAGTGAAAATTGTAAGTAAACAATATGTATCAGAGTTTCACTATCGCTGATAAGTACTAAGATCTTCCAGTACCGCTGATAGGAACTCTCGCTTTTTTAGATTAAACATTCAGCGAACACTGTTCACCATAAATGCTCTGAGTCTGTTCAGTCATTATGATGATCGCTGATAAGTTAGTTGTTTACTTATGATCCCTGAAGACAAGTTTCACGTCAACAAAGGTTCTACGCTGAAGTCGAAGATCAAGCTCAAGAACCAGCGACAAGTCTCCTAATGAACTGATGCGGATCAGCGAAGACTCAGATTTTTCCACTCAACGTGAAGTATCAAGTACAAGACTTCAGCTATCGCTGAACTTTATCATCTGCTGAATAGTAAATGATAATCGCTGAATCAACGAAAGCTGATCATGAAGTCCTCCGTACAATGTACTTTTGTCTTAACCACCCTTGCACGCCACCGTACGAAATGTCAGAAAAGAACCTCCGAATATCTGAAATCGTACAAACACTCTGATACTACACTGTTCATCCTTACGGCTACTAAGGTTGTCAACCAAGGTCAATGACATGCAACCAACCAGCTGATGACACGTGTAAAGTGTATACTGACTTGCATTAAATGCATGCAGTATATAAAGAGATGAACTCACTTCTTTTGAAGTAACTTGCTAACTCTGGACAAGTTCAAATCTCTCTCAAGATAAGATTTTATTAGTAATCTCCTTATCTTTCTTAGTGCAAGAAACCTTAGTGTTCCAACTTGTTTAGATTTAGGTTTATCCTTAATCATGTTTCCGCAACAAGCTGTAAATTGTTAATGATTTATCAATAAACAATTTAGAAAAGTAAAATCTGTGTGTTTGTATTCAACCCCCCCCCCCCTTCTACAAACTTGTATAGGCCTTCGGGACCAACAGGAGGTAACTGGGATGCGCATTTACCTTTAGTGGAATTTGCGTATAACAATAGTTATCATTCCAGTATTGGAAGAGCACCTTTCGAAGCTTTGTATGGACGGAAATGTAGAACTCCGGTGTGTTGGTTAGAAGCCGGAGAAAAGCAGTTTGCTGGCCCAGAATTAGTGCAACAAACAGCTGACAAAGTGAAGGAAATTCGGAATCATATGAAAGCAGCTCAAGATAGACAAAAGAGTTATGTTGATCCGAAAAGAAGACCAAAAGAATTCCAAGTTGGGGAGCGCGTGATGCTTAAAGTATCCCCATGGAAAGGTGTGATAAGGTTTGGTAAACGTGGAAAATTGAGTCCTCGTTTTCTAGAACCATTTACCCTCACTAAGAGAATTGGATTGCAAGCATATCAGTTGGATCTTCCACCTGAGTTGGAAGGAATCCACAATACTTTTCATGTTTGCTACCTTCGGAAATGTTTAGCCGAAGAAGATGATGTGATTCCACTTACTGACGTAAGAGTGGATGAAAAGAGTCGTTGTATAGAAGAACCGGAGGCAATTTTGGAAAGATCGGTTAGAAAGTTACGTAATAATACGGAAGTAGTTATGTTGAAAGTACAATGGAAACATCATCGAGGTGCTAATGTGACTTTAGAGTCGGAGGAGGATATGAAGATTAGATATCCTCATTTGTTTAACTAACTTTGATTTCGAGGACGAAATCATTTTCAAGTTGGGGAGTATTGTAACACCTCGATTTTTGTATAAAATATTAAGATGGGTTTTATTGTTAAATCTATGATTTATTATGTGATAGATTAATTTTAGAGTTTACCTCGAGTGAGTTATATTAATTGTTTTACGGAGTTATAAGTTAAGGGTAAACTTTAATTTTAATTTATAAGTTTGAGGGTGGAAATTGCCATTTGATGATAACTAAGGGATTAGTTTGGCTAAGTGTTGAAAGAGGTGGCATTATCACCACCTCACTTAGTTAAGAGAAGTGAGGTGTCCTCATTTTGTCATTTTGGAAGATATTCTAAGTGTGTGTGTGTGTGTGTGTGTGTGTGTTGTTGTGTACGGCAAAGAGAAAGAGGGAGAGAGAATCGAAAGAAGAGAAGAAGCAAGAAGAAGCAAGAAGAAGCTGATTTTCAGTTGGAAAATTAAGAAGTAATATGTGGAAGCTAAAGGTAATCATCTTACTTGAATTCTTCATCTTTGTAGATAAAGTTTTATATGGGTTAGAAATGGGTTTTTGATATTTTGATGATTATGAGAAATCTGGACTGATGATTATGTTCTGTTAATAGTCTTAAGTATATATGCATAATTACATAATCATTCATGGCTTAAAAACTATAAATTTCTGGGTTAAGTATGAATTTAGTTGGTTGAGACAGTTATGAATATCGCAGCAGTTAGTTGCGATAGTTATGAGTGTTGCGATAGTTATGAATGTCGCAACCTTGGGTTGTGACAAGTAGGTTGTATCGCAACAGTTGGTTGCGATGAGATATGTATCGCAGTAGTTGATTGCGATAAGAAGCTTGTCGCAGTAGTTGGTTGCGATAAGAAGAGGATGTCGCAACAGAGGGTTGCGACAAGTGTTGTGTATTGCGACAAGGGTTATCGCAGGTAGTGGGTTGCGATAAAAGTTGAGAATTTAGGATTTTTAGTCTTTAAATGTCCTAAACAGTAGATTAATACCAGTACATTATGTATTTGGATATCTCAGATATTTGTGAAGTTGGAGACATAAATTCTTACAACTTTGAGAAAGTAAAGCAATAGTGACATTACTGCTATCAGGTGAGTTCATTATTACCTTACCTTTTTATAATGTTTTAAATTATGGTAAGGTGTATTTTATAAATGAACTGTTTGGATGGATTTTGGAAGAATGATTTTATAAAGTAAAATCTATTATCTTATATTGATGGTTTTGCTTAAATTCATTAATGATATTGGAAAATGATTTATAGCAATAACCTGTACGAGTACAGGTGTTATGGATCCATAGGCACTAATGATTATGAACACATGGAATAGATGAGGATTAATCGTTATTCCAATGTGTGTGAGAAATCGTGGAATAGGCGTGGTTAAACGTAATTTCCGATTTCTAAGGAAAAGAAGGGATTGGCATGTGTAATTGTAATCTCTATATTTCCTTTCCAAGAAATGGGCATGTGTAATTGTGATTTCTTAGATATGAGCATTAATCTAGAATCTGTGGAGATTCGTAGTGTGGGCTCTGGGATAAGATATAATGACTGACTTGGTGTCAGTTACATTCATGAAATCGGGTTAACCCCGTCATCGAAAGGGTAAACCAGGTTTGTTATGCCTTGTTTACATTGATTTGTATAAATATTATTTTGAAACCGAATGTTCTCACTAGGCGTTAGCCTAATCGTTTCAAATGATGTTTTCTTACCAGGTACTAGCTCGGGAAAATAAAGGGATGTGGGACGAGAGCTGTTGGATTAGCGGAGAAGTTAATGAATACTGAGGTTTTGGATAGATTGCTTAGATAACCTAGTTAATCTAATTTTAGTGACATAATTAGATTAACAGGTTATATGAAGAATTCTATATATGTAAATATGACCCTCAAGGTTAAATCTCTGCTTATGTATAAAGTTTAAGGGTTTTTGATTAAATCTTGTTATGAATTTGAGGTTTAAATTAGCCCTTATTTTTAGGGTGTTACAATATGGTATCAGAGCATTAGTTTAAGTAAACTAAGTATGCTAATGAGATACTTAGACTTAAGCTGAGATGAATTAAGTTATGATATGTGAGAAATGGGTAGAAGTACTAAAACGGGATAATCTTAGAGTCGACGGAAATACGTGAAATTAGTACTGTAACGATGGTAATGAGGATTCTCATGTATAGTATATTCACAATTTCAATTAGCTACTGTTATTATGAATATATTGTTACGCAAGCATGCTTATTTCTAAATTGTTACGGTGACTAATGATCGGTAAAGTACGTTTCGTATGTCTAGTTATTTGTAACCATTTCTTATGGTTATCTCTTGTGTTTTATCAGAACGATGGTGAATACGCCACCGAGGTCCTCTAATTCTTCAGAGGACAGAGCAGTAAATGATTGGGGGTTGGAGGGACAACCTGGAACGGGCGGAACTCATGAGAGCCCGCCGAGGTTACATTTTACGGGAGGAGCAGATAGCCAGGTACATAGAACGGGTACCAGTACCGCCACCCCGGAAATGCCTGAATCGACAATGGAGTCTCGTATGATGAATACAGCGATGGAAAAACAAGCCGAAATGTTTATGAAAGTGTTGAATGATCGAAGTTCGGAGATACAACGAACGGAGACTGATACTGGAGTAATAAATCCGATTCGAAATCCTGTGACAGATATAAACAGGAGGGTGGAAAGAGTCTGCTCGTATAAAACTTTTCTAAGCTGTAAACCGCCAGAGTTTATAAGAGCAGACAACCCTGTTGCATGCATGAATTGGCTCAGGGAAATAGAACAAGCTTTCCGAGCGTGTGAATGTGATGAATTCGAGGTTTAAATTAGCCCTGATTTTTAGGGTGTTACACCTAGTTTGTATGCTTATCAAATCTTGGTTTGGATGATTTTGGGGAAGTTAGGTTAATATTGGGGTTTTGATCAAAATGGAGATTTTTATATAAGATGTTTGGGGAATGGTTTTAAAGTGGTTGAATATGAACACTCATGGTTGGAAAGTTATGGATCTAGGTTTTTGGAAGTTTTGGCTTAAGAATTCGTGTTTCTTCAAAGGGGCTTATGTTTGGGGAAAATCTAGATTTAGCCTAAATCTAGCAAGGTGAGTTCAAGTTGATTTGTGAAAACGTTGTACATGCCAAAAATGTTATTTTACAAGTACTCGTGTGTTTACATGAAATTTATCAATTGTTGGGTTATTTGGTGAGTTTTGACTTTTGAAGTATTTAACTATGTAAATGTGGTAAAATGCCCATATTTGGGATTTTGGGAACTTGATAGTTAAATCATAAATGAAAGGGTTTCGATGAATTATTTTATAAATGGAGTCTACTTGATACGAAAATGCATTTTAGTGTATATCTTGGAATTATGCATATATTACGTTATGGGACAAACTTCAAAATGCAATGGTGTGAGTTCCTTGGAAAAAGGGGTTGTCTTAACCCAACGTCTTGTTTCGGGTTTTCATGGATTTGAAATATTTTGTAACACCTCGAATTTCCATTATATTATATTTGATAAAAATGGGGTCGAATTGTAATTTAGCCTAAGATTTAGACTAATTGTACGATTTGTATGTTGAAGGGTCAAAGTGAAATTGAACAAAGTTTAAAGTTAATTATGAAAAATTGGAACTTGAGGGTTTGTTTGGTTAATTATTGAAAGTTGAGTGCTTATAAAGAGTAGGTCGGCTGAAATAAGATTTTATCTCATTTGAAGGTTTCTTGAGAAGTGGTTTCGCATCAAGAACAGAGAGAAAGAAGAAGAGAAAAAGAAAGCAATCTGATTTTTGCTTGATTGGAGTATTTGATTTGGATTTTGGATTTGTGCAGAGAAGTGGGTCTAAGAACTACAGGTGAGTTCATCTCATTTTGATATTATAGACCTTAAAGTTGGATGATTTTGGTGTTATTAACTTGTCTAAGTATTTTAGAACTGATATAGTGTTATGTATTGAACTGAAAATCGAGCTATTAAGAAAGGTCGATGGTAAAAATGGATTACAGCCGAAGTTACCGGATAAAAGGTTGTATCCGGTAACCCCTGTGCGAAAGGTATCCGGACGAGACATAGCATCCAGTAAGTTATTCTTTCCTGTAGTATCCGGTAAAGAGTTAGTTTCCGGATAAAATAGATACCGGATGGTATCCGGACATGTCTAGTATCCTGTAAATTATTGACCGGTAAGTGGTGATATCCGGATAGTTCAGGTGTCCGGGAACTTCGGTTGTCCGGTCACTTTTGATGTTCCAGATACTTTTGAGTATCCGGTAACTTGGAGTTTTGATAACGTTTGGCAAGGTTTGTTTTATAAATCGAAATACAATCCTAACAGCTTGAACATACCTATATTTGGATGTTAGAGTGTTAGGTTTGGAGGTTTGATTTAGTTGATACTATCCAGGTGTATAGTGAGTGTAATGGATCCATAGGCACTGGAATTATTTGTAACGAGGAATATACATAAAGTAATTTGTAATTCTCGTTGACCTGAAATGTGGAATAGGCATAAAGCAAATTGTAATTCCCCTTTCGTAAAGGTGATGTGAAATGAGGAATTGGCATAAAGTAAATTGTAATTCCTATTTCATAGTGTGATGTGAAATGTGGGATAGGCATAAAGTAAATTGTAATCCCCATTTTGTATTGTGAGTAGAAATCTTGGAATAGGCATAAAGTAAATTGTAATCTCTACTTCCACTCAAAGAAATAGGCATAAAGTAACTTGTAATTTCTTGGACATGAGCGATGATCTCGAATCGGTAATGATTCGTAGTAGGCTCTCTAATGTGATGATATAACTTTCTGATTGTTAGTCATGCTCATGGAATCGGGTACGTTCCCGTCATGGTAAAATGTGTAAACGTACGGTAAGAATGGTAGAAAACCAGGTTTGTTTATACGCTTTGAATATTTGAGTTTCCAAAGCTGATAGTGTTTTAATTTGAAAATGGATGTACTCACTAGGCGTAAGCCTAATCGTTTCAAATTAAATTATCTTACCAGGTACGAGCTCGGGGAGGTAGACGGGAAGAGGGACGAGTGTTTTTGGTATTCAACTTTTGGTGCTAAGTGGAGAAGTTAGCTTATGCGAGGATGCTTTTGATGAATTGCCGCGACAACCAATTTAATCTAATCATAGTTGGCAGGATTAGATTAATAGGGTGTTTTGAGAATTCGAAAAGTGTATATAAACCCTCATAGATAATTCTCTACTTATGTATAAAAGATTGAATGATATTATGATTAACCTTGTTGAATTTTAAGGTTTAAATTGGCCCTGATTCTTAGGGCGTTACAATATGGTATCAGAGCTGAAGTTTAAGTGAACTAGGTATGATAGTCAGATATCTAGACTTAAGCTGAGATGAATTAAGATATGATTTGTGAGATATGGGTAGAAGTACTAAGACGGGATAGTATTAGACTCGACGGAAATACGGGAATTAAGCATTGTAACGATGGTAACGAGGATTCTCATGTATAGTATGTTCACAATTTCAATTAGCTACTTTTATTATGAATATACTGTTACACAAGCATACTTGTTTCTTAATTGTTACAGTAATTAATGAACGTTAGAGTACGTTTCTTGTGTTTGGGTACGTGTAACCATTTCTAATGGTTATCTCGTTGTGCTATATCAGATTACAATGGTGAATACGCCAACCAGATCCCCTAATTCTTCGGAAGATAGGGCAGTAAATGATTGGGTGGTGGAGAAGCAACCGGAAGTGGGTGGAACACACGAAAGTCCACCAAGGCCACCTCTAATAGGAGGAGTAGATAGTCAAGTGCAAAGAACAAGTACCGGTACCTCTAATCCGGTGACAACCCAGTCTACGATGGAATCTCGCATGATGGAAAATATGATGCGAGCAATGAATACAACACTGGCACAACAATCAGAGATGTTCATGAAGGCGTTAAATGATCGAAGTACTGAGTTACGACGACCGGAGGCGGGTACTGGTGTAGTAACCCCACATCGTATTCATGTAGTGAATGTTAACAGGAGAGTGGAGAGAGTTTTCTCATATAAAACGTTTCTGAGTTGCAAACCACCGGAGTTTGCTGGAGCAGACAATCCGATAGCATGTATGAACTGGCTTAGAGAGATGGAACAGGCGTTTCGAGCTTGTGAATGCGACGAGGAATCGAAAGTCAGGTTCGGTTCTCAAATGTTATGAGGTAATGCTTTAACCTGGTGGAATATCGTAACATCGACCGTGACGGCTCCAGTCTTGGCTGCTATGACGTGGGAATCGTTCAAAAGAAAGATTTTAGAGGAGTATTGTAACGAGAACGAGATGGACCGAATAGAAGAAGAGTTATGGACACTTAAGAAGGGTACTTCGTCCGTTCGGGAGTATACTCAATCATTTATGGAAAAGTTGAATTTGGTGGGGCATGTGACTCCAACTGAGAAGGAGAAAATTAAAGCCTATCTGAAGGGCTTACCGGCTGACATGATGTCTCAAGTACGAAATTCTAAAGCCTCGACAGTGAGGGAGACGATCGAAGAAGCTAAAGTCATAGAAGAGGTTTATGCCAAAGATAAGGAGGAAACGATACAAGGAGGAGAGAAACAAAAATGGGAAGGCCGGTTGGAGTCTTCTCATAAATCTAAACCGTTTGGCAAGAATATTCGTTTTGAGTCTCGTCGGGAACCAAATTGGTGCCCAAAATGTCGAAGTAAACATTTTGGCCCATGCCGAGTGGTTTCAAGTGAATGTTTCAAATGTGGGAAGCCTGGTCATCAAGCTGCAAGTTGTCCTATTCAAGGGTTGACATGTTTCGAGTGCAAACAACCCGGTCACTTCCGAAGAGACTGTCCAAAGCTAAATAAGGGTGTAGATCAGGGAAAGAAGCCAAATGCTCCTAAGCCAACGGGTCGGGCATTTCATATGACGGCTGATGAGGCAAAGGAATCCAAGGATGTTGTTTCTGGTACATGTCTCGTTAATTCCATTCCCGCACGAATATTATTTGATTGTGACCCCAATCTGTCGTTTGTATCAAAATCGTTTTATCACAAGTTAGCTATTCCTGTCACTACCTTGGAAGATGCCTTAGTAGTCGAGATAGCTAACGGAGGTCAAGTCTTAGTTCGTAAAAGACTTGAGGGTTGTCAGAATTTGATAGGGGAAAAGAAATTTCCGAATTACTTGATGTTGATGGAAATTGAGGGGTTTGATTTAATTGTGGGTATGGATTGGCTGACAATCAACCAGGAAGAAATTCTTTATGCAAAGATATTAATTCGGATTCCTATGGCTGATAATGATGATGTATTCATCTTTGGGGAAAAGAGAAAATGGGAAGTCCCGTTAATTTCTGTTGCAAAGGCACGTAAATATCTGGTAAAAGGATGTTCATCCTACCTAGCGTATGTTCTAGATGTGAAGGCAGAAAAGAAACAAGTGGAAGACATAAGGGTAGTACGTGAATTCCCAGACGTATTCCCTGATGATCTTCCAGGATTACCGTCTGAACGACAAGTAGAGTTTCGAATTGATCTTGTCCCTGGATCGACACTGATAGCACGTGCACCGTATCGTTTAGTGTCATCCGAAATGAAAGAGATGATGTCTCAGCTGCAAGAGCTGCTTGACAAGGGATTTGTTAGGCCAAGTTCTTCACCTTGGGGAGCTCCAGTATTGTATGTTAAGAAAAAGGATGGCACTATGAGAATGTGCATCGACTATAGGGAGTTGAATAAGGTGACCATTAAGAATAAGTATCCGCTTCCAAGGATTGATGATTTGTTTGATCAACTCCAAGGTGCGGGATGTTTTTCAAAGATTGATCTGAGGTCGGGGTATCATCAGGTGCTAGTAAGGGAAGAAGATGTTCCCAATACGGCGTTTAGAACGAGATACGTGCATTATGAATTTCTTGTGATGCCATTTGGGTTGACAAATGCTCCTGCCGTGTTCATGGATCTGATGAACAGAGTATGTCGACCATTCTTAGACAAGTCTGTCATTGTATTCATTGATGACATACTTGTTTATTCAAAGAATGAAGCCGATCATGAATACCACCTTCGTGAAGTCTTGGAAGTTCTAAGGAAGGAGAAATTGTACGCAAAATTTTCAAAATGTGAATTTTGGTTAAAAGAAGTACAATTTCTTGGTCATGTGATTACTTCTGAAGGAGTCAAAGTAGATTCGGCAAAGATAGAGGCAATGACGAACTGGGAAACACCAAAGAGCGCATCAGAAATAAGGAGTTTCTGTTGGAAATTTTAGTAAAAAATATGGTTTTTACTAAACTTTGGACACATTTAAATATATATATATATATATATGTGTGTGTGTGTGTGTGTGTGTGTGTTATATAATCAACTCTTAGTGGGTTTATGTTCTCCTATATGAGAGCTTCGAAACGATATATAATGCGTCCAAAACGGAGTATGTGTGAATGAGATATCGATGCTCAAAGTTGAGTAATTTGATGAAATTAGCAAAAACCAAGTTGGGTGTGGGAAGGAATCCCACATAGGAAGAGAGAGTAAACTTTCTTTGGTTTATAACCAAAGAAGTGTGAGGAGTTGACAAGCTCCTTGATTGGTTTTACTCTAACTCCTACCCGCGCGCAGGGGGGGTGCCGATTGACGATTTCGTAAGCTAAAATCGTCGAACTTGTGTGCGAGCGCGACCTGCGGACACGAATGCAGCTCCAAAATCTCGTACTCACGTAGCTCGGTTTTGCTAAAAATTCTTTTGACCAGTTTGTATTTTTTTTGAAACTGAAACTGTATTTTGGTTACAGTATTAATTTCATAATTAAGATTTTCGGTTTCAGTAATCAATTTCTTAATTACGAATTTATGGTTGTCGGTTTCAAATTCCAATATAAATATGTGGTATCGGTTTCATCCAAGACACGCGAATTTCAACACTGTTATTCTCTCGATTCAACACACTCTCGAACAGTAGCATACGGTTTATTTCCGGCGAACTTTCCAGGCAAGTGGTCATCTCCGGCAGTTCTAAAAACTGCTTACGCTGTTGTACCCTGGGAACAGACGGCAAATCTGTTTAAGGGAATCGTGTGTAACACGAGCCTCAGCGGTTTTCGTCTTTCATAGGAATTCGTTTCCTTTATTCTGCTTCATCTTATTTCTATTACATTTTCGTGGTTTAATATTTAATCGAGAGTATGATTAAAATATATTAAAAATACCAACAGTTTCTTGGGTCTAGCAGGTTACTACCGGAGGTTTGTAAAAGACTTCTCAAAGATTGCTTCTCCCTTGACCATGTTGACTCGGAAAAATGTAAAGTTTGTATGGATTGAAAGGCAAGAGTCAGCTTTCAGGATATTACGACAGAAGCTATGTGAAGCTCCTATTCTTGCACTACCGGAAGGAACGCAAGATTTGGTCGTGTATAGTGACGCGTCAAAGATGGGTTTGGGGTGTGTGTTAATGCAACGAGGCAAGGTGATTGCTTACGCATCAAGGCAACTCAAAGAACATGAGAAGAATTACCCTACCCACGATTTAGAACTTGCAGCGGTAGTGTTTGCATTGAAATTGTGGCGACATTATCTGTATGGAACAAAGTGCACCCTCTTCACTGATCATAAGAGTTTGAAGCACGTCTTTGATCAGAAAGAATTGAACATGAGACAACGTCGTTGGTTAGAACTACTTAAAGACTATGACTGTGAATTGCATTACCATCCCGGTAAGGCAAATGTTGTGGCAGATGCTTTAAGTAGAAAGGAATATAGTGGGTGCTAGAGACCAACTAACACCAGAATTGATGTGATGTCAAGTTTGATTGAAAGGATAAAAGTTGCACAAGTGGAATCCTTATTGGAAGAAAACCCGAAAGAGGAAGTCATGATCAAACAACGTCTTCAACTGACTGAAGATTAGGCATGGCAACGGGGCGGGTATGGGGCGGGGTTCCCCATCCCCGGCCCTGACCCCGGTGTAAAGCCCGTATCCTGGTATGATTTATTTTATTAATTTAAAATTTTCTTTTAACGTTGTTTGTTAACGGGATTTGACGGAAAAGCCAAAGGTTAAAAGTTTGTAGTTAAGCGGCTTAATGTGAAAACTCTAACCCCAGGGGCTGTTTGTGCAATTGTTGTAAAGCTTGCATGGGATCGGCCCATATGGACCGACCCCCTCCCTTCTTCTCGTTTTAATTACGTCCCACACAAACCACACCCAAAAACCCTAAGCATCTCCCCACCTTTTCCCTTCTTTGCTGCTGTCGTCGTTCACCTCGAAACCACCAGCACAGCCGCCGCTAGCGGCTGCCGGCGAGAGAGAGAGAGAGAGAGAGAGTAGCGCGAGAGGGAGAGAGAGAAAGAAATCAGTCGGCGGTCGGGATTCCGTCGGGGTGCTGCTGGTCGTTGACGAGAGGTAAGTCCCATCCCTTCTCTCTTCTTTCTTTTGCCATCGTCGAAACACCACAAGCCACCACCGCCGCCGCAGCCATGGCTGCCGGCGGTGTTCGCCGCCGCCGTGCGCCACCGTTCGGTGGCTGTTCCGTGCGCGAGTGGGGCTGCTAGGTCGGGTGTGCGTGTGCAGGTTTGAGGGGTATTGTTTAGATGTTTTGGTCTCGCCGGGTTATTGATATCAAACAACCACCACCGCCGGTGGTGGTTGCTGCCGCCGTCGCCGCCGGCTACCGCTGCCGGAGATGGCAGTGGGTGGTGATGGTAGTAGTCCAGCCCTTAGTAACCTAACACCCTAACCGTATTGGCCAAACTCTTAACCCGAACCGCATGAACCCGAACCGAAAGTTAAGTTATCATTTTATGTGAAAAATGCCGTTTCTGCCACTGTTTTGTAAAATCCGTAACTTAATCTAGGAAGCTCGGATTGAGGTCAAACCAGTGCCAAAATCTCACAATTTGAGTCTAGTATGTTTTTCATGTTTTGCAGAAAAATCAATTCGGCCTCTAGCTAGGGCCAAATTACCAATCTGTACAGACTGGTCCGAAACTCACAGTTTGGATAGTCGGTCTTAGAAATTTCGTATAAAATAGTAGGGACCTCGTTTGAATGCGTGCGATATGTCCCTGGAAACCTAGGACATGGAACTTTCTATTTATGGAATAATATTTCTGGATTGATGAGTTTAAGGGGGGCTAAACAGGTCACGAACAGACCTGTAGTTTTAGACCAAAAGCTGGAAATTACACGTTTAGACTTGTAGTTACAAGTTCGGGTTAGGACTTCACTTTGACGCTTGATAACACTTATTTAGGTGGAAAGAAGTGAGCTGGAGTTGGCGGGCTCGTATTGCTGTTTGTGGATATCTGCTTTGCTTTTCGAGGTGAGTTCTCTCACTGCGTAGGATAGGGATTATATATGCATTGCTGTAGTTTGTGTGTGTGCTAGCTAATTTTGTTGTGTGTGGTACTAGGCTGAATTAATGTCTAGTATAATGCCATGAGTGTTGTATAAATCTCGGGGAGACCGAGGACTCGGGGAGACCGAGGAATTGTATAAATCTCGGGGAGACCGAGGACTCGGGGAGACCGAGGAATTGTATAAATCTCGGGGAGACCGAGGACTCGGGGAGGCCGAGGAATTGTATACATGTGTTGTATGAACTCGGGGAGACCGAGGGATGCCTACATGTGTGTTGTGTGAATTCGGGGAGACCGATGGTTATGTACACAGTTGTTCTTGCATGAGTTTTCCTGTTTAGGATATGTTCTCAAACTGGCATGTGTGGATTATTTGTACCCATCTGTGGATAGGGGTAGTGACTATATGATTGCTATCTTATGTTGGTATTTGAATTCACTAAGCTTCGTGCTTACCCTTTCCCTATAAATTACGGTTTCAGGTACGAGTGCCAGTAAGGCGTGACGGTACACACTGGCGCGTTGAAGAGATTTTTCCTATTATCATTTTGAGATACTATGTTTAGAAGTATTGTATTTTCCGCTGCTTTAATTGAGTTGGTTGATTAACTAAACGAGGTTTTAGATAAAATGTTTTTGGAGTTAAATGTTTATGATTTATTTCTATTAAAATGTTATTTCAAAAAAGTTCAAATTTATTGTAATTTTCGGGACGTTACACCCGGTTTGTAATTATGACCCCCGGCCCCGGGCAGGTACGGGGATTCCCAACCCGGCCCCGGTCAACTTTTGGTCAACACCCGGTCAAATACCCGTCCCCGGTTTTGACCCGGTTCCCCGACCCGTTTGGTCCTGTAACGGTTACTGCCAAATGAACACATCGAAATAATCTTATATCGTCTCCTTATTCGGTTCTTGCACCTTAGGTTGAACAAGTAGCCTAATATGCATAATCATGGATTAATGGGAACAACTCACCATTTGCATCTTCTGCATATTCACAGTTTTTGGTTCATCATTTCATGGTAGTGAGTTCCAGGAAACCCCAACTTTCCAAACAGATCCCCTACTCTTTTCTTCTTTTAAAACAACAAATAAGCACGCCAACTTACAGGGATTATAGCAAACCCACAGAATCAAAATTGGAAGAAAGAAGACTAACCACTCAAAATTGGCGTGCTGCGGTGGTGGTCGAGGTCGACGTGAGCGGCGGTGGCCGGAAGAGATGGTGCTGCGGTGGTGGTCGCGGTCGACGTGGGTCTGGTAGGGATTTAGGATTTTAGGGTTTCGGTGGTGGTCACGATGAGGTCTAGTAGTCTCGAAGGTAAATTGGTAATGTAATGGGTTTAGAAAATTAAAATTTATTATATATTTAATAAATATATAAAATATTTATTTTTTTATTAATATATATATACCGGGTCCGGGGCGGGTCCGGGGATGGTCATCCCGGCCCCGGTTTTCAACTAACGGGTTTCCCAGGCCCCGGTCCCGGTACCCGGTTTGGCGGGGAATCCCCGGCCCCGGTCGGGTCGGGTGAACCGGGTTCCCCACCGGGTCGGGCCAAATTGCCATGCCTACTGAAGATAGTCATGGGGTCAAACTGTTCCAAGGTCGTGTTTGGGTGCCAAAGGTGGGAGGAAACCGAGAGTTAATTCTCGAAGACGCCCACAAGTCCAAGTATTCCATACATCCTGGAAGTACTAAGATGTATAGGGATTTGAAGCTACACTATTGGTGGCCAGCTATGAAGTTAGATGTGGCATAAATTGTAGAAAAGTGTGTGACGTGTTCGTTAGTGAAGGCTGAACATCAAAGGCCCTACGGAAGTCTGCAATCTTTGGAGATTCCGGAATGGAAATGGGATAAGATTACTATGGATTTTGTGACGAAGTTACCAAGAACGTTAAAGGGTAACGATACCATATGGGTAATCGTGGATCGGTTAACCAAGAGTGCTCATTTCTTGGCGATGAAAGAAGCATCACCAATCGATAAGTTAGCCAAACTTTATATTGACGATGTGGTGTTAAGACATGGTATACCAGTGTCTATTGTTTCTGATCGCGATAGCCGGTTTACTTCGAGGTTTTGGCAGTCACTACAAGAAGAACTGGGTACAAGAGTAAATTTGAGCACTGCGTACCATCCACAAACGGACGGACAAAGTGAAAGAACCATTCAAACTTTGGAAGATATGCTCAGGTCATGTGTGTTAGACTTTGGAGGTAACTGGGATGCGCATTTACCTTTAGTGGAGTTTGCGTATAACAATAGTTATCATTCCAGTATTGGAAGAGCATCTTTCGAAGCTTTGTATGGACGAAAGTGTAGAACTCCAGTATGTTGGTTAGAAACTGGAGAAAAACAATTTGCTGGTCCTAAACTTGTTCAACAAATGGCTAATAAAGTGAAAGAGATTCGGAAGCATATGAAGGCGGTTCAAGATCGACAAAAGAGTTACGCCGATCTAAAAAGAAGGTCGAAAGAATTCCAAGTTGGGTTGCGTGGAGGAACCAGAAGCAATTTTAGAAATTTCGATTAAGAAGCTACGACATAAGGATGTGGTTATGTTGAAAGTACAATGGAAACATCACAGAGGTGCTAACGTGACATTAGAAGCTGAAGAAGATATGAAGATTAGATATCCTCATCTGTTTATTTAACTTTGATTTCGGGGACGAAATCATTTTCAAGTTGGGGAGATTTGTAACACCTCGAATTTCCATTATATTATATTTGATATAAATGGGATCGAATTGTAATTTAGCCTAAGATTTAGACTAATTGTACGATTTGTATGTTGAAGGGTCAAAGTGAAATTGACCAAAGTTTAAAGTTAATTATGAAAAATTGGAACTTGAGGGTTTGTTTGGTTAATTATTAAAAATTGAGTGCTTATAAGGAGTAGGTCGGCTGAAATGAGATTTTATCTCATTTGAAGGTTTCCTGAGAAGTGGTTTTGCATCAAGAACAGAGAGAAAGAAGAAGAGAAAAAGAAAGCAATCTGATTTTTGCTTGATTGGAGTATTTGATTTGGATTTTGGATTTGTGCAGAGAAGTGGGTCTAAGAACTACAGGTGAGTTCATCTCATTTTGATATTATAGACCTTAAAATTGGATGATTTTGGTGTTATTAACTTGTCTAAGTATTTTATAACTGATATAGTGTTATGTATTGAACTGAAAATCGAGCTATTAAGAAAGGTCAATGGTAAAAATGGTTTACAGCCGAAGTTACCGGATAAAAGGTTGTATCCGGTAACCCATGTGCGAAGGTATCCGGACGAGACATAGCATCCGGTAAGTTATTCTTTCTTGTAGTATCCGGTAAAGAGTTAGTTTCCGGATATAATAGATACCGAATGGTATCCGGATTACTTTGGTTTCCAGATGTCATCCGGGTTGAATATGTTTCCGATAAACATCCGGACAGGTCTAGTATCCGGTAAATTATTGACCGGTAAGTGGTGATATCTGGATAGTTCAGATGTCCGGGAAATTCGGTTGTCCGGTCACTTTTGATGTTCCAGATACTTTTGAGTATCCGGTAACTTGGAGTTTTGATAACTTTTGGCAGGGTTTGTTAGATAAATCGAAATACAATCCTAGCAGCTTGAACATACCTATATTTGGATGTTAGAGTGTTAGGTTTGGAGGTTTGATTTAGTTGATACTATCCTGGTGTATAGTGAGTGTAATGGATCCATAGGCACTGTAATTATTTGTAACGAGGAATAGGCATAAAGTAATTTGTAATTCCCGTTGACCTGAAATGTGGAATAGGCATAAAGCCAATTGTAATTCTCCTTTCGTAAAGGTGATGTGAAATGAGGAATAGGCATAAAGTAAATTGTAATTCTTATTTCATAGTGTGATGTGAAATGTGGGATAGGCATAAAGTAAATTGTAATCCCCATTTCGCATTGTGAGTAGAAATCTTGGAATAGGCATAAAGTAAATTGTAATTCCTGATTTCTATGGGAAGGTAAGAGATGGGCATAAAGTAAATTGTAATCTCTACTTCCACTCCAAGAAATAGGTATAAAGTAACTTGTAATTTATTGGACATGAGCGATGATCTAGAATCGGTAATGATTCGTAGTAGGCTCTCTAATGTGATGATATAACTTTCTGATTGTTAGTCATGCTCATGGAATCGGGTACGTTCCCGTCATGGTAAAATGTGTAAACGTACGGTAAGAATGGTAGCAAACCAGGTTTGTTTATACGCTTTGAATATTTGAGTTTCCAAAGCTGATAGTGTTTTAATTTGAAAATGGATGTTCTCACTAGGCGTAAGCCTAATCGTTTCAAATTAAATTTTCTTACCAGGTACGAGCTCGGGGAGGTAGATGGGAAGAGGGACGAGTGTTTTTGGTATTCAACTTTTGGTGCTAAGTGGAGAAGTTAGCTTATGCGAGGATGCTTTTGATGAATTTCCTAGACAACCAATTTAATCTAATCATAGTTGGCAGGATTAGATTAATAGGCTGTTTTGAGAATTCGAAATGTGTATATGAACCCTCATAGATAATTCTCTGCTTATGTATAAAAGTTTGAATGATATTATGATTAACCTTGTTGAATTTTAAGGTTTAAATTGGCCCTGATTCTTAGGGCGTTACATATTTATTGACGAAACTGTGAGTTACTACGTTTAATTTCATTTTATGACTTTTCATGATTTATCTTTTATGTTAGTCGAGCCTATGGCTCGGTAATGGGTTTTGTTTAGTCTTGGGGACATTTGTTCAGTTTTGATAGCTCAAAGTCGAGTTTTGATCATGATTTAGGTTTATTGGGGAAATTTCATGTTTTGAATGCACTTGTTTATTCGTTTGGGGTCGTGTAATGTTTTAGACCTTATTAGCTATGGATCCCTAGGCACTTGAGTTTTACGTTCAATGACGAGACGCTAGTTTCTCTTATTGTAGCACGGAATAGGCATCGGGTTCCATGGTAAGTAAGGCGTGGGCCTATATGGTCGGGCGTCGTCCCATGGGCAGTAAGGTGTAATTCCATATGTGCTTGGCACGGGATAGGCATCGGGTTCCACGGTAAGTAAGGTGTGGATCTATATGGTCTGGCAGCGTCCCACGGGCAGTAAGGTGTAATCCTAAATGTGCTTGTTTTGTGGATTTGGAGTGACCCAATGTATAGACCTGGAGTGGTTAAAATTGGGGGCTCCCAAGTCTCGCGGGCAATAGATCTGGAGTGATTGAGCTCAGTTTACGAGAGTAATCCACGTGTTTGTTTTGTTGCATGGTACGTGACCCACTTTTGTGTTCCGTCACGTGCAATGTAAACGGGCCTCCACCGTCACCGAAAGGTGTTGCTTTGGGTATTTGTTTTATCCATGTTTTTGGTGATGTTGTAAGATTTATGCAACCTTAGAGATTCACTTAAAATAGAACTCAGTGCAAGTATACACCTTAAACTACTATCGTCTCGTAACAAGTAATAATGGTAAAAGTACCAGATATCGATCCACAGGGAAAACTTGTGAAAGCTTTTCAAAAAGTCCAATCTTTAAAAACTGACTTCAGATGGCGAATTCGAAAACAGATTTGTTGAGTGGTTTGTTTTTGTGAGTTATCAACTTGAAAAATCAGTATGAGGAAAGAAGCACAGGGTGCAAGGTTTTGTTAAGACAAAAATAAGTGATCCGGTTAAAAGATGAAATAAACACCTGAATAATCCTATTGTACCATAAAATGATCCAATATGATTATTACAGTATCAACAATCGGGTCAGATGGCCTCCCAAGAGTACACATAGGCTAGCGTGTTATCGATACGATATCAATTATTTTAGACTTCGTGAATCCTAGCACAGCACAATGTTACCATCCTACACCGTAAGAGCATAGCATTTGTCAGGTGCTAAAGCTATTTGTAGCCTTCTCTTATTATCTCAGGTTTTGTTATTTATCTTAACTATGAAAGTTAATGCATTTTCACATATTAAATTAGTTGTCAATTAATTAAAATATGATCTTCAATGAAACAGTAATCACCTGAAACAAATAGTTAGATAACAGTGTTATATAAATACAACTCTCAACTTTCACACCGATTTCGGTCTCAACTTTGCCTTACACCCCAAGCTAAGGCGATTAGCCCATCATTGCTCAGATTAATCTTTCGAATGGTGTAAGAAATGTAAATAACAGTACTGGAAAGTAAATTGCAGAAAAGTAAATACAGAAAAGTAAATTACTGGAAAATAAATACTGGAATGGAAATACAGAAATTAAAATACAATAATGTAAATGACAGAAAAATAAATTGCAAGAATGTAAAATTACAAGAAATTAAATGACAATAATGTAAAGTACGAGAATGTTGTCGTAACTTGATCGCCAAGTTACGAGACTTGTCGTGCAAGTTACGTCACAAAAACGATTCTTGGCTTTGGAAACTCTTTAGTGAACAAATTATTAACTATTTGGGAATTAATCTAGGGCTTTAGAAGGATAAGAATCCAACAAGTCACCACAAAAATTAATTAAACCAAATAATTAACCGAGAACGTGAAATACTTTTGAAAACGATCGATCTTGCTTTTGGAACTTTAAAACTACCAAATGATGGAAATTAAACTCAAGTCACCAAATTGATTAAGGAATCAAATATGTTGTCTTGTCTTAATTTCCAAGCGTAATTGACAATTAAAGAGGGATTTTTAGAAACCGAAAGCAAGAACTTGAGAATTAAATACCAAAATGCTTATATTAAATTTGCACCAAAAGATGTAGTTTCCAAATGCTTCAAATCTTTAAGAGAATACTTGCAACTTTGGAAATAACTAGTAAACTAGAGATGTTCTTAAAACCTAAACAAACATCCATATATATAGTGAATTAATACTTGGGGCCTAAGTCTTATATATGATGTAAGCCTTTAAAAATAAACAAAATCTGATTTAAAGCCCTAAATTTTCGGCCCATCTTCTTTCTTCAACCCAAAAATGAAGTCTTTGGCCCAACAGCAACAAAAGCCCACTGCATTTTCCTGCAGCAATCCTACAGCTTTGAATTCAGCATCTTCTAAATCCTCAAGGAAGCTATAGGATTTTCACCAATCTACAAAAATATTTCAAAGATCAAATTAGGTCCCAAACATTATAAAATATGATTAAATGATGAAAAATAATCAATATGTTAATAATGCATGGATTGGACACAAAATAGACTCAAGAAGGGACTTTTAACAATTAAAAGAAGATAAAAACCTAATAAAAAGACTAAAAATAGGGTTAATAACCCTATCACAACCTTAAACTTAAACCGTTGCTTGTCCCCAAGCAACAAAAATCAAAAAGAAAAGACTCAAGGTAAAAAAAATTGGACTTGTTATGCTCAAAACCATGATGCACACGAACTTATGAATTTAACTAGTTATCAAAACATGTCAAAGATGATACAAATAGCCCTTCATAAACTTAGCTTCATTTCCTTGAGTTCAAAATGCACCATCACAAAATTTCCTAGGCTTATCTCATGCTAACCAGAATCATCAAGGCATTCTTATTTTACAAGGGAATGCATTTGGTTTTTTTTTTTTTTTTGAAATGCTATGCCTTTTTCCTCTCACTCACCTTTCACTCAATGGTACAATTTTTCTACCATTCTTCTCATATTGAGGTATTTGATGGACCTTTTGGTCTCTTTTAAGCTTTGAGTGTCTTTGACACCTTTTGTGCAATTAAAAGAGCTTTGCTCTTTTTTGGATTTTTTATGTGGTGTATAAGGTGTATGGTGATGTGTGCCTTTAATCAAGACTTTGCAAATTGAGGATAGATGTGTGTATGTATTTGCAAAGTATTGACAACCTCAAACTTGAAGATTGACAATGTCCTCATTGGCTTAGGAGAAAGGATGTTGGGCTTGAAAAATAAAGAGTGAAAGCCCAATATGGAGCTTAGCCCAATGATGATTCTACCTAGCATACTATAAACTGTTGGTGTGCTTGGGATGGTGATTCATTACTCAAGAAAACAGTACTTGGGATTATTGTGGCTATAAGATCACAATAGGCATCTAAATAGAACCAATCAAATGCAAAGTTGTGTAACATGCATAGCAAGAAGCACATAAAGCTCAGAAAATCATTTTTTTGTTTTTTTTACTGGAGCATAAAAGCAAAGATGTTAAAAATTACTAACCTAAAAAGCTAAAAGCAGCAAATAACTGTGTTAACCAGATAACTGCCAAGTGGCAGAATCCAACAGTAATGACAGGGTGAGCAAAATGAATGCTCACCTCAAACTTGAATTTTGACTAAGTAAACTAGCAAACAAAAAAATAAAAATAAAAAGTGGTGTGCAACCAGGTGCACACCTCAAACTTGGACTCTAAATAGTAAACCAGCAAACTAAAAAGAACAAATTGGACTCAAACAAGCAGATAAGACTTTGAAACTTGAGTCCAACAAAATTTCAAATGGCATTTTTTTCTTTTTTTTCAATTATCAGGCTCAACAACCGTGTAAGGTTGTTGTGGAACTGTGGTGGGATCAAAGAAATGTTTGACTCTGTGCCCGTTTACTTTGAAAGTGGTACCCTTATCTGGATCAATCAGATCAATTACTCCATAAGGATACACTTTAGCAATGCAATAGGGTCTAGTCCATCTTGAATTTAACTTTCCAGGAAAAAGTTTTAATCTAGAGTTGAACAACAGGACTTTTTGACCCTCAGTAAAATCTTTTGGAAGAATTTTCTTGTCATGCCATTTTTTGGTGTTTTCTTTGTAAAGCTTGGCATTTTCATAGGAAAAATTCCTATGTTCTTCCAATTCACACAGTTGCAAAGATCTTTTCTTTCCAGCATCATCAACTCATATTAAGCTCTTTGATGGCCCAATAGGCTTTATGCTCTAATTCTACATGCAGATGACAGGCGTTTCGAAAAACCAACTTATAGGGAGACATTCCAATAGGGGTTTTGTAAGCAGTCCGGTAGGCCCATAAGGCATCGTCCAATTTGGAGGCCCAGTCCTTTCTATGTGGTTTGACTACTTTGGCTAAAATTCCTTTTATCTCCCTATTTGACAATTCAGCCAAACCATTGGCTTGAGGGTGGTAAGCAGTTGCCACCCTGTGCTGAATATTGTACTTTTCAAGATTTTCTTCCAATAAGTTGTTTATGAAATGTGTGCCTTCATCACTAATTAAGGCACGGGGTGTACCAAATCTAGTGAAGACATGCTTGTGCAGAAATTTAACAACAGTCTTGGCATCATTGGAATGGCAAGCCATGGCTTCCACCCATTTGGACACATAATCTACTGCTACCAGTATGTAGGAGCAATTATTGGAGATAGGAAAGGGTCCCATAAAGTCTATGCCCCACACATCAAATAACTCTACTTCTAGAATTCCATTTAAGGGCATTTCATTTCTCTGAGAAATATTTCCACTCCTTTGACACTCATCACAACTTTTTGCAAAGTTATGAGCGTCATTGTTCAAAGTAGGCCAATACAACCCTGATTGTAAAACCTTTGATGCTGTCCTACTTCTTCCAAAATGTCCTCCACATGGTCCAACATGGCAATGCTGCAAGACTGATGGTACTTCTTCTTTTGGAATGCACCTTCTTATCATCTGATCTGCACAGATCTTGAACAAAAATGGGTCATCCCACAAATATTTCTTAGAATCAAAAATGAGCTTTTTCCTTTGGTGTTTAGAAAACTCCTTAGGAATGATTCCACATGCCAAATAATTTACAAGATCTGCAAACCAAGGGATTGCATAATGTTGTACAGCCAAAATTCTTTCATCAGGAAAGACTTCACATATATCACTACTATGTACAGGTTCTTCTTGTTTTTCTAGTCTAGACAAATGATCAGCCACTTGATTATCCACACCCTTTCTATCAATGATTTCCAAGTCAAACTCTTGTAACAACAAGACCCACCTTATTAGCCTAGGTTTTGCATCCTTTTTAGCAATAAGATACTTGATGGCAGCATGATCAGTATGAACAACTACTTTTATGCCAATCAAGTATGATCTGAATTTTTCAAAAGCAAAAACCACAGCTAATAATTCCTTTTCAGTAGTGGTGTAATTGACTTGAGCATCATTGAGAGTTTTAATAGAATAGTAAATAGGATGGAATATTTTTCCTTTCTTTTGACCTAAAATTGCTCCACCTGCCCAGTCACTAGCATCACACATAATTTCAAAGGGTTGGGACCAATCAGGTGCTATTACTATAGAAGCAGTGACCAATGTTTCTTTCAAAGTTTCAAAAGCCTTTTTACAGTCTTCATTAAAATTAAAAACTTGGTCATTCTGTAGTAATAGACAAAGAGGTTTTGAAATTTTTGAAAAATCTTTAATGAACCTCCTGTAAAAACCAGCATGTCCCAAAAAAACTCCTGATCCCTTTGACTGTGGTTGGTTCACGTAAGTTTGAAATGATTTCCAATTTGGCCTTATCAACTTCTATGCCTCTTTTGGAAATGAGATGTCCCAACACAATGCCTTCTTTTACCATAATATGACATTTTTCCCAGTTTAAAACCAAGTCTGTTTCTTCACATCTTTTAAGACTATTTTCCAGGTTTTGTAAACACATATCATATGATGTCCTATAAACTAAAAAGTCATCCATGAAAATTTCCATGGAGTTTTCCAACATGTCAGAAAAAATAGACATCATACATCTTTGAAAAGTGGCTGGGCATTGCAAAGTCCAAAAGGCATTCTTCTAAAAGCAAAGGTACCAAATGGACAGGTGAAAGTGGTCTTTTCTTGGTCATCAGGTGCTATGGTAATCTGATTGTAACCTGAGTAGCCATCTAAGAAACAATAAAACTCTTTTCCTGCCAGTCTGTCTAGTATTTGGTCAACAAAGGGTAATGGGAAATGGTCTTTTTGATTAGCTTTGTTAAGCTTCCTATAGTCCATGCATATCCTCCAACCAGACACAACTCTAGTAGGTATAAGTTCATTCTTTTCATTTGGTACAACAGTTACTCCACCCTTCTTGGGTACACATTGCATAGGACTGACACAAGTGCTGCTTGCAATAGGATAGATTATACCTGCATCAAGCCATTTCAAAATTTCTTTTTTGACAACTTCTTTTATCACAGGATTGAGTCTTCTTTGAGGCTCAACTGAGGTGAAATTTTTATCCTCCAAAATGATTTTGTGTTGGCAAATGGTAGGGCTTATGCCCTTGAGGTCAGCAATGGTCCATCCTATGGCTTTTGTGTGAAGTTTAAGCATTTTGACCAATCTTTTTTCCTGTTCAGGCTCTAATGATGATGAAATAATGACTGACAACTTCCCGGGATCTTCTAAAAAGACATATTTCAGGTGTGAGGGAAGTTGTTTCAATTCTAAGTCTGGTGCAACTTCTAAGGAAGGAACAAGAGTTCTCCTATCCTTGTGATCTAAGGTTTCAAAAGCAGCTATTTCCTGTGGTGTTTCTAGGTCCTCAGCATTATCAGCTTCTCTTATCCCTAATATTTCTCCCAGACTTTTCTCTTGACACCAAGTCTCTATCATGCTCAAAGTGGAACACTCTTTTCTCTCTTCAGGGTACCTAAGGGAATCAAACACATTAAAAGTCACTTCTTGGTCTTGGACTCTCATGGTTAACTCTCCCTTCAATCAAGGTTCTGCCAGTAGCTAGGAAAGGTCTGCCTAAAAGGATGGGGACATCTTTGTCGGCTTCAAAGTCTAGAATGATAAAATCAGCTGGAAATATAAACTTGTCAACTTGGACTAGGACATCCTCAATTTTTCCTTTAGGCCAGGCTATGGACTTATCAGCTAATTGAAGAGAAACAGTGGTGGGTCTAGCTTCACCTATGCCTAAGGTATTGAAAATGGATAAAGGCATAAGGTTTACACTAGCACCTAAGTCACATAGGGCTTTTCCTACTTCTTTTCCTCCTATAGAACATGGAATTGTGAAACATCCAGGGTCTTTCATTTTAGGGGGGATCTTACTGGACAACAAGGCACTACATCCTTCAGTCAGAGCTACTGTCTCGTATTCAGTCAACTTTTTCTTTTTGCTCAAAATGTCTTTTAGAAACTTTGCATAATTTGGCATCTGCTCAATAGCTTCAACCAAAGGTATGTTTATGTGCAACTGTTTAAAAACATCAAGAAACTTTTTAAATTGTATTGCTTCCTTGTCATTCCTTAACCTTTGGGGGTATGGAATGTAAGGTGTGACTGAACTAGATGGGTCAATCTTGTGAAGAGTTGGTGTAACTACCACTGGACTGGTAGAGGGTGGTATAGCAGGACTGCCACCAGATTGTGACACATCAACTACTATACTTTCTTTGGGCTTCTGGACTTGCTTAGGTTCATTGGGGAACAACAAAGGATAAGCTGATTTGCTAGGAATGGTGGTAATATCAACAGGCTTATAACTATCTTTGGACCCACTAGGACTACAGGACTGGTCCACAGGTATTGTAGCAGCAGAATCTGGTATTGTCTTTTTCTTTTCTGGCTCTTCTTTGTCTGTTTGTTCTTTTCTGGGATTTTCTTCTAAAGGCCTTCCACTTCTTAATGTCACAACCTTAATCTGTTCCTTTCCATCTCGGTGTGGAATCTCAGTATCGCTAGGAAGAGTTCCTACTGGTCTTTTCTTCATTTCCAAAGCCATTTGCCCCATCTGAGTTTCAAGATTTTTAGCAAAGCTTTCAAGATTTTTAATTGAGGCTTGAGTTTGGGTCATGAACCATTTCATCATTGCTTCCAAAGAAGTAGATGATTCAGCCTGTGGGTTGGGCTTGCTGTTTTGGAAAGAAGATGGTCGATTTTGAAAGTTAGATTGTTGGTTGTTTTGATTTCTTTGTTGAAAGTTGGATTGTCCTTGAAAGTTGGAGTGTCCTTGTGGTCTTTGTGATGGTGGATTGAGAGAAGGACTATGCCATGAAAAATTTGGGTGATTCCTCCACTCAGAGTTGTAAGTCTGAGAAAAAGGTCCTCATTTGTTGTTGTTTTGCACATAGTTTACTTGCTTTGGATTGCTTGGACAATTTTCAAAAGAATGTCCATCTCCACAAAAGGTACACTGCACTAGAAAAACACCAGGGATAGCTGTAGCAGCATTAGCCTGCACAGGCGTGGCTAGGTTTTGAATTAGAGTAGCCATATTGGCCAGCTGTGCAGCTAATGTTGAAATAGCATATGACTCTGGTATCCCTGTTGTTCTCTTAGGTGGCAGTGCACGTGGATCAGACCATTGTCCATTGTTGTCAGAAATCTTTTCTAGGATTTCATATCCTTCATTGTAGGTACAAGCTGTGAAAGATCCACTTGTAGTAGCATCAAGCATTTGTTTTGCAGTGATGTCTAAACCACTGTAAAATGTCTCTAGCTGAATGCAATATGGAATGCCATGGTGAGGGCATTTTCTCAACAGCTCTTTAAACCTATCCCATGCATCAGGAACTGCTTCATTGTCCATTTGTTTAAAAGTGCAGATTTCATTTCTGGACTTAGCATTCCTGGTGGGTGGAAAATATTTTTTTAAAAACTTTTCTGCCATTTGGTTCCATGTAATTATAGAATCTGGTCGCATAGAGTTGTACCAGGATCTTGCTTTATCTCTTAGAGAGTATGGAAAAAGTTTTAGTTTTAAAGCATCATCCTGTACACCTAGCAACTTGAAAGAATCTGTAATTTCCATGAAAGACCTGAGATGAGAATGAGGATCTTCATGCACCAAACGAGCGTACTGGCCATTGATTTGGAGCATATGGAACATTATCGGCTTGGGTTCAAAATGATGTGTTTCGAGGGTATGCTTAAGTATTCCTGAAAGTCCAGGATACACTCTTACAATCAAATATGAACAATTAAGATCGTATTCACAGCAACTGGTCATATGATTTATTAACAATCTGTGAATTACAAGATATTACAATGAATTTCTCTAAATGGATTCACCAAAGATTATATCAAAGATTAGTTAGCAAACTGTTGCTAACACCTATATATACTGTTTAAGAAAGGCTAAAGCTACAGTACATATAAGAAACAGACTAATAGAACAATTACACGTGTCCTAATTAGTAACTGATTATAACAGAAAATATCCTAAGATATAAGTTCTGAACATGTTGTTCAGAACTTCTGAACATACTTCTGAATAGGCGCTTCAGAACATTTGTCTTCATAGTCAGAAGTTCTGAGTCTCCTACTCAGAACTCTGAACCTTCTAGTCAGAATCCAACACTTAGAATCTTTTTGAGATTTCTCACTCAGAACTTCTGAGTCTTCTACTCAGAACTTCTGAGTCTTCTTTAGTCTTCTTACTCAGAACTCAACACTTGTGTTTTTGACAAAACTCTAGACCTAACAATCTCCCCCTTTTTGTCAAACACACTTGTACTTTTCACCATCAAATTCTTAGAGCAGGAACAATCTTCAGAAGGAGCTCTTCTGAATGCTTTGACAACTTTTGCTCAGAATTCTGAATAATCTGAGTTAACAACTTCTGGTCAGTCTTTAATCAGCAGCAGCAATGATTTCCAAATTGATTTCTGTTATATATTTTCTTTTTCTTTGCTCCCCCTTGAAATGACAATTCTCATCTTCATTTCAGCTTTCATAAGATTTCTTTATAAGAAACAACCGATCAGTTTCCTTTTCCTCTTCTTCTTCTTAACATAACATTTCTCTCTTTTGTTATTTCTGTACAAAAACCATATCAATCTTCAAAATCTTTAGCTTTTCTCCCCCTAAAGTTTTGGAAAGCAAAATCATCTTCAAAATCTTTAGCTTTTCTCCCCCTAAAGTTTTGGAAAGCAAAATCATCTTCAAAATCTTTAGCTTTTCTCCCCCTTGATTTTCAAAACTTTAGCGATGCTTTTTCTTCGAATGAAGTCTATGCTTTTTCTCCTCCTTAATGAATAACCTTGCTCCCCCTCAAAATAAGAATAATGGAGCAATTTGTTTTCTCCCCCTGAAAGTATGCATATATTAAAATTATTCATTTCAAATATAGTGCTTTAATGAAAACATTTATACAAGGAGAATAAGATTCACTGAACTACACTTGATAACTACTAACATTTGATCATTTGAAAACTTTACAAAAGAAATCCAACTTAATGAAATTTATCAGATTTTTCAATCAAATGAAATCAAATGCATGTGTTTGGATTCAAATACAAGTCATCATTGCATATCGAGTTAAAAATGTTCAGTTTCAATCTCTTTATTAAATCTATTTGGTGTGCTTAGCATGCGAAATATGATTAGCTTCAAGCATATGCAATTCTAAAACATATAAGAATACTTTGCTCTACTCACACTATTTGTCCAAAATCATGATTTTCACAAATTTACAGGTTTATTGCGACTTTGTATTTTCCCAAAGTTTCAAGAGATGTGTGCTCATTGGCATCTTTTAATTTTGTGCACATTGGCATCTTTTAATTTTGTGCACATTGGCATCTTTTAATCAAAAAGTTTAGTAAGAATAAGATACATCGTTAAACATGACTTTCTATCTGGTTCTATAGCAGGATTTGGGTCAGCATATCCCAGACCAGTTGGTCTTAGGTGCTAGGTGACAAGCACCCCTTGGAACTTAATTTCCCAAACCAGAAAGGCCACATCGATATATCTTAAACCCATTTGTACCAGTAGAACATGGCTTTCTATCTGGTTCTATTGCAGGATTTGGGTCAGCCGATCCCAGACCAATTGATCTTAGGGACTAGGTGTCGAGCACCCCTTAGGACTTACTCTCCCAAACCAGAAAGGCCACAGGTACAAACTTTCAAACTAAATAATTTTATATATATATATATATTGCATCTCAATCACTTGGTTCTAAAACGTAGTACTTCCCCCATATTTTCGCTTCCATCCATCATTCTGACATTTAGGCTTTTTGAGCATTATATTCTATATAAGTATAGATTTCATAACATTGAGCATTCGGCATAATTTCATTCATGTTTTGTTTACCTTTCGATTTAATTCAGAAGTGAAAGTTGAAACAAATATAGCTCAGATAATACAAAATACTTGTAGAATCACTCTTTGACACACATTTATTCATTGAATGAAAATTAAAAAAAAATTCATATCATTGAATTAAATTTGTTAAGATTCAAACATTCAAAGCAATAGAAATAAACGTAATGCAATGTTACCTTTCACCACTTGTTCCTTGAATCATAAAAATATGACAGTTAAGGATATCACCTGAGAAATATGAGTTCTAAACTGATTTGTTTAGAAGTCTTAGTCTCTGAAGTACGGGTCCTGAACTGAATTATTCAAAAGCCATAGTCATTTAAGTACGGGTTTTGAACTGATATGTTCAAAAACCTTAAAACGTTGAAGCACGGGTTTTGAACTTTATCTTGAAACAATCAGATCAAATTTTGAGTCAATACTTCCTCTGAAATCAAGATAATTCTGCAAAATCAAGAGATTTTGGTAATCATCTACGATGATTCCTCATTAGATATCAAAAATCCAAATTCTGAGTAGTTGAGTCAGAATTCTGATTAGAAGAGTCAGAATTCTGAGTCACTTGCTCAAAATTCTAAGTATCAGAGTCAGAATTCTGATTAGTTGAGTCAGAATTCTGAGTAGTAGAGTCAGAATTCTGAGTAGTAGAGTCAGAACTTCTGAGTAACAGAGTCAGAATTCTGATAAAACTATCCAGAGAAAATGCCTTAGAAAATTGTTTGGATTTTGTGATTTTAGAACATTTTGAACTTCAAATCACCATTACTTGCTCAAAAATCAGAATTTTTCAACCAAAATTTGCAGGGTTGCTCAAAATGTGATTCTGAACACATTCTCTGGAAATGTTTTCTACTAAAAACACCCACAACTATGAGTTCGATAACCCCACAGTAAACAGAACGTTTTCAAAAAAAAATCTTCAAAATCAACAAATTGATCTGTATGAATCAGAAATCCATAATCACATTCAGATCGAGTTTTGGACTGAATTATCCAAAAGTCAAAATTCTCAATTTAAGCACAGCATCGGTTTTAAGTCATGTGTTAGTATTATCATTCAGCTCTACACATGAATAACCTGCAAAACAGATTAAGTTGTCTTTGGTACCCATATGAACTTGGGTCCAGGTTTGTTAGGTGCAGTGGCATATGCAGATATTCTATAAGAACCATACCAGTGCTGAATAAAATTCTTGTTCACAAAATCATTAGTCCCACAATATGAACAACAAAGTTTCTTTTGTGCAATTCTGACTAATTGATTTACAGAATAAATCACATCAGGTTTAACAAAAGATTTTCTTTGAAATGTATTGTTCTTCTTGACATTTGAATTAGGAACCTTTGATTTTGGCACTTCTTTCTTAGAAGTTGTTCCTTTAATTCTCCATTCCATTTTTATCTTTTTAAAAGAACAATTATAAGATTTATCAATAGCAGAATCATAAAACAGATTAGAAGAACGAATCTGATCTTTTGAACTATGATTTGATTTGTCAACAACTTTCGTTTCAAATTCCCTAAACTTTTTAACATACAAATCAAACCTTGACTGCAAATCAGATTTGGACTTCCTCTCTATCATGATTTTAGTTGATAAATCAGATAATTTCTTAATAAGCCTCCTTATCTCCAAATGAAAAACTTTATTTTCCTTCTCAAACTCATCTTTTAAGCATTTTTCTTTAAAGCCATTTACCTTCTTCTTTTCAGTCTCTTTCCTTCCATCTTCTAACTCTTTCTCCAACTCATTTATTTTTACAGAAAACTCATTTAACATTCCTGTTTTCTTTTTCTCAAAACCATTCTTTTCTTTTTGAAAAACATTTTTCTTGCATTCAAACTCTTTTCTTTCTTTTGCAAGAATTTTCTCCAAATCAGAAATTTTCAAAGATAATTCAACAGACTTTGTTTCAAAACCTTTCCTCTCAGTTTGAAAGTCTCTTCTCTCTTTCTCAAATTTCACTCTTTCAAGTATAAGAACTTGTTCAAAATCATAGATCTGTTTCAAGAGTTGACAATTTTTCATTTCACATGATTTGATTCTATTTTCAGACTCTGTCAACATCTTTCTTCTAAAATTGTCTTTCTCTTTCAAATCAACATTCTCTTTTTCTAACAACTTTATGTTTTCTTGAACCTTTTCAAAATCCTTTAGAAAATCAGATTTCTCTTTTTGCAAAATCTTTATAACTTTTGTATTTTCATCTTGTTTTGCTTGAAGATTAGCAATCTTGCTTAAATGAGCAATCTCAGTTTTTGTTTCAGAAATTGTTTCTTTTGCTTTTACAGGACTTAATTTTTTTAAATTGTCTGAACTGGTTATATAACTTGCAGGTCTCACAAAAACTTCAACAATCTCAGGCATGATGAAATGAAAAATTCAAATATCAACTATGAATTTTGATCAAAACTGAGAATCAACACAGATCTAGAATATGCAAGAACTAATCAAATCTGTCACATGCATTTTATCAAACAGTTAGAGTACATGAATTAATGAAATCTTTTTTTCAAACAAAAAATTTGAATACTAATCAACATGCAACAGATATAATCACCTTGATCAAGAAACCAATCAAGAATTTCGAAAACATACCTGTGATCTCTGTTTAATTTCGAGAATTAATCAGCATAGAGAGAAAATCTTTGGATGACTTGATTGTAAGATATCGATTCAACAGAAAGACAAATTCAAATTTCTTGAATCAATGATAGAAACGAATTCAAGAATTGTTAGGAATTCAAGAATTGTTAGCAGCAGCGGAATCAATTGTCGAATTTATCAATAAACTTCAAGAACGCGATCAAACACACTATTGGACGAATTTGTTTGTTGATTGGCTCTGATACCAATTGAAAGTCCAGGATACACTCTTACAATCAAATATGAACAATTAAGATCGTATTCACAGCAACTGGTCATATGATTTATTAACAATCTGTGAATTACAAGATATTACAATGAATTTCTCTAAATGGATTCACCAAAGATTATATCAAAGATTAGTTAGCAAACTGTTGCTAACACCTATATATACTGTTTAAGAAAGGCTAAAGCTACAGTACATATAAGAAACAGACTAATAGAACAATTACACGTGTCCTAATTAGTAACTGATTATAACAGAAAATATCCTAAGATATAAGTTCTGAACATGTTGTTCAGAACTTCTGAACATACTTCTGAATAGGCGCTTCAGAACATTTGTCTTCATAGTCAGAAGTTCTGAGTCTCCTACTCAGAACTCTGAACCTTCTAGTCAAAATCCAACACTTAGAATCTTTTTGAGATTTCTCACTCAGAACTTCTGAGTCTTCTACTCAGAACTTCTGAGTCTTCTGAGTCTTCTTTAGTCTTCTTACTCAGAACTCAACACTTGTGTTTTTGACAAAACTCTAGACCTAACAATTCCTGAATGTAACTGGTTTAAAACAGGAACAACATAAGCCATAATACCTCCATTTTTAGAGTTTGCAAGCCTGAAAATGTTTTGTTCCTCATCTTCAAGATTATGAATTGGCCTATTTTCAGGAATGGGCCCATGTAACATCCTGAATTTTTAGTAATAGTATTTTAATGAGAATTGGGATCTAATTGTATTTGTATTTTGTGTAAACCTTGAATTATATAGAAATTTTATAATTCAATAAGGTTAAAATACAAAGAATTAAGGTTTGGTGTCAATTGTGGAAATAATGAATCTTGGAGGTGTGGTTGGTCATTTTGGAAAGTAGGTATGAATAAAATAGCTGAAAAATCAGATATTTTATCTCATTTGTGGTTGGGTCGGTTTAGGAGGCTGAGAGAAAGAGAGAAAATAGACAAAGAAGGAAAGCAAGGGTTTGTTCATCAAATTGGTAAGGGATTGAACTTAATTTCTGATAATTCTTGTTGTAAATGAATGAGGACGAACGAATCTGTGTATTGGATTGATTTGCAGAATCATAAACAACAGATTTGAAGAATCAGATTGTGCAAAGTGGGTAAAACTTCCTTAAGAGGTGAGTTCATTTGTTCCTTGCTTAAATCAGTGTTTTCGTGTTAAATTAAACCTTGAAATAGCTGTATAAATTGGTTATGAACTGTATGGAATGGTCTGGAATGAGCTGAATAGAACAGACATCGATTTAGGTTGAATTTTAAGCTGCAGGTCGAAGGTTTTCGGATAAATCGTCGTATCCGGAAAACCTCTGTGATGAAGGTATCCGGATGTAGCAAGATATCGGGTAAGTTTCGAGTTGCTTTAGTTTCCGGGTGTTGTCCGGATTAGAGGGTATCCGGAAAGTATGGTTTACCCGGTAAGTTGTAGTTATCCGGAGAGTATAGTTGTCCGGATAGTATAAGGTATCCGAAAACCCTTGTTGTCCGGATTTGAGGGTATCCGGAAAGTAGGAATTAACTGGAAAGTTGTAGTTATCCGGAAAGATGTGTTGTCCGGACAGTTTAGGGGTATCCGGAAACCCTTGTTGTCCGGACACTTTTGAGAAATTGAGAATGTTAGCGGAACCCCCGTGCTAAGTCGCCGAAGAGGGGCATTTGAGGATGAAGATACGATAGGTTATCTAGTATTCTTAGATTTGAGAATACGATATGAGCTGTAATATGTTGTTATGCATATACGTTAGTAAAGTGTAATGGATCCATAGGCACTAGTGTTTGGTAATCACATGGAATAGGCGTGTGGTAATAATCGTTATTCCAGTGATGTGTGTAGTACTAATGGTTATGTGCACGTGGAATAGATGAAGTTAGTCATTATTCTGATGTGTGTGAGAAACCCTGGAATAGGCATGTGGTAATAATCGTTATTCCAGTGTGTGTGTGGAAATTGTGGAATAGGCGTGTGGTAATAATCGTTATTCCCAATTTCTAAGGAAGAAAATGGGATTGACATAAGTGCTTGTAATCTCTACTTCCTTTCCGATAAATGGGCATGTGTAATTGCGATTTATTGGATAAGAGCATTAATCTAGAATATGAGAAAGATTCGTAGTGTGGCTCTGGGATAGGATATGAATGGAAATGGGCATGTGTATATTGCGATTTCTGGAATAAGAGTATTAATCTAGAATCAGTGAAGATTTGTAGTGTGGCTCTAAGACATGATATGATGATGGAATGTGTGTCAGTCATATTCATGGGATTGGATGAAGATCGTGTTAACGGAATAGAGTTACACGTATGGTAAGAAAAAAGGTAATCAGGTTTGATATAACTTGTTTACATTGATTTTGCAAATATTATTATGGAAACGAATGTTCTCACTAGGCTAACGCCTAATCGTTTCAAATGATGTTTTCTTACCAGGTACTAGCTCGGGAAGGTAAAAGGGATGTGGGACGAGCATTTTGGATTAGCAGAAAAAGTCGATTAACCGAAGGAGTTTTGAAGGATTGCTTAGATAACTTAGTTAATCTGATTTTAGTGGCATAATTAGATTAATAGGTTATTTGGAGAATTCTGTAGTTGTAAATATACTCCTAGTGGTTAATTCACTTGATGTATATATGAAAGTGGAAGTTTATTTTATCATAATTTGTTGAAATTTAAGGTTCAAATTAGCCCGAATTTTGGGGCGTTGCAGCCCATTTCTATGAATGGGCCCATTTCTAGGAATTGGTCCATTTCTAGGAATTGGTCCATTTTCGGGATTTTCAAGATTTTCCCTATTTATTTCGGGGTTTCCTTCCGGTCCAAACTCGAAGTTATTTTCACCTTCATCCGAGGTCTACTCATTTTCAGACATCATTGGAGAGTTTAGAATTGAGACAACTCTTTGTGCTTTCCTTCTTTGTCTAAAAGTTCGTTCAATCTCTGGATCAAATTGAAAAATTTCTCCGTGTGAGAGCCTGGGCATGCACTGGTTTTCAAAAAGGTGGTAGAAAAATCAGGTTTTACAAACTTTACTTTGAAATGAAATTCTTTCAGCGTGTAATCCCCGACAACGGCGCCAAAAACTTGTTGTAAGATTTATGCAACCTTAGAGATTCACTTAAAATAGAACTCAGTGCAAGTATACACCTTAAACTACTATCGTCTCGTAACAAGTAATAATAGTAAAAGTACCAGATATCGATCCACATGGAAAACTTGTGAAAGCTTTTCAAAAAGTCCAATCTTTAAAAATTGACTTCAGATGGCGAATTCGAAAACAGATTTGTTGAGTGGTTTGTTTTTGTGAGTTATCAACTTGAAAAATCAGTATGAGGAAAGAAGCACAGGGTGCAAGGTTTTGTTAAGACAAAAATAAGTGATCCGGTTAAAAGATGAAATAAACACCCGAATAATCCTATTGTACCATAAAATGATCCAATATGATTATTACAGTATCAACAATCGGGTCAGATGGCCTCCCAAGAGTACACATAGGCTAGCGTACTATCGATACGATATCAATTATTTTAGACTTCGTGAATCCTAGCACAGCACAATGTTACCATCCTACACCGTAAGAGCATAGCATTTGTCAGGTGCTAAAGCTATTTGTAGCCTTCTCTTATTATCTCAGGTTTTGTTATTTATCTTAACTATGAAAGTTATAATGCATTTTCACATATTAAATTAGTTGTCAATTAATTAAAATATGATCTTCAATGAAACAGTAATCACCTGAAACAAATAGTTAGATAACAGTGTTATATAAATACAACTCTCAACTTTCACACCGATTTCAGTCTCAACTTTGCCTTACACCCCAAGCTAAGGCGATTAGCCCATCATTGCTCAGATTAATCTTTCGAATGGTGTAAGAAATGTAAATAACAGTACTGGAAAGTAAATTGCAGAAAAGTAAATACAGAAAAGTAAATTACTGGAAAATAAATACTGGAATGGAAATACAGAAATTAAAATACAATAATGTAAATGACAGAAAAATAAATTGCAAGAATGTAAAATTACAAGAAATTAAATGACAATAATGTAAAGTACGAGAATGTTGTCGTAACTTGATCGCCAAGTTACGAGACTTGCCGTGCAAGTTACGTCACAAAAACGATTCTTGGCTTTGGAAACTCTTTAGTGAACAAATTATTAACTATTTGGGAATTAATCTAGGGCTTTAGAAGGATAAGAATCCAACAAGTCACCACAAAAATTAATTAAACCAAATAATTAACCGAGAACGTGAAATACTTTTGAAAACGATCGATCTTGCTTTTGGAACTTTAAAACTACCAAATGATGGAAATTAAACTCAAGTCACCAAATTGATTAAGGAATCAAATATGTTGCCTTGTCTTAATTTCCAAGCGTAATTGACAATTAAAGAGGGATTTTTAGAAACCGAAAGCAAGAACTTGAGAATTAAATACCAAAATGCTTATATTAAATTTGCACCAAAAGATGTAGTTTCCAAATGCTTCAAATCTTTAAGAGAATACTTGCAACTTTGGAAATAACTAGTAAACTAGAGATGTTCTTAAAACCTAAACAAACATCCATATATATAGTGAATTAATACTTGGGGCCTAAGTCTTATATATGATGTAAGCCTTTAAAAATAAACAAAATCTGATTTAAAGCCCTAAACTTTTGGCCCATCTTCTTTCTTCAACCCAAAAATGAAGTCTTTGGCCCAACAGCAACAAAAGCCCACTGCACTTTCCTGCAGCAATCTTACAGCTTTGAATTCAGCATCTTCTAAATCCTCCAGGAAGCTATAGGATTTTCACCAATCTATAAAAATATTTCAAAGATCAAATTAGGTCCCAAACATTATAAAATATGATTAAATGATGAAAAATAATCAATATGTTAATAATGCATGGATTGGACACAAAATAGACTCAAGAAGAGACTTTTAACAATTAAAAGAAGATAAAAACCTAATAAAAAGACTAAAAATAGGGTTAATAAATTAACCCTATCAGGTGACGTATCATGTTTATATGAATTGTTTTCCACGTTATGTGAGTTATGAGTTATGCTTCATCCATGTTTGGAATGTTTGGAATAATGGCGATTTATTTATGAATTCAATCGTTTTGCGAATCAAATGCTATTTCACCTTTCACGTTGGTTTTGGGGATGAGTCCATTTTGGGAATCATGTTATATTAAAGTTTTCAGCATGGGATTTGTGTGAGTTGGAAAATGGGTGATTTGCATCTAAAATAAATTCTTTTGAACTCATGACTTAAATTGCATCTCTCTCGATTTATGAATTTATATGGTAATGATAAAACTTTTGAACTCACTAGGCGTTAGCCTAACCCTTTTTATTTGTCGGCATGTGCAACAGGCTCAGGCTGGGAATAACTTTAGCTACACTGTGAAGTGATGAAAGCTAGTAGAGTGCACGAGAAGTGATTTTGCTTAGAGAAGTCTTCCGCACTTATTTGGGATTAGCATCTTGTGTTTGTGTTAAGTAACGCCCGTCTTAAGTTATTAACTGTAGAAATTGTAATGTTTACACTTTGAGTTTTCAAGGATGGTTTGTAGAAAGGATTCTATCCTCTTTTGATTATTTATCGAGATATTTGTTAGTTGCTCTTTCCAAATTTTGAGGGTGTTACAGTGAAGGATGTGAAGGTGATTTCATCGATGGATGAAATTGGCTGAACTCAAAATCGGTTTTTACTTATTCTTTCTGAACCTTTTTTCTTTCAATACGGCGGTGGGTGTGGCGGAACTTGTCGTGCTTTAGGTGCCCAAATAACATCAGAATTCAGGTGGTTGCTATACATCGACATTGAATCCACCGCCGTCGACGGCGACGCCAGATGACCACCACCGCTATCTCCGCCACCAGGTGGAGACTGCTCACTCGCTGCAGCCGACCAAGTCCAACCGCTGGAATTTCTAACATCATCATCTTCTTCAGATGGTAAACAGTGGTAAAGAGGGTTATTAAACGGCCAAGGAAAGGTGGGATTTAGGGAAATCGAAAAATGGACGAGAAGAGGCGAATGGGCGTGGGTTATGGAGACGAAAGGGTTGTTTGGTGATCGCATCCTCGGGGTTGCAGAGAAGAAAGTATGTGGGTTATCTTGATCTAGATCTGGATCTTCTCCTATTTGAACCTCCAAATCTGCCACCGTCGCCACCACCACCGTCGCCGTCGCCGCCACCACCACCACAATACCTATTATCTCTTGATTGAAACTTCATCCTTTACTATGGTTTCTCTGGTGGCTTTCCTCTTTCTTCCTTTCTTTCACTTCCTACAGTCGAGGGCTTTGCAACTTCTGCAGAGACGAAAGGGCGGTAGGGTTGCTCCGTCAGTGGGTGTGCTGAAGGTCTAAAGAAGAAGAAGACAAGGGGATACGGGGTGGTGGGTGTTCGTTTAAAAGGTAAAAATTTAAAGGAAGAAACGAAATGACAAATTTACCCATCATGTGTCGTGCACATGGGTACTTTAACGGAGTAAAATTGGACGGAGTTACTTTTAGGGACTCAACACGATATAAAGTTTAAACCACGAATATGCAATCCATAGATATTTCATTTTAGGGACTCAGAGTGTTAAAACCACTATAACACAGGAACCAAACATGTAATTTACTCTATATTTTATAAACCAAGATGTATTAGGGGGAATGATTTTAAATGATTTGGATTCGTGAACTGATTTGGAATTGGATGAATTTAAAATTTTGTGTGTGTTTGGTTTGTATGATTTGGAATGAAATTGAACTCCAGTATTTATAAATATATTATAAAAACAAATAATAAATAATTACAAAAAATACCAAATTATCTTTTTGTTAATTGATTATTATAAAACAAACGTTTTAACATATTTTAAAACATCATTACGGACAAGTCATACGAAATTCCATTAAATGCCAATTCTATGGGATTTCTAAATGAAAAATTGTCTCAAATATCCATTCAAAATATATAAATTGGTCTCCTAATCATTCATCTCCCACTTTATGTCACTACATTCGCAATATCCGGGTCCGTAATTTGCGGACCTATCTAAAAGACAAAAAAAATGAATTTGGTAAACGTTTTTCAAAAAAAAAACATCTAAGGTCCGTAATTTTTTTAGAGGAAAGTTGACCTAGATTTGTAAAAAAAAAATTGTCGTTTAGCCAGTTTTATAAGTTATGGGTCTGGATATTATGAATGTAGTGACATTTGTGTAAAACTGGAAAAAATGACTAGAAGACCAATTTCGATTGGTAGACTAACTATTTGAGTCAATTTTCCTTTAATAGAAATAACTATTTGACTTAGGGGCAATTTGTTTTGTGGATTTCATCTCTTATTATGCACTTCTATCTTAATCGGTAAGACATTTACTGATTCATCGTGTTTGTTTTGTTTCTATTTTCAGAGGGTCTGAAGACTAAAAATCATCTAAATGAAAGTGGTGACCTAACCTCTGAATCGGTTAGACGTCGCCTCCAATCTCTTTATCGCCTCCAGTCTCCATATTACATCGCCTCATCCTCTCATCGAATCCATCTCACTTCTTCCTTCAATCGATCAGGCATCGTCCCTCTCTTCTATCGTCTAACCCTCGTATTCTCCCCTGTATCTCCCTCGTGTTCGTCCTCAATCGATCAGACCCCTGTATCTCCCTCGTTTTCGTCCTCAATCGACCAGACCCCCGTATTTTGGGTTTTGTTTGCTTGTCATTGGAATGCTCGAGAAAGGACTTAGAAATCCATACTTTGTTTTTCCTTTTTCTTGTATTTAGGTGGATGTGTGTGGTCAGATTTGAGAGTAGAAGCAGTTAAGAGAATTGTTTCGGTTTCCTTGAATGAAAGATTAAGAGATTAATTTGAGATTGTTAAAATTAATGGGGTGATTCATGATTCCAATTTGGCTTCAAGAAAAACCAAGAAGCAGGTAAAAATTACAGTTTCTAGTATCAATTTTGTTCATCGAATCAATCAAATCCATCTATTAATTTTGGGTTTCTTTTTTGTTATTTTTATAGCTTGGAGGAGGATTCAAGCTACTGAATGGCTTGAAAGTTTTGTGGGTCCATTAGGCATCCCAAAGGAGCCATCAGATAAAGACTTCACTTCTTGCTTGAGAAATGGATTGGTTCTTTGCAAGATCATTAACAAGATTCAACCAGATTTTGTCCCAAAGATACAAATCTTACTATTAATCGTACAATTACTTTTTGTTGCAGTTTTTCTTCATTATTTCTTGATCAGTGATGTGGGTGTGCTTCATAAAATGTTATTATAAAGGTTGTGGAGATTAACCGACATCCTTCGCGATGGGATTCTCAGCCATGCCATTATCAATTCTTTGAGAATGTTCGAAACTTTTTGAAAGCAGTTGAAGGGCCAAATCTGCAAGTCTTTGAAGCTTCTGTTTTCAAAAGGGTAACATAAGCTAGAACAAATTCAATACATATCACATTGTCTTTCTGTTCTATTAATGATTTCACAAGTATTTTATAGGATAATATGGAGGCGGGTTCGTCTACTAGATCGTTGATTGCGTTTTGGGACTTCAAGAATACAAAGAACGAAAAGAGAACACAAGATATGTGTGGTATTTCTAGTGCAAATGTAGCAGCCTTCTCCAAGAGACCATACACACAAGGATGCACAAAGAGGGAGCTTTGGATCACAATCTTAGTTGTAATGACCGCCATCATCAACGTGGTTCTTATAGAAGGGGGAACGACGGTCAACATCTACGAGATGGTTCAAATGATGTATTTTCGTAGGATTTGAATGCCCTTTTATTGTACACTAGTCTTGGCTTTTTTCCCCTGTACCAAGATTGTTAGTTGTTGACTGATGTATATTGAGCCTTTGATGTGCATTTTGTGCTCCAATATGTGCATTCATGTCCTTTAGGTTTGCACGTCTCTTCATTCTTCTTCAAAATGTACCTTTATAGAGTGGATTGACATTAACCAACCTCCATACTTCCAAAAATACAAAAAGAAAAAAATATGCATTTGACACAATATGGTAAATAAGAATGATGGTTATTTTGCTCATTGTTTCCAAGTTCCAATTATAAAAGACTACTTTTTGTGCATATTTGATTACTATATTTTAATTAATATGAACTTATATTTTTATTTTTATTTTGGAAGGCAGTGCGGCCACGATCACTCGACCTCGACCACGTAAACACACGCACGCCCACCTCCCCGGCGATATCGGACATCCAAGGGCAGTCCACTAATCCGCCGCTCTCCCGGTCCAGCTTCCACTGGGCCTAAGGCCCAACCAAATGGCCGAGGGGATCAACCAAGTCTTTGACCGGACCAACCCAAGGAGGTGTACTCCTCATGTCCCACGAATGGCTCTCCTAGGATTCGAACCCAGGTAGACTGGGATACCATCCACAACCCCCCCCACCCCCACCCCCGGGTGTTACCGAACTTTGAAGAACCAACCGAGCTAGACATGATTTGTACTTATATTTTTATAAATTCAATGATATAGATAACATAAACAATTATATATATTTAGACCTTTGTCGGTCTATAAAAAACAAACAGTCTTATAGATTTAGATTTCAGACTTCAGCACCATCTCTTAAAAATTAAAAGTGAAATCAGACTTCATGCTTCAGCACCTTTTAAAAAACAAACACCACCTAATTTTTTTTCAAAATCCAAATCAAATATGAAATTAAAATAAGATGATATTCCAAATTCTTGGAAATGGACCTTAGATTATTCGCTCTAATTTTCGTGTGGGGGGCTGGGGGCGATGCGATTCGACACCTTGTTAGGTTTTTCGTGAACCACACTACCCACTTTGCCCCTTTTGACTTACGTAGGATCTAAAAATTAACCCTTCTACATTTGCATCCATCCATACACATCAAAACCATCGATCTCACCGAGTCCGCCGGCTCTTCTAACGCCACCACCTTCCCTTCCCTTCCCTTCCCTTCTCTTCCCCCAAAAATGAACAAATCAATCCCCCAAACTCCCAACATTCAATCAACAATCAAATAAAACAACAATCAAATTCAGTTCCAGTGAATGGGGAGATGGAGAACCCCATTTTTTCTCTCAAGATTCGCCGCCCATTCATTTTCTCCAAAACCCCATCTTTTTCAACCTAGTTTTGTTTTCCGCCCTCTCATTGCACCTCTCTACCCCAATCACTCGCCTAATTCTTTAATACCCTCCACTAATTTTGGTAGTTTTAGGGACTTTTCAGCTTTCCCGAATGCAGCAAGCCCCATTTTTGATCATGTTAATTATGACGATGAACACAAATATGCAGAAGAATTGTTTTTGCACGATGAAGATCAAGAGGAGTTGGGGAAGATCTCTGTTAGAGCTATCTTTCTCTGCACCAGGTTCTAGTTTATTGACTTTTTGGTTACTATGCTCGTGTACTGTTTGTGGAAATGTCTAGGAGAACTAATGAACTGTAAAAGGGCATTCTTTATTGGGTTATCTTATTGAGTAAGCAGGATTTAATGTGTAGTATATTGTTATCTGATGTCAAAACTCTTTCTGTGGGTGTTAGCTGTTCTTTTTTGCTTGGTTATTTTCTGGTTTTTTTTTTGTTTTTTTAGGTATATAATTTGTAGGTTGCAAGTTGCAACCATGCTGATGAGAATGAAATATAGGAATATGCAAAATATACCCCATCTGATCAGACTTCTGAATGTCTAATAAGTAATATGCAAAATTGGCGTTTGACGGTCGGTTGGAGATGGTCGGCCGGCAAAAATGGCGATTTGCTGGCCCGTTGGAGATGCTCTTAGCTTCAAAATAAACATGAGTAGTTGCAGTTTAGGACATACATTAGAGCCTATAAGAAGAGCGAAATATGTGTATTATTTTGGTTGAAATATCAAATTATATTCTTGTTTTTTACAGGAACGTATAGCTTTAAATTTCAAAAACAAATATTGATTAATTTGAGGATGGCGCTGGTATTTCTCTTGTATATAATTGATTTTTCTCTGCTAAGTATTCATTGGCCGTTGTAGTTTTTAGACTTGAAAATTTTATGAACAAGGACCCCTGTTAACCAAGGTTTTAAAAAGAGGAATCGTGCCTCAAGGCGTTTTCCCGTAACGAGTTTTCACAATGACCTTCATCTACCCTCCCCCTGGTGTTGAACAGCCCGCCCCCGTAAAAACTTGAAAATACTTTGGATGGTTATATTCTTAAAATCAGTTTTGTAGAAGGTAAGCCCATGAATTATGGCGGTATTTCTTCAATGTAGTAATTAATATATAAATATATATATATATATATATATATATATATATATATATATATATTTGTATATATATAGCGGAAGTTTTGGTTAGTCAATGATCCTCATATGTTATGTTTTTGCATGTTGATATTGTGGGATCTAAATCCCTCAGTCTCATATCTGCTTCTTGTTGTTTTGTTTTTTATGGTTTGGTTTCTCAGATATATGGTTTTGGCAGCGTCGATTTGAAGAGCTTGCAAGTCGAGATTTCAAGCCATGTTGTTCCTCCTACCTCTCGCTCAATAAACCATATTGCCCTTAGATTTTGCAATATCAATTCAGATTATACGGTAAGAAGGATTGCAACCACTTTATAATCTATCATCCATTTATCCTGCTGTTTTTTCGAAGACTTTTTTTTCTGCTTTTTATTCAATCTGCCATTTCCCTGCAATATAAATATTGAATATGACTTAATAGATGGTTTACTGTAAGTGTTTGACTATTAGTTAAGTATTTAAAATACTCCTCAATAATGACAAATACAAGAATCTTATTGGTTGACAGACTTAGGAATGGAAGTGGTATGGATGTATGGTCAATCTATAATCTGATTCTTTTTTTTTCCTTCTATCTTTGCTCTAGTAATATGGAACCTTTAAGCTTCATAACGAGAAAGATAGATTAGGGGTATTTAAGAAGTACTAAATGGCCAAATGCTCCTGCAAACATTATGTAAACTGTAAAGACCAACATTTTGGAAAGAAGGGAGTATCTTGTTATGAGTTAAATATAGTTATCACATATTTCCTTAAAAATGTTGTAGTTAACCAACTTTAAAAGTAATATTGTAGCCCATCTGACTTTAAAGTCGCCCGCTTACATTTTTTCGGCGGTTAATGTAAACTCACATGTGATTCTGCACATAATTTGCTGTTTTCTTGTTTTCTTAAATAGTTAGCGTTTTCGTTTGAACCTTCCTCTCTCTCTCTCTCTCCCTATATATATACACATATGAGATATAAGTTGATCGTCTTATGTCACGTTTTGTGGCGCTTAAGGCTTGACCTCGCCACCATGCCATGCCTCATGTCATTTAGAACCTCGCATATAGTAAAAGAAAAATATGTAACTAAAATATCTAAATTACCTAAACCTTTATTACAACTATTGACTTAACATACAGCTTAACAAAAGTATAACTATTAGTCAAATATCTAATAGTATGAGTATCCCTCAATGATGACGAATTTGCGAAGCCTTGTGGACTACTATAAGTATTATTTTTGTTTTGTAACGATTGCTAACAGTCAAAACAAATAATACTGGGTAGAAGGTTGCATTCATCTTAGGACATCTCAAAAAGGAAATTGTTGCATTGATTTTGGGACAAAAAAAGTAATATAAAAGAGATTCTTATTGCAGGAGGTCGGTGTTGAAGAAACCCCTAGCTGTCATAGCTACATGGTCGTGTTCCAGTATGGATCTGCTGTCTTGTTCAACGTGGAGGATCACGAGGTCGGGTCTTACCTTGACCTTATACGAAGACATGCTTCTGGATTACTTCAAGAGACAAGAAAAGATGGTTCGTTACTTAACTTTCTTAATCCACATTTTCAAACACTGTTTGCCTATAATACTTATGTGTGCTTGTGTAAACAGATTATGTCGTCAAGGAAAAACCATTGTTGAGCGAGGACATGCAGGGTGGCCCAGATTACATTGTTCTGAAAAACCTTGATATTGATAGTATACGTATTATTAGTAGCGTGCTTGGTCAAAGTATTGCACTGGATTATTTCGTGTCACAGGTATTTCCTTTTTCCTTTTTTGAAATGATAAATAGTATAGGTACCCTCGAAGGGTATATATGGAAACAACTGCTCTGCCCTTTGGGGCGGAGGGCGACCTCTTTTGCAAACACTTTATCTTACATGTTTTCCTTTTACAAAGGTTGATGGCATGGTTGAAGAATTTACGGATATTAATCGTGTAATGGAGAAAACGGGCACATTTACTATGGAAAGGAAGAAGCTTTTCCAACTTGTCGGGAAGGCTAATTCAAATCTAGCTGATGTCATTCTTAAAGTAGGACTTTTTGACAGGTAATCGCGCTTGGATTAGTTTGTTTCTTTGTCCGCCGGACCCCATTCTTTATGGGATTCACTGGGTTCGTTTGGTCTGGTGTACAAAGAATGTAAAATGAATTAGAGCGACATTTTGTTCTTAGAAGTTGATAAAAGCACCTCTTTTTATATTTCAGATCAGAGATTGCGTGGAGAGAGGCGAAATATGCTCAAATATATGAGTACCTTCGTGAGGAATATGAAGTCACGCAACGGTTTGGAAATCTTGATTATAAACTGAAGTTTGTGGAGGTAATTTTCTGGGTTTTTAGCGTTTGTGATATTGTTTTAATGAAAATGTGAATTGTTGAGATTATTGCGTTCTTGATCCACCAGACACGTTGTATGATGTCAAAGTCATGTTCATCGTTTGTTTGTTTTACAGCATAATATTCATTTTCTACAAGAAGCCCTCCAAAATCGGAAGTCGGATCTCTTGGAATGGTGCATTATAGTGTTGCTGAGCATCGAGAATGTTATAGGAATATATGAAATCATTCAGGAAACCAACATAGTCGCGATATGATGGATATATCGATAAAGATAAGTTTATTTTACAGGTGGTTTTTGATAAAAAGATAAGTTCATTTACAGGTTGTTTTGTTTTTCTGGTTAGAACAAACAAGTGAAATAGAAGATTGATTTTGGACCCAAAGAATGTGTGTATACTTGAATGTGAAATTTAATGTCATCAACTAATGAATGAATGTGTATATACTTTATTTTAGACCATTTATATAGATGAATAATCATTTACAAACCCAATAAATAGTATAAACTTATAAACCGTTTTTTATGTGTTTTTTCATATATAATACAACACATGAAAAATGCATTGCTTATACATTGTTTCATATGTGAAATGTTTATGACTGTTTTGTGTGTGGAAAACAACTGCCTTGGAACATTTTACATATGAAAAAATACTGTATAATCACACAGGTTTGTTTCATACATGATAACAATATTTGCCATTAGAACAATGTCATCAAATTTGGTTTTTTACTGTTCTTCGACGCCATTTTCATGTAATTTGATATAAGATTTAGTTATTTAGCAATTCGAATGAAGATGGTATATTCTCCATTCTAGAAGTCACAAATAAGACAAATCAGATACACAACAACCCGCTAGAAGACCGGCTAAAGAGCCATAACAACGTTAGAGCAAATAAAACTACAAAATTGACTAACGCAATACTACACAAAAAGGCTCTAATTTAAGTTCTTTCTAATCTCAGAATTCCTCAACTCTGATGGCATCACAAGCCATTTCATAAGCATCTCTAGGCCTTGACCTTTTAATTCCGGCCGTAAACCATACCTTGTCGGATTTATACCCTTCAACCACCACATTCGTGACTTTGATCCATACCAACACCTTAGTTTTCATTCCTTCGATGCTGGTCAACTTTCCCCTCAACAAAATGCATTTGACCCGAGTGGCGTATCTTATGACCGATGAGTCCTTGAAAGTTACCTCACAAGAGGAGGGCAAGTGCACCACTAGTTTTGCCTTGGTCTCGTCGAATTCATAAGAAATTACGTTGTTAGGGAAAAGACCCGGTGGTAAGTTGTAGTCGCGAAGCAGTTCGGGCAATGACTTCACCGGCTTTCCTGAAACCATTGCAAATGCATAAAAGGGCAAAAATGAAACAAAGTTTCAAAATTACCTATTTTGTAACCATTTTGACCAGTAACTTGTTGATCTTGTAACATTTGATTACGTGAAATGGATACTCGTTTACGAAAGGTTTATGACGAAAAAACTTGATATCCACGTCATCAAATGTTACAAGTCCAGCAAGTTGCCGATCAAATACATTAAAAAAAATAAACTTTGAAACTTTGATACATCTAATAGGAAACTTTGATACATCTAATAGGAAACTTTGATTTGAGAAAAAAAAAACAATTCTTTGTTACCCTAAATGGGAACTTAGGCAAACTTCGTTGCATTTTGCGCATGCATAAACATACAAGAGTTATGTACAATTCTTTTATACCATTTTTCCTTAATTATATGGATCTTATCTTCATTTTATCAAGTAAATGAGGCCCACAATCACATTCGTATTTCAAGCGAGACCGGACCCGGGTTCAGAAATGGAAACCAAATATGTGTCATTCAAAAGCAAGGTCTAGTGGGTGAGATGTAAGCAAACATAACCTCGACCATAAAGAGTAGAGTGACTATTTACGTGAATACTGAATGGGATCAATGGCGAATAACACAAATGATTTGGATCTTGTACCTTTGAGCTTGTTAAAAATCCATTTTGCCTTCTCTTCAACTGTACTTGAGAAAGTCTGCAAGATTTGAACATGGCGCGTGATATAAAAGAAAGTTGTAAAATTTCTCAAGTAGAATCAATCATTTCCAAGCGGGATTTGGCATTTCAATCCCACGTTTGGTTTAAACAGAAGTCCGAAACTGAAATCCCACAAATGGATTTAGAAATCCCTTGGGGTAGTTGGCATTTCATGGGATTTCATAGGATTTGTTTGTAATAATGTTTCAAAACATGCTAAAAACGTCATTTTTTGTAATAATCAATCAATAAAAGGAAATTTAATTATGTATAACGTGTTCTTATAAATTATCTATAAACAATGGAACTCATATGCATTCCAAATCCTACAAACCAAACACACAAAAGATTTCAAAATCCTTCAAAAACATTCCGTCATACAAAACGGGCCTAAGATTAATGATTCAAAAATTGAATCTTGAGCTTGGATAATATCCATCATCTATTTTCTTGAATAAAATCCCTTTAATACCCATCATCTATTTTTCTTGAAAAATATGTGCTTTTTAACATCTCATCTACAGCTTTGGATATAGAACTCAGTTCAACTCCAAAAAAGCAACTCCATACCAATATTTTGATTTTATTATTCTTACAAACATGAACAGCAAACACCATTATCAATAACTTTCTGATACCCACTTCATATTTCTTGAAAAAGATCAATCTTTCATCACTTGGCTGCCAAATTCAAAACTTTAAAGCAAGAAATAAACAACCCACATTTCCCACCATTACCAAGATCAAGAAATCAACTAGAAAGTACAAGAAAATAACAAAATCTACAGGCTTTATGGAAAACAGAACCCAAATTTCTTTGTTAACAACAAAATCCCCAAGTGGGTAAGGTTCAGTTAACCTACATTTCAACAATTACCGATAATTGAAACATAAAATTAATATAAAAATAGCAAAAATTAAAAACGAATGGGGTAAGATTGAACATACATTTAGGTCATCGGAGATGTTGGAGAATTCTTTTTTAGCTTTCTTTGAGATCCAATAGCTTCCTGCTTTCGCTTTGATGCTTCCAACTTTCACCATTGCTTTCTCCATTTCACCCTCTCACACCTTTACCCACTCGCTGTGTGTAATTTCTGTGAAGAAGATAGGGTTTCTGCGTTTTAAGAAACGCTGTTGATGAGATGAAAAGGGCGAAAAGAGGGGAAAAACAAACATATCGATTTCACGCGAGTGCGCTTCAAAAGGAGAATTTGCATTACATTTTCAAATTGGTATATTTTCCTTATGTATATATCTACTAATCTACATCCATGTACAAATGTGCATAATATTTTCCTAATATATGTCTTTTTGATGAGTGGGTCCATCTTTAAGGTGGATTAAAGGTTGTAAAGGCGTCAAATGTGTTTTAAGATGAATTTTGTTGGTGATTTTAGTGAAATCATCATGTTTATTTTATGTAATTGGATTCACAAAGATAATAATGGGGTTGTTAGCTAAGCTATAACATGAGTTAGGAGGTGTGGAGTGCACACTCGTGTAAGCTAACTAGAACTCGGGATTGTTGGACGGTTAAAATCGACAAGTTACAAAGTGGTTTCATGAGTTGGGTGTCGGGGCCAGTACTGGCGCCAGTTGGCTAGCGCCAAGACTGGCGCCAGGCTCTGGAAAGTTGCCCGCGCCCTTTGTGGCGCTAGTTGGCTAGCGCCAAGTCTGGCGCCAGGCTCTGAAATGTTGTCCGCGCCCTTTGTGGCGCCAGTTGTCTAGCGCGGAAAGTAGCGTCGGCGTCTGGACTGGTTTTCACGTTTGTAACTGCCGTCATTAATTCCACAATCAATCTCATTAAATGAGAGATTATTATCAGTATTCAAATTAGGTCGGTTACGATTCTCTAAAGGTGTATAAGTATGAATCGATTTCTGCCTTAATCGATACATCGAAAAATAAAGATTATCCTCGAGAGAATTTCGTGATACCCGGGCAGTATAGGGTCGAAATATCTCTTACGGAAAGCGAGCTCTCACGCGATCTCTGTCTTTTATCCAAGTTCCATACACTCTATCTCTCCCACGAATTACTTACCCGAAATCCCCCAACAATCGTAAGAGATATTTGTCTTCGTGAAGAGAGATGGCGAGTGAACAGTCCGTGAGAGACATGACGTCCAAGTTCTCAAAATTGGAGAAGTTCGAGGGCGTTGATTTCCGTAGATGGCAGAAGAAGATGCACTTCTTGTTGACGACGTTGAAGGTCATGTACGTGCTGAGCACCCCAATGCCGGAGGTGATGGAGAACGAGACATTGGAGGTGACCCGGCGTCGCGGCAAATGGAAGAACGACGACTACATCTGTCATGGCCACATCTTAAACGGTATGTGGGACTCCCTCTTTGACATCTATCAAAACGTTGAATCCGCCAAAGAGCTATGGGACTCTCTCGAGTCCAAATACATGGCGGAGGATGCTTCTAGTAAGAAGTTCCTGGTTTGTAATTTTAATAATTACAAAATGGTGGACTCAAGGCCGGTGATGGAGCAATACAATGAGCTTCTTCGCATTCCCGGCCAATATGCTCAACATGATATGAAGATGGGCGAATCCATCTCCGTATCGAGTATTATTGATAAATTGCCCCCCTCTTGGAAAGACTTTAAACACATGTTGAAACACAAGAAGGAAGAGTTGTCTCTTGTACAACTCGATAGTCATTTGCGCATAGAGGAATCTCTTCGGGCGCAAAAGACTGAGAAACCTAAAATGAAAGAGGTTTCTGCACCTTCGGTGGTGAACATGGTGGAAGAGGGAAAGACTAATAATTTCAAGGGAAAACGAAAGTTCAACGAAGCCAAGAAAGGGCCCAACAAGAAGGTTAAATTAACCTGTTGGACCTGTGGGATGACCGGCCATCTCAAGCGGGATTGTCGGGTGGTCAAGAACAAGAATGGTGCAAGCACAAGTGGTAGTGGGCAAGGATCCAAGGATCAAAACCCACGGCAAGGTCATAATTTTGACTTTGGTTTTAATTCAAATGTGAATTATGTACCACTAATATCCGAATCTTTTATGTGCAGGATGATGATGTTGCTTGGTGGATCGACTCGGATGCTACAAGTCATGTGTGCAAAGATCGTCGTTGGTTCGCCTCTATGGAACCGGTTGAAGACGGATCAATGCTACACATGGAGAACGAGTCGAGTGCTCCCATTCTTGGACGTGGCTTAGTTAGGCTAGAATTTAGTTCTGGCAAAATAGTTGAATTTTTTAATGTTTTGTTTGTACCACAAATTCGAAAGAATTTGGTTTCCGGTAACATCTTGAATAAGTTAGGATATAGGCAATTTTGTGAGTCGGACAAGTTTATCTTGTCAAAGGATGGCTCTTTTGTAGGATTTGGTTTTATGTTGAATAACATGTTTAAGTTAAATTTGAATGAAAGAATTTTGTTTCAAATTTTGTTTATGATGCAATTGAATTGCTTTATGTTGCTTTATAAATTGCTTTATGTTACAAATGAATTTTGTTTAAAATTTTGTTTATGTTGCAAATGAATTTTGTTTAAAATTCTGTTTATGTTACTTTATAAATTGTTTTATATTGTAAATGAATTGCTTGATAGATTTGGGGTGAAGCCATGCTAGGCTTGGTTTTTGGCTAAATCGAGTTCCCAATTAAAAGGAACAAGATTACCCCGTATGAACTTTGGTTCAAAGGCCTAACTTGAATTTTATACAAGTTTGGTGTTGTCGAGCGGTTGTTCGATTACCCGAACCCAAAAGGAAGACTTTTTTGGGTGATGCATCTTTGTTGGATATGCCGAGCATTCCAAAGCTTATAGGTTCTATGTTATTGAACCTAATGATTCTATAGCGATTCACACCGTTATAGAATCGAGAGATGTGATATTTGATGAGACTAGATTCTCTTCAATGCCGAGGCCAAAGGACATAGTTCCAAGTACTAGTGAGGTTGAATAACAAGCAATTGTTCCAACCGAATCTCCGATGCTTCGAAGGAACAAAAGAGGAAGGATTGAAAAATCCTTTGGTCCCGATTTCCATGTATACTTGGTAGAGGGATCAAGAGATGAGATTGGATCCCAATTCCTTTACTGTTATAATATTGAGGAGGATCCAAAATCATTTGATGAGGCTATGAAGTCTCAAGATGTTGCTTTCTGGAAAGAAGCAATACATGATGAGATGGACTCCATCATGGGGAATAATACTTGGGTATTATCGGACTTGCCACCGGGTTGCAAACCTTTGGGTTGCAAGTGGATCTTCAAAAGGAAGATGAAAGCGGATGGGTCAATCGACAAGTTCAAAGCTCGATTAGTGATCCAAGGCTTTAGGCAACGGGAAGGCATCGATTATTTCGATACTTATGCCCCGGTTGCAAGGATCTCCATGATTAGATTGTTGATAGCCTTAGGAGCCATCCACAATTTAGTGATTCACCAAATGGATGTCAAAACGGCATTCTTGAATGGTGACTTGGAGGAGGAAGTTTACATGAAACAACCGGAAGGTTTTGTTATGCCCGGAATGGAGCATAAGGTGTGTAGACTTGTAAAATCATTGTATGGGCTGAAACAAGCACCCAAACAATGGCATCAGAAATTTGATGAGGTTATCTTGTCCAACGGTTTTATGATAAACCAAGCGGACAAGTGTGTATATAGCAAATTTGACACATCAGGTAACGGTGTAATCATTTGCTTATATGTTGACGACATGTTGATCTTTGGCACCAACCAAAATCAAGTTGGGAAAACCAAAGAGTTTTTGTCGTTGAGTTTCTCCATGAAAGATATGGGAGAGGCGGATGTGATCCTTGGTATAAGGATCAAGCGTGAGAACAAAGGGATTGCAATTACGCAATCTCACTACATTGAGAAAGTATTAAAGAAATTTAATTGTTTTGATTGTTCTCCGGTGAGTACTCCATGGGATCCGAGTGTGAAGCTTATGCCCAATTCGGGTGAAGCGGTGTCACAACTCGAGTACTCAAAGGCTATTGGATGCTTGATGTATGCCATGACAAGCACTAGGCCGGATATCGCTTTTGCCATAGGAAAGTTGAGTAGGTATACTAGTAATCCTAGTATTTATCATTGGCAAGCGATAAGACGAGTATTCAAATACTTGAAGAAAACCATTGATTATGGTTTGTCATATTTCGGGTTTCCTTCAATTTTGGAGGGATATTCGGATGCAAGTTGGATTACCAATTTGGAAGATCACTCGTCTACGAGTGGTTGGGTGTACTTGCTTGGGGGAGGTGCTATCTCTTGGGCTCCCAAGAAGCAAACTTGCATCACGAGTTCGACTATGGAGTCGAAATTTGTGGCATTAGCCGCTGCCAGTAAAGAGGCGGAATGGCTAAGGAATTTGGTCCATGAAATTCCATTATGGCCGAAACCAATATCACCCATTTCTATCCGTTGTGATAGTGAGGCTACTTTGGCTAAAGCTTATAGTCAAGTGTATAATGGCAAGTCTAGACACTTAGGTGTTTGACATAGCATGATTCGTGAGCTAATCACGAATGGGGTGATTTCGGTTGAATTTGTTCGGTCGCAACAAAATCTAGCGGACCACTTGACGAAGGGGTTAGCTAGGGACTTGGTTCACAAGTCGGTGATAGGGATGGGATTAAAGTCCATCTAAATCTCTAAAAGTGATATACCCAATTCCCTTCTAATACAACGTTATAAGCTGAATTCAATAGGAAAGCTCACTCTAAGGGATTGGAGCACAAGATGATCATCCCACGGTTAGTGCTCGGTACTGCAAGTGAAGGAGGTAATTGTTCTTTTGCAAAAATGCATGTGCAGGTGCATGAAGAAAAGAACTACCTATATGAGTGGGAAGTGTGGCCGCTTCAAGAAGCTTGGACTTGGCTTTGATGCACTCACGAATGGATAAGGACACATGGCATGTATAGTGTCAAGTTTATCTTTAGAGAATCTTTTAAATTCATGTGTATGGTATTTTCTGGTACTCAAATGGGTTGACGGGTTCAATCCATAGGACACCTGGATTCTCGAGTACTTGAAATGTGTAATGTACTAAGATGGAAATTCAATCTTTTAGATATTTTCATTTATGCATGAGTTTGTTTACCTGTATTGAACTTTTATTTTGTGAATCAAGGATTGCACTAAAATGGGGGAGGAATGTTGGTGATTTTAGTGAAATCATCATGTTCATTTTATGTAATTGGATTCACAAAGATAATAATGGGGTTGTTAGCTGAGCTATAACATGAGTTAGGAGGTGTGGAGTGCACACTCGTGTAATCTAACTAGAACCCGAGATTGTTGTACGGTTAAAATCGACAAGTTACAAAGTGTTTTCATGAGCTGGGTGTCGGGGCCAGTACTGGCGCCAGTTAGCTAGCGCCAAGACTGGCGTCAGGCTCTGGAAAGTTGCCCGCGCCCTTTGTGGCGCCAGTTGGCTAGCGCCAAGTCTAGCGCCAGGCTCTGGAATGTTGCCCGCGCCCTTTGTGGCGCCAGTTGTCTAGTGCGGAAAGTAGCGCCGACGTCTGGACTGGTTTTCACGTTTGTAACTGCCGTCATTAATTCCACAATCAATCTCATTAAATGAGAGATTATTATCAGTATTCAAAATAGGTCGGTTACGATTCTCTAAAGGTGTATAAGTATGAATCGATTTCTGCCTTAATCGATACATCGAAAAATAGAGATTATCCTCGAGAGAATTTCGTGATACCCGGGAAGTATAGGGTCGAAATATCTCTTACGAAAATCGATCTCTCACGCGATCTCTGTCTTTTATCCAAGTTCCATACACTCTATCTCTCCCACGAATTACTTACCCGAAATCCCCCAACAAATTTCACCGTCTCAAGAGATTTCTTTAATTTTTGGTTGGTTTTTCAGTTGTTTTTGTTAATTTCGAGAGAGTTTCATGTTAAGATATGTTAAGGTTTTCATGTTAAAGTATGTGAGTTATGTTAAGTTACATTCAGTTTGTACAAATTTGTTAAGGTCAATTGATGTATTTCAAAGTTTCAATATTTTCATGTTAAGGTTGACATGTTAAGATATGTTGAGATGTGTAGAGTATGTTTAAGCTTTGTGCCCACATTTTCTAAAAGTGTCGAATGAAGTGTTGAGTTTCATCCAAAGGCAACAAATGGGTTCCTATACCCCCCCAACCCCCCAACACACACCCACCAATATTATCAGTGCATTAATAAATTATTTTGTGAAAAACCTTATAACTAGAAGAAAAAATATTCTTCAACTTAAGTGATATGCATTGTATTTGATGGATGCATGACATGTATGGTAAGTGTAACATCCGGAAAATTCTATGTAAGTAAAATTCTAAGTTATATGTGATTTTTGTCATTTTTATAGTCTTATTAATTACATTATGGATTAGATGTGTTTGGTTATGGATTTGGTTAAGAAAACGGAGGAGAGTAGCATTTTCTGCACTTCTCGACCGTCACTCGGTAGGGACATAATGGTCCGGTCGAGAAAGAATGGTTCGGTCGGGTACGGGTCTGATTCATATAAAACCCAATTTTGTAGCTTCTAATTTCATTTATTCTCTTTCACGACCCTTTTTGACCAAACCCTTCTCCACCTATTTTTTCTCTCATTATATCGTTTACCCTACTATTCTCTAATATCCCTCAAAACTAAATTTCATCAAAATATATTTATTCCATCCACAATCGATTCCTCCATGGGTGTTTAAAAGATTTGGAGTTAGAAGTTCAAGCTTGGTGGATGAAAACTCAAGATCTTCATCTCCTCTAACCATCTTTCCACCATTGTTGATCTACTTTTGGGGTTTTCTTAAAACCCCATTTGTAAGTTCATCTTAACCTTTTAAACCTTTATTTAAGTTAAACCTTCCATTTTAACCTCTTAGAACATCCCTTTTGAAGTATCTTAACAAAATATGGATCTTTGACTAAGGTATGTTATGAATCTGAGTTTGGGGTTACTTTTGGTGCATCTCTAGGCTTTGGTTGTGATCCAGATAAATTTTCAAGAGGTGGGTGTTGATGGATCTAATGTCTTCACCAAAGGAAGCTCAAGATTTGGGGTAAAACCTAGATTTAGCCTAAATCTAACAAGGTGAGTTCAAGTTGTTTTGTGAAAACTACGTACATGCCAAAATGTGTATTTTTGAAGTAATAATGTGTTTACTTGGTATTTGTCAATGTTAGTATTTGCCAAAGTTTTCATATTTGGTAACTTTGGGTTGATAAATCTTATGAAATGCTCATATTTGGATTTTTTGACATTTTGACGAGTAAACCTCATAAATATGTTCTTTTTGTGATCTATTGAACAAATTGAGTCTATTTGATGATTTATGCATTTTGGGTATATTTGGTTTTATAAACTACTTAGAAAAATGCACGTTATCGGGTTATAAGGAATTTTGGAAATATAAGGGTATGAGTTTATTTGGAAAATGATTTTACTCAACAAATGATGAGATTTTGGGCTAATCATATATTTGAGGTATGTGTTTGCATAAACGCCAGTTAAATGCATTTTATTATTTGAGGACATTTATTCGATGGTCAATTGAGTTTTGAGCAGTGTGGCTCGGTTTTGACTTAAAAGAGTCTTGTGGACATTGGTCGATTTTAATGGCTCAATGTAGATCTTCGTTTATGATTTGCATTTAGTGCATCTTATTTTAGAATTACATGTTTGAGTGCTTTAGTCATTCAATTGAGTCATGTAATGATTTAGACTGTAATTCATTGGACCCATAGGCATAGGAGTCTGTTATTTTAATGTGGAGTTTTAATGTCCACGTTTGAGTCTAGTTAGTGGTCCCCAAGTCATGTTTTAGTAAAACTTGCGGTGGTGCTCATGGGAACAAGAAATAAGAAAGCGATTTGGGGATATTGAAAATTTCAAGCAGCAAACCATAAAGCAAAAGTTGGCATACCAAAAAAGATGCTATAAGGGCTTCTCGAGTTTAGGTGGGCGAGAATGTCATGTTCTGCATGAATGTTTTTCGAGAAGTTGGATTATTATAGACCCTTTCACGATATGGAAGAATGTTGAGAAATCAAGAAGAATTAAACGTATTCTACAAGCCCCTCACCTTTATAGGATTTATTTCTATAAACCCTCATTTGTAAATATTTAGTAGACAGACTATTCTCGACTTGTACATAAAAGATCTACGGATAGGTGATAGACACAACTCTCCCTCGTTTTTGCTTAATCGTTTGGCTTTACATTTAGGCATCTGGTTGGACTCTGGGACTATGTCGGTATTGCATAGATGAACTCTTATGAGTTGGGCTCTGATATCGTGGGTAATGCAGAAGTGGTCTCTTATTGAGTCAGACCCCGAGATCCTGGGTATTACGATGATAAACTCATGAGGAGTCGAGCACTGGGACCCTTGTTTTTTAGGTGTTGGACTAATAGAGTTGACACTAAGGGGCCGTTTACCTAATGACTTACCCGGGTAAGTGCTTACCGGTAAAATTCAACACTATCACCTACTTCCCGGGTAAGATTTTAGGCCACCAAAATGGCATCGTATGCAACAATTTAGCCGATAAGTACTAACCGTGGTAAGAGTCGTCACACTCACTTATCGGGTAAGACTCTCGGTCCTTGCTTCCGCTCTTACCAGGTAAGATTCTTGGTCTTCGCCATATTCATCCGGTAAGCTAATGTGACTTGGTAAGCACTTACCAGGGTAAGCATTTTGTAAACGGCCCCTAAGTCATCAGGGGTATACAGGGATGAACTCGTGTGGAGTCGGGCACTACGACCATTGGCTTTCAAGGTGCAACTCTATTGTGTAAGAGTATGCACTAAGATTATGGGTACTACAAAGATGAACTCGTGTAGGGTCGAGCTCCGAGACCTTCAACATTGCGGTTAGGGGTGTTCGCGGTCCGGTTTGGGCGGTTTAACCCCTCAAACCACAAACCAAACCACTAGTGGCGGTTTGGTAAATCTTCAAACCGAGCGGTTTGACATCAAGTGTCCAAACCGGTCAAACTGAACCGTGGTTTAGGCGGTTTGGTCCGACCGGTTTAGGCTTTAAAAGTTAAACTTAAAAAAACACATACAATTAATGATAATGTAGGAAACAAAACATAGTTCACAAGTGCTTAAAAAACAAAACATAATCCACAAGTCCTTAAAAAACAAAACATAGTCCACAAGTCCTTAAAAAACAAAACATAGTCCACGAATAAATTAGCAAAGGCCACGGCTTGTCGGCTACACTTCTTCTCTTTCCGTTCCATACAAATCTCCATCTTTTATCACCAACAATCTGAATTTTTTTTTGACAATTATATAAATTATAAAGAAAAAATGACTTTTTCAACCTTTTATCACCCAACAACATTTTCAACATGTCTAAAAGGCAACTCGTCAATCACAATCATTTCTACACAAGCATCTCGACAAGCTTTTTGACTAAACCCCACAGATAGAAGACTACCACTTTCGTTCATGTTATTCTTTTGAAAAGACAAAACTTTTTGCTTCTTATCTTCTAACCTAAATGGATACTTTTTACATTGATGGTTGAGGTGGTTCCAAAGGGTACTAGTTCCATTCTTTTTCTTATCACTTGCATAATCTTTACCACAATAATTACACATAGCCCTTGGGTCATTTGGGTTAGTCTCATTTCTTGTAAAATGGTCCCATACTTCCGAACATTGTCTGCTTTTTTTTCTCTCGGTGGATTTAGGTGGCAAAGGAGGGTTAGAAGCATCGGTTGAGGTTGAGTCGATACTTTGAGAGGGTATTTCCATCTAGTTAAATTAAACACATTGATAAACAAACTTAGAAATAAACTAACTAAACAAAACAGATTTTAATAAATCCACAGATTAAACAAAACAGATTTTAAACTAACTTAGAAAACAGATTAAACAAAACAGATTTAACTAGTAACTACTAACTACATATTAAACAAAAGATTTTAAACTAACTTAGAAATAAATTTAGAAATAACCTAACTTAGAAACAAAACACATACTAATTTCACATCAGTTAAAAAAACTTAGAACAAAACACATACTTTAACAAACTTAGAACAAAACACATACTTTAACAAAACACATGCTAATAAATCCACATTAAGTCGTGAACAAAACACATACTTTAAGTCTTTAACAAACACATAGTTAAGTCGTGAACAAAACACATACTTTAACAAACCGCACGAAGTTGTCTGCTGCTTGCTGTGTGCGTGAGGCTGCTGTGTGCATGCGTGTTGTCTGCTGCCGTGCTGCGTGGTGGCTAGGGGTGTGAAGTGAAGTCGTGAAAAATGAAAATTGAAACTTGAAAGAGGCCGTGAAAATTGAAAGAGTGAAAGTCAAATCTGAAATGGGCTATTACAATTTGGACTTACAATTTGGGCTTAAACTTAATGTATAAAATAATATATATATATATATATATGTGTGTGTGTGTGTGTGGCGGTCGGTTCGGTCCAAACCGTCCAAAAAAATCTTCAAACTGCAGATCGGACCGGACCGCCCGATTTGGCAAATTTTCAAACCAAACCGGACCGCCAAACCGCCAAAAACGGTCTGGTTTGACTTGGTTTGAGCGGTCCAACGGTTTTTTTGAACACCCCTAATTGCGGTGGAAACTCAAAAGGAGTTGGACATCGACACTTGGATCTGATGTCATACTCGGTAATGTTGATGAATGACTTATTTTGTGTTATGCCATGATCGATGGAAACAGATCACCCTCGTCACCGACATGTGTTGTTTTTAGATATTGAGTTTATCCATGTTTTCGGTGTCGTTATGGGTATGGAGGGTTATCCATGTTTGTGGTTTGGTATAGTTGACCATATCCATATTAATATTAGAGTTCTATCCCTATTTTCAGTATTTAATTATTAAACCTTATGCACGATTTGTGTAAGTATTGGATTTTGGTTTCACCTTAAATGAGTGTTCTGATTAATGAGTTATCATCACGAAAATGGTGGATTTTAAGAAAGATGTTGGTTTTATAATAAATACATTTCGTTTTAGAAATAATAATTTAAATAACATTATTTCAGTTTTACTGTTTTATATTAACGATAATAATGGTTGAAGTGACTATTGTTGAAGTGACCTTATTAGGCCATGAGTACCCGTACCCTTTGAACCCTTGCCACCTCAGCGCCACATCAGCTTTTCTCCCTTACCCAATCCTTACCCAAAAGTGGAGTACCAGTACCCAATAAACCCAATACTACCCTAAACCATTTAATATATAAAGGATATAGAGAGAGAGATGTGCGGGTTCACCGGGTTCCTAAACCTGGCCTCCTACCCGCTCCCCCTACCCGCAACCCCACGTACCGGAGCCCTCTCCTACCCGCTTCCCTTACCCGCGGCCGCTACGCATGGCCTTAAGCTATATAAATAAATAAGCTCTTATTAGTGCATTTAGGAAGGGAAAAAAAACCTTTTTTCTTGCACGAGTCGAGGACTTCGGTCCCCAGTTTTTCTCATGAGGTCTCAGGCCGGTTAGGGCTTCAAGCGTAATTTTTGGCATGGCGTCCCTTACCTCTGTAATGATCTCCAAAATCGTTCCTATATTTGAACTCCAGATCAGATCCTGAAGCTCTAAGCTCATCAACGTTTCGACTTGCAATCCTCCGCAATTAATCCGTAAGGTGAAGAAGAAAAACGCCCTAATTTTCAGCTCCTGTCTACTCCATCTACTTTAAGTGTTATCAACTTAATCTCTTGCTCTATGGATCTTAATTACTTGTATACTTGCTTTATTTTGATGTTCTGTTTAATATAATTACATCTGCATACTGGATACTTGCTTAGTTGCTTATCCGATTAAGAATCAATTGAAGGTGATAGGTCTGTTTTAATCGTTTGAATTTTGGAGCACCGATTAGATGGTTATGATAGGAAATTGAGAAGAGGTGGAAGATGAAGGGGTTGAATTTGAAATTTGAGTTCGGTTACATAGTTTTGTTCCACCGGATATTGGAGATCACCTAGTTTAGAATTAAAGTTTTGAAGGATCTAAAGAAATAGTTTTGATTTTGTGAGAGGTAGAAGAAAGGAATTATGATAATAGATAAAGCTGTATGAAAATGCTAAATTAAGTGTTATGAAATGAAAATGAGTTAAGGTTTAAGAGAATTCTTCCACAATTTGATTGTTTGTTTTTAATATGCTTGATAGCATCATAATCTTGTTTGGAATCCCCTATAATCGGATGCATTTTAGAATTTCTTTTCAAATCTTCGAGAGTTTGCTTTATCAAATCATTATGTGTCTGCTATTATAGGAAAATGTAAGATTAATTCAGCTTCATTGCCTTGAATCTGAAACATAGAATGCAAATTTTGCTTCACAAAATTGTGATGAATGAGGATCAGTTTATATTTAAGGGTTCTTCGTGGAACTCGTCGAACAAGCTTAACAGATTCAGTTTCTTATCTATCAATATGGTTATCATGTCATGTAACTACAAACTAGTTTGATTGATGATGTTATATTGCGTGATAGATGTGAAATGTAATTAAAGAACTGGTGTATCATCTTTGTCAAATGCATTATATCGGATATAAGAATGTGTTTGAATTTGATAGATTGTGTGGCAAAGATGGATGAAGAGATGATTACGCTGCAGAATGTGATGCCTGTGAAGCTTGCTATAAAAAGGGAAATGGAGTATCGAAGTAAAATGGAGGTTTTGAGAAACCGGCGCTTTAATAACTTAAATCCTTTGCTACCTTCCCAGGTGAGATCCCATTCAAATTTGGTTTCCACATGAACTCGTCTTCAAAGCATTAGCATAGTTAAGGGTAGAATTGGAAATTATACATTTACTTTTGAAAGTGGGCACTTATTTTGAGACGAAGGGAGTATTAGTTAATGTGTATTGAAATTGATCTATTCTTTCCCTCTTTCAAGAACATAAAGTGCTACTTTCGAAGAACTTTTTTACTACTCTGGGAGCTGTCTAATTATACCCTTAATTACGAGATGGTGAAGTTCATTACTCCTCTATTATTAAGGGTAAAATTGTCATTTAATTGACTAAAAAAATGTAATAATTACACATAGTGCAACTCTAACGAAAAAGCGGGTTCTTTTTGTAAATTTTTACCATCTTAAGATCCTTTCCTTCCCATTTATCGCTTCACATTTATATAAGATGGTCAGAACAACCCATAACTACTGATATATATATATATATATACACATATATACGTGTAGGTGCATCCTGCAAATCAAGCAACATTGAAGCGAAAAGAACCTTCTTCTAGTGGTACAGCGCTAGAAAGACGCTCAACCGGTCTCATTTGCAAGATCTGTCAAATAACCTTCGGTACAGTTCTTCAGCTGAAACAACATTCGGAGACCATAAGACACAAAGGCAACGTTTTGCAGTTAAAAAAACGAGGCCAAAATGTTAGCACACCATTTTTATGCGAACTTTGTAACTCATCTTGCTCTAGCGGCATAGTGATGGAAGATCATCTTAAGGGTACGAAGCATGCTACTGTCCTGCAAGAATTTGAGAATGCTAAAAGGGCGAGAGCAGCGGAAGAGGCGTTTGCTGCATCGGTTGTTACAAGAGCGCGATAAAATTTCATTCGTTCCTAATCGGTAACTTATGAAGAAAAACTTTGGGTGTGTTGACCAAGAGTAAATTAATGTCATGTGATTTTATATGTTGTTTTGATGTGTAGTCGAACGTTGACGATTAGAATAGTATTTATCATGTATAACTTATTTGTGTCGAATCTATTTTACCAATTTAACATTTGAATTTTGACATATATATGGCACCTCATTTTCTTCTTACAATGGGTGTCGGGCTCTGGTGAGAATGAAAGTTATGGTGAGAATGTAAGACGGGGTTTCCACCCTTGATGTTAGGATGAGATGCACTGAAATGTATCGGATCAATCCCCGTATCAAACGCGATTCATGGATGAGTTTGAGATTAAACGTGATCAATGGTCCATATCTCGTCTTACCTTCTCATCTTAACTCTTCATCTCACCCGATCCTACATCTTAATATGGTGTTAGGTTGGGTTCCGGTGAGAAGTAGAGGTTAACATGAGAAAAGTGTTAAGTGGTTATTAACCGTTGGATGAGAAATTGATGCAGATTAGAATGAGATGAATCAAGATAAGATGCACTGGATCAATTCCCTTCTAAGCCGCAATTCGTGGGAGGGCATGGGATTAAAAGAGATCAAAGGTTCAGATCCATTTCTCATGTTTCTCACTATTAACTCAACTTCTCACACGATCCTAAGCCTATGATGTTACATATATTAATTTGAAGTTATTCTACAATCAATTTATGTTTTTCTACATCATAGGGAATGTATATTTAGTTCTACAATCAATTTTTGGCCTTATATATATATTTTGAAAGGCAATATACTATTAAAACAAAAAGGAGCAATACAAGGAAACCCAAGAAATACTGTGAGGTGCAGTATACAGGATAATAGGATGAAAGGAAAATTACAAACAACCAAATTATCGAGATAAAGAGCAAAACACCGATTAGGGGATGATATGATGCCGTAAAGGAAACTTATGTATTGAGGGAGAGACAAGATGGATTTCGAGACGATAGATCATTGCATTGCAAACTGCTCGATTGCTAGAAAGGTCTGGGTTTTGTTTCGAAAATGGTGGAACATTTATGCTGATTTTTGTCGCTTCAATTCACGTCCGAGATTCTAATCTTCCAAGCGGTTCTTCCTTCTCCCCATGGTTAATATAATCATGCCCTACAGCCTTCCATTTGCGCTACCTGCTACTTGCTTTGGAGCCACCGTAACAACATAATCTTCATAAACAAGTCGTACTCGATCTGCAGAAATGCTATTTGCTGAAATGGATGTTGAGACGAATCAGTAAAGGAAACATTACATGGGACCTGTGAATCGAGAATCCAATTTGCCTCTCCCTCAATAATTGAGTTTCCCTTTCGATCTTATATACTTTAAAAAGATTGATCCTCAATTCAAAATACTTCTATAAATTGTTTCCAGTTCAATTAAAAATCAAAATCAAACTATCGGCTAAACGCTCCTAGCCCCTAAAGCTAGGACCTTGCTGGAGCTTTAAGAGATAGGAGGCTTCAAACACTCGCTAAGCCCTATTGACTTTAAAAAATAAAAAAAATATCTCATTTTTTGCATTCAAAATATATTTTTTAAATAATTAAACTTTAAATATCTATTTGGTTCAAACTAGAGATGGCCAAATGGGCCCGGGCCTGAAAAAGCCCACCGAGAGCCCGAAGCCCAGCCCGCCCCGGCCCGCCCAAAGCCCGGTCTAAGCCCCCCGGGCCCTGATTTTGCCAATTTTCTCGGCCTAGCCCGGCCCGGGCCCGGTCCCGGTCCCAAGCCCGGTTTAAGCCCGACCCGTTATTGTTCAAAAAAGTAGCCGTTTATTACCGTTAATATGACCGTTTTTTCTCATTTCTAGCCGTTTTTTGTATTTTTTGCCTCCAAATCACTATAAATAGGTAGTGGATGTTAGAGGTTTGATATCAAGTTACACAAACGCAAAAAACGCAATTCTCGCTTACAATTCTCGATTTCTCGCTTTCTCGTGTTCGTTTCATACAACTTCTTGTTCTTTCAATTTTTCCATTCTTCACTCAAAATGGCCGGCGGTAGTTCATCAAACAATCAAATTAGAGAAGTTTTTGCCGAGCACGGACGAAAATCCGAAGTTTGGAATGATTTCAATATGGTGGTTCTCACCGACGGGAATAAAAAGGCACAATGCAAAAGGTGTGGAGCTCTCCTTGCGCTCTCGGGAAACTCAACCTTAAAGAGGCACACCGATGGCGCATGCAAGACACTCAAGTCCGGAGGTGATTCAAGTCAACCCATACTTGACAACCAAGGTCAAATATGGTCGTACGATAACATGTTGGCCCGGGAATTAACAACAAAATGTGTTATTCAAATGGGGTTGCCGTTCGGACATTTCCACAATCCGCATATGACGAAAATGATCCAAAAATGTCTACAACCTCGCTACACCCCGGTAAGCCGTCAAACTCTTAGACGTGATGCATTAAAAATGTGGAAAAATGCTAAAATTGAAATGAAAAACATGTTTGAACAAATGCCTAACAACATTTCTTTAACTTGTGATGTGTGGAGCGCACCACACGGATTGCCACATTCTTATATATGTATAACGGCACATTGGATGGAGTCGTAGCAAATGGTCAAACGTGTAATATCGTTTCAAACGTTTGGTTCGCCACATTCGGGTGAACGTCAATTTTCAATTATAAAAAAAGCACTTGTTTTTTATAATATTTCAAATAAAATCGTTAGCATTTCATTTGATAACGCTAGTAATAATACTGCATGTGTGGATAAATTAAAATGTGCTTTAACCCCTATGTTGGACGGTGAAATATTTCATACACGTTGTGTTGCCCACATTATTAATTTAGTCGTTCAAGACGGTTTAGGACAATGCAGTGACACACTAAACAAATTTAGACTTATGTTACGGAGAATTTTTAATAAAGGTAAATCAATGCAAGCGTCTTTTAGAAAATATTGCATGGAATGTGGATTTAGAGCTTTGGGACCGGCTCATGATATGGCCGTTCGATGGAATTCGACATATCAAATGATCGAAAATTTGCGTGCACAAAGAATTTATATACATGCATTTTATAATATTCATTACCCACGGAATACTATTGTAGAGTGGGATTGGGTCGTGATTGAGAGATTATACGATCTTTTGGGTGATTTTAAAAACGCAACAACTTACTTATTCGGTGTTTATTATCCAACAAGCCCTCTAGTTTTAAATCAAATATATTTTTTATCAAACAAAATTAGAGAGTACGAGGAGAGAGAAGACCATTGGTCGAATATGATTGTTACAATGAAAGCAAAATTGTTAAAATATTTTAGAAAAATCCCTTTTTCTTTTCTTTGTGCCGCGACGTTAAACCCGTGGCTAAAGGTTACCGGTGTTGAGGTTTTAATTACTGGAATAAGTCAAGCTTTTGGTTTAGATACGTCCACAAATTGTAGTTTTTCAACGAAAAGAAAAACATTATTTAATAACATGTTTTTAGAATTATTTGAAATTTATAAAGTCCGACATGGGGGCGCACACCAACAACCCTCCCAACAACCACTATTTGCGTCGGGTTCTTCTAGTAGTGGTCATCGCCAAAACCGGAAAGACTTAATGACCTCTTTAATGAATGAGGTGCAAAATGAATCAAGTAAAAAATCCCGATATGACAGTAATCTCAATGAATTACAAATTTACATGAATACTAATTTCTCTTGGAATAGTCAAGTTGATAATTTTGAAGAATTAAACATATTAGCATTTTGGCAAGAAAGAGAACAAGCATTTCCGGTTTTGGCATTAATGGCCCGTGATATACTAACAGTCCAAGCTAGTACCGTAGCTTCGGAGTCCGCTTTTTCTCTTAGTGGCAGGATCATTTCGGCCCGTCGGATAAGATTAACCCCGGAGTCAGTAGAAGCTTGCGTTTGTTTGAAGGACTACTTGGATAGTCTTGAAAGAATTCAAGACCGAACGAGCCTAGAGGCGGAACTTGATGGAGTGGAAGAAAATCTTGAAGAAAACGAAGGTGCCCAACTAAGTATCCCGCCAAGTACCGATTGTGAAAGTAATGTATCACGTTACGACGACGACGAGATCGACCCTGAAGAACAACTCGATGTTGATGAACTCGATGATCCTTCGGCTCTTACTAGACTTAAAACGACCGGAACTCTTGCATACTATCCACCATACGAGGACGAGGATTAAGAGTATTTTTCTTTATAATTTAATAAATGTACTTCTTTAAATGTATTTTTCTTTATAATTTATATAAAATTAATAGAACGTATTTTTCTTTATAAATGAAATTCTAATAGAACGTATTTTTAAGTATGTTTGAGTGACCCAATTAAGTATTTTATAGTGGATACGAATAATATTTACTAAAAATGCAAAAAATACAAGTTTTTTACAAAGCCCGATTTAGGCTCGGTTTTGGGCCCGGTCCCGACCCGGCCCCTTAGGCCCGGTCTTTTGAAAAGCCTGTTCGGGCCCATCTCTCAACATCGAAGCCCGGCCCGGCCCGGCCCGGGCCTGCCCAAAGCCCGGGCTTGTGAACAGTGTTTCCCGCCCCGCCGATTTGGACTTGTCTAGTTCAAACTACAAAGTCTAAACTGATGAAAGTTGTTTAAATCCATACTATTTCAGTTCAATTGGTTTTGTTTATCGGTTTCAATCTATTTCGGGTTTGAGTTAGTTTCAACCCGATGAACCCTATACATACATACATACATATATAGGGGTTAAATCAAATGAGAACCACAAATATGTTATAAACTGTGAAAACCGATATAAAAAATATTTTTTTACATGAAATTTTTTCATCAAATGCTAGGATTTATTATATTTTACTTCAAATATATGTGTTTCATAATATGATAGTTTCACATGGATTTGTTTCACCATGTGAATATTTTTTACGAGTATTTTTCATTTCACTAGGTGAAACAAAATTCGTTTTTCACATGTAAACTTTTCATAAGGTGAACACGAACATATGCGTAACAATATCTTAAATAATAGGTTTTGATGAAAAAAATCATGTAAACAAAAAATTTTACATTGGTTCTCACGGGTTTGTAACATATTTTTGGTTCTCATTTGATTATCGTCCACACACACACACACACACACACACACACACACACACACACACACACACATATATATATATATATATATATATATATATAGGGGTGGGTTCAAATAAAAACTCAAATTCAATTGTAAACGTGAGGACAAACCACAACCGTTGATTAATAATCCGGTGAAGAGATCAGTGGCAAAAAAAACGCGGTGGCAATTTTGTAAATAAGTTGAAAACGCTGTCCATGGCTTAATGAATATTTAGTGCGCAGGGGTAAAATTGAAAAAAAAATTATCCAGTCTGAATAAAAGGTAATTATTCAGACTGAATAAAGGTTATTATTTTCGTCAGATTAGAATCAGCACCTCCTTTGTTGACTTTTTATTTTCTTTTTTAATTAAAAAACGTTTACCCCTTAAATTTTAAAATAAATTATCTCAAAAATTACTAACATTTTAATCAAACAAATTACATCAAAAAAAGAGAATTTCGTGCTCTTCGATATGACATCCATCATGATATAGTTTTTTTTTCTTCGTTTTAACCGTTTTTTACGTGAAATCGTGTATATGTGTTATATTCAGAGTGAATAATACAACATTCGGGATGAATAATATCTACATTAATTCGAACTGAGTATATAGAATTATTCAGACTGAATATATGGAATTAATCAGTCGGAATAATTTACCTTTATTCAGTCTGAATAATTATATTCGTTTGAATATCTACCTTTATTCAGTCTGAATAATTCTATATATTCAGACTGAATAAAGATAGATATTCAAAACGAATAAATGTTTAAGTTTTGTTCTTTTTTCATATCTACCTTTATTCAGTCTGAATAATTTTATATATTCAGACTGAATAAAGGTAGATATTAAAACGAATAAATGTTTAAATTTTGTTCTTTTTTCATATCTACCTTTATCCAGTCTGAATAATTCTATATATTCAGTCTGAATAAATGTAGATATTATTCATCCAGAATGTTATATTATTCATTCCGAATATAACACATGTACACGATTTCACGTAAAAACGGTTAAAACGAAAAAAACTATATCAAGACATGAATAAGTTTTACTCTTTTTTAATATCTACCTTTATTCAGTCTGAATAATTCCATATATTCAGTCTGAATAATTCTATATACTCAGTCCGAATAAATGTAGATATTATTCATCCCGAATGTTGTATTATTCACTCTGAATATAACACATATACACGATTTCACGTAAAAAAACGGTTAAAACGAAAAAAAAACTATATCATGATGGATGTCATATCGAAGAGCACGAAATTCTCGTTTTTTGATGTAATTTGTTTGTTAAAATGTTAGTAATTTTTGAGATAATTTATTTTAAAATTTAAGGGGGTAAAAGTTTTTTAATTAAAAAAGAAAATAAAAAGTCAACAAAGGAGGCGCTGATTCTAATCTTGACGAAAATACCCCTAAAGCTGAATTTTAGGAATGGCTTAAATATGGCTGCGATCAATGGACGAGATTTGTCCTCATGTTTACAACTGAATTTGAGTTTTTAGATGAACTTTCCTCTCTCTCTCTCTCTCTCTCTATATATATATATATATATATATATATATGTATATATATGTATGTATGTAGAGGTGGGTTCATACGAGAACGCTGACTATTTAAGAAAACGGCCGTCCATGTACAAAATCATATGTGATTCACGTACAAAATCACATATGATTCACTCGACTTGCCACGCGACTTGCAAGTCGCGGCCAAGGTCGCCCGCGTCCAGTTTTTTGCAGTTAGTGTAAAATCGCATATGATTTTGTACATGGACGACCATTTTTCGTGTTTTCTTAAATAGTTAGCGTTCTCGTTTGAACCTTTCTCTATGTATGTATGTATGTATGTATGTATACATATGTCATATTTGTGTATGTATGTATGTATGTATGTATACATATATACATATAGAGAAAGGTCAAATGAGGAGCGTAACAATTTACGAGAAACGCGAGGAGCACCGCCCATGTACAAAATCACATGTGATTAAAAATGCAAAGCGTGCGGTTTGTCCTGCGGTTTGCAAAGCGCGCGGTTTGTCCCGCGGTTTGCAAAGCGCGCGGTTTGTCCCGCGGTTTGCAAAGCGCGCAGTTTGTCCTGCGGTTTGTGCTGTGAATCACATGTGATTTTGTACATGAGCGGTGCTCCTCGCGTTTTCTTAAATTGTTACGCTCCTCGTTGAACCCGCCTCTATACATATATATATATATATATATATACTGCTAGAGTTGGGTTCCGATGATAGAAGTTGAGATTAACATGAGAAGTGGTTATCAACCATCGGATGAAAATGTATGCACATTAGGATGAGATGCATCGAGAAACACTAGATCAATTCCATTCTAGAGCACAATTCATGAAAAGGCATTTGATTAAATTAATCAAGGATTCAGATCCAGGGGCAGAGCCACCTTGGAGCCAGAAGTGGTAGTGGCTCCCCTTCATACTTCAAAAATAAAATTTGATATATTTTTAAACCTCAATTACCCACTTAAAAGTACTTTATTTATTTATATTAAATTCTTCCTTTTCTTCATTTATAAATGCAATGTTTTCTAAAATTTCCAAATAAACAAGTAATTTCATTGAATACACAATTTTTTTACTATAAATTTTATGAATTTTCAAATGGTTTTCTTATTTATATGGTTATCTACACACATCTTGTATTTGCCTGTATAAATATAGATATAGTTATGTTGGTTGGGTCACTCATGTTTTTCAACTCTTTTTTACAACTTTTTTCGGGACAAATATTTGATTAAATGGTTGCATTTTCAAGGGATGGTTGCATAAGAAGCTCCCTCTATATATATAGAGGCCCCTTATTCTACAACCGTATTAAATGATGAAACAAATGAAACCAAGGGTATTTTTGTCCTCTTAACAAATTCGTATTTTTAGGAGTAATTAATATTTTCATTAAATTAATAATTCTTTAAATAAATTATTCGGTTACCATATATAACCAACTCCGTATTTTTAGTAATAATTCAATTTCACAATTTAACAAAATTCATTAACCATTTAACAAAAATCATTATTGTAATACAAGAATAATTCATACATATTCATAACGTTTCATAAAATTTCATACCCACTTAGTTAAAAAAAAATCATAACTGTAATACAAGAACGGTTCATACCCATTCAAAAAATTTCATAATCTTTCATATAAAATCCATAACTGTAACACAAGAACATTTCATACAATTCTTAAAATTTCATAACCATTTAAAAAATTCATAACTGTAATACAAGAACAGTTCATACACATTCATGAAATTTCATAACCATTTAAAAAATTCATAACTTTAATACAAGAACAGTTCATACACATTCATGAAATTTCATAACCATTTAAAAAATTCATAACTGTAATACAAGAACGGTTCATACTTATTCATAAAAATTTCGTAACCATATAAAAAGTTTCATAACCCGTCGGTTAACCGGCTGTCGTTCCTATAACCGGAGTGTGAGAACGTTCGTATGTTCAGAAAGCTATGAAGACCAACAAGAAGATTGTGGTTTCCTTATCCTAGACGAAGTTGAGGCCCGAGGGGTTTCATCGAGGATGGAAGACGATGGGTTCTTTGCGGTGAGAAGAGGAGGAGGTTGAAGAAGGGAGGAGAGGAGGTCGCTGGTGATGGGGAGGCTGGAGATAGCTTCTGATGTGTTGGGGGATGACGGAAGTTGCTTGGAGATTTCACTGGAGAAAAGGAATGGGGGTGGAGATGGTGGAGATGGTGATGGACCACGTGAGAGGGAAGGGGAGAGATAAGTGGAGAAAATAGTGGAGATAATTAAAGATCATAACCAAAAATAGATTATTCATATTATAATAAAATTTAAAATAATTAAAATATGTTCTTAAAATACCCTTTTCTTAATAATTTAATAAATTTAAATCCAAAAATCTCTCAACCGTCGATCAAGAAAAAGGACGGCTGAGATTAAGTTTCATGGTTGCATTTTTAAGGGATGGTTGCATAAGAAGCTCTCTCTCATCAAATATCTGGTACGCTCTCTCTCTCTCTCTCTCTCTCTCTTCTCTTAACCTAGCCGCCACCACCACCATCTCGCCACCACCACCACCACCACCATCTCGCCACCACCACCACCACCACCATCAGACCCTAGTGAGTGACAGAGAGAGAGAGAAAGCCGTTGTTTCGACTGCCGCCGCTCCGACTGCTGCTTCGACTAACGCCGCCGCTGCTTCGCTGCCGCTGCGACTCCGCCGCCGCTGCTTCACCGCCGTCGCTTCGCCGCCGCCGCTGCTACGCTCCCTTAGTGGCTCTAAATCCCGTTGTGGCTAAACCCCTTGTGGCTTCCTCCCATTACTGTGATACCATGGTCCTTCTCCCGACCTTCTCTAACAAAATCCAAGATCTGTTTGTAGAAGCCTATGTTGATTTTGTCAAAGGCTCGGGAGAGTACTTGGTATCGTTAATGGTTGAAAGAATGTGGAAATATCGAAAACGACCGAAAGAATGTTTCCGTAATGTTCTCTGTATTCTTATTTTAGCCTTTGTTTCCAGCCATAAGCAGCTTTTAGGAAAACACAACCAAGTAGAGTGGATCATACCCACTTTCGTCAAGGAGAAAAGCTTCAAAGTGGCACCTTCCCATTTTTTCTCTTACCTTCCGGCTATGCTTATGCAAGAAAGTCAAGGAATCAATATTTTGATTGCCTTCAGTTGGAACTGTTGTGGACTTGTCCTTGCGGTGGAAAGACGAGCTTACGAAGCGGCTTATCTGAGTCACTTTCGTTTTTATCTTGTCATTAACTTTATGGTGTATTTCAGTCCTTTCATTTCGCTTTGTATTACTTTGTTATGTAACGTTTGTTTCTTTAATGATAGGATTGTTCCGTTCGGGTGACGGTTAGGCCATTGCACGTTCGTGACGCAATCATTTCCATTTAAAAAAAAGAATCTATCTCTCTCTCTCTCTCTCTCTCTATATATATATATATATGGCAAAATATCGTATGAGAGGTTGAGGATAACGCGAGAAACGTGAGAATTGGATTTGAACCGTTGATCACTATTAATCAAATGGCCTCCCATGAATGCGGCTTAGAAGAGAATTGATCTGGTGCATCTCGGTGCATCTCATCTAAATGTGCATCCATTTCTTATCCGTCGGTTGATTACCACTTCTCACGCTTCTCACATTAACCTTAACTTCTCAACGGAACCCCCCCACACACACACACACACACACACACACACACACATATATATTTAAAGGCATGAGATCATGTAAGAAGTGTCATGTAACACCCTCAAATTTGGAAAGAGCAACTGACTAAAATTTCGATAAAATCACCAAATGAGGATAATAATCCTTTCTACAAACCATCCTTGGAAATACCTCAAAATTAAAAATATAACAACTCTCACAATTGATAACTCAAGTCATACTATGTGACCAAATAAAGTCGGGTGTTACTTAACACAAGTACAAGTTGCTAATCCCAAAATAAGTGCGGAAGACTTCACTAAGCAATTCACTTCTCGAGCACACTACTAGCACTCATCTTTTCACAGTGTCGCTAAAGCTATTCCAAACCTGAACCTGTTGCACATGTCGACAAATAAAAAGGTTAGGCTAACGCCTAGTGAGTCGAGAGTTTTATCATGGTTATATATTTCGTAAAACGAGAGAGGTGCAATTTAAATCATGAGTTCCAAAGAATTTACTTTAGATGCAAATCACCCATTTTCCAACGCACACAAATCCCGTGCTGAAACCTCTAATATAAAACGATTCTCAAAATGGACTCATCCCAAAACCCACTTGAAAAGTGAAATAGTACTTGATTTCCAAAATGATTGAAATCATAAATAAATCGCTATTATTCAAAACATCCCAAACACGGATGAGGCATAAACAACAACTCATATCTCATGGAAAACAACCCATATAAATATAATACGTCACCGAAAACATGAATAAAAATAAATACCCAAAGCAACACCTTTCGGTGACGGGGGAGACCCGATTACGTTGCACGTGACGGAACACAAAATTAGGTCACATATCTATGTAATAAAACAAATACATGGACTATACTCATAAGATATATCGAGCTCCACCACTCCAGATCTATTGCTCGTGGAGACTCAAATTCAACCCCTCCAGGTCTATTCTTTGAGATGTCTAAGTCCACACAAACGTACAAGCACATTGGGATTACACCTTAATGCTCATGGGACAATGGCCGACCATATAGGCCCACATCTTACTTACCATGAAACCGATGCCTATCCTAACACAAATCTTCAAAAGAGAAATTACGCGACACCAAAGTTCCAAAAACCATTCATTTTGGTCGTCTTACGGAATAAAATAATATTTCTCAACAAAATCCGCATGAGACAAGATGCCCAATATAACTCATAAAGTAGCTCACATAATAAATAAAGTATGCACATTACAATATTGCACTCGCGCGACACAAAACGTCGTAAAACAAAACTCCATAGAACTCAATGAAACTCAAAGTCATCCAATCAATCAAATGGTGCCCAACTTTTCGCTTCCAAAAACCAAATTTGCATAAGGCAAAAATGACGACTAAAATGTCATAATTCCGAAAATTCTCTTTTTGTTGTAATACAATATAAACAACACTTTTCAGCAAAACTCGCATTAAATAAATTTTCCAATAAAGCTCAACATGAAATAATGGAAGGCAACTCTCTGTCCCAAACCTTAACATATGTGGAGGAGATCCAATGTTAAAGTTATAAACCGTAGTTACTTGTCCAACATCTTAAACAACATTAAAAATATGGATATCACTGTATCCGAAAGTAACGTTGGACAATAACAAAATAAAGCAAGCCCCGACAGAGTTTGCAACTACCCGCAATAAAACAATTTCATGCATGTTCAAAAACATGATTTAAAATCTTGTGTGTGCTAAACGTTTTTTATACAACCCACATGACGGTTTGGAATACAAGAAAGAATTGATGCAATTTATTTTTAAAGGTAAATTCTGGGCATGAATTTAGTCGGCACTAAACGTCTCAACAACACACTCCTCAAATTCCTTCGGTCACACTATCGTCATCCGGACGCTCAAACATCTTAAGGCATTAATCGAGAATTTCATCGGTTCACCTTACAATTTCTCCTCGAATAAAGTCAAGTTCATAAGCCTATGGTTCTAACTCAACCATCAACTTCGACCTGAATGGTCCACTTAACGCAATCATCATGCTTACGGTCACCCTAGTGACAAATGCTAAAATCATTAACCTCTTCTAGCGGTTTACTCGCTTAGAACTCTTTCACTACCCCAATGAACATCACATCAAAGTAGTCCAAGTACACACATGTAACTTGTAGGTTCACCATGACACTGGCTAGGTGCAATTATGAACGTACCGTACATGATCATCCTTGTTACTCTAGACGTGATTTCTCGCTTCTAGTGACTCCATCAACCTCAAAATATCCTATCTTAGGGTGCCTAATGGTGCAATTTCACTCTCATTCACTTAATTGAACGCTAGTTTCAGTCTAAGTATCCAAAATCAACACATAATTCTCTCAAACTTAAGCTCTGATACCAACTTGTAACACCCTCAAATATGGAAAGAGCAACTGACTAAAATTTCGATAAAATCACCAAATGAGGATAAGAATCCTTTCTACAAAACATCCTTGGAAATACCTCAAAATTAAAAATATAACAACTCTCACAATTAATAACTCAAGTAATACTATGTGACCAAATAAAGTCGGGTGTTACTTAACACAAGTACAAGTTGCTAATCCCAAAATAAGTGCGGAAGACTTCACTAAGCAATTCACTTCTTGAGCACACTACTAGCACTTATCTTTTCACAGTATCGCTAAAGCTATTCCCAACCTGAACCTGTTGCACATGCCAACAAATAAAAAGGTTAGGCTAACGCCTAGTGAGTTCGATAATTTTATCATGGTTATATAATTTGTAAAACGAGAGAGGTGCAGTTTAAATCATGAGTTCAAAAGAATTTACTTTAGATGCAAATCACCCATTTTCCAACGCACACAAATCCCATGCTGAAAGCTCTAATATAAAACGATTCTCAAAATGGACTCATCCCAAAACCCACTTGAAAAGTGAAATAGTACTTGATTTCCAAAATGATTGAAATCATGAATAAATCGCTATTATTCAAAACATCCCAAACACGGATGAGACATAAACCACAACTCATATCTCATGGAAAACAATACATATAAATATAATACGTCACCGAAAACATGAATAAAAATAAATACCCAAAGCAACACCTTTCGGTGACGGGGGAGACCCGATTACATTGCACGTGACGGAACACAAAAGTAGGTCACATATCTATGTAATAAAACAAATACATGGACTATACTCATAAGACATATCGAGATCAACCACTCCAGATCTATTGCTCGTGGAGACTCAAATTCAACCCCTCCAGGTCTATACTTTGAGATGTCCAAGTCCACACAAACGTAGAAGCACATTGGGATTCCACCTTACTGCTCATGGTACAATGCCCGACCATATAGGCCCACATCTTACTTACCATGAAACCCGATGCCTATCCCGTGCCAAGCACATTGGAATTACAACTTACTGCTCAAGGGGCAATGCCCGACCATATAGACCCACATCTTACTTACCATGAAACCCGATGCTTATTCCGTGCTACAATGTGGAAAACTAGCGTCCCAACATTGTACATAAAACTCAAGTGCCTATGGATACATAACAATAAAGTCTAAAACATTACACGACTCCAAACGAATGAACTAGCGCATTCAAAACATGTAATTCTCAAATAACCATAAATCATGACCGAAATTCGACTTTGAGCCATCAAAACGGGACAAATGTCCCCAAGACTCAACGAAATCAATTACCGAACCATAAGCTCGACTACCTGAAAAGATCTATCGTGAAAAGTCATAAAATGAGATTAAACGTAACAATACATACTTTTGTCAATAAATATTTCAAATCCATGAAAGCCCGAAATAAGACATCGGGTTAGGATAACCCTCTTTTCTAAGGAACTCACACCGTTGCATTTCAAATGTCGCATAACGTACTATATACATTTTTCCAAAACACACACTAAAATGCATTTTCTTATCAAGTATACTCCATTTATAAAATAAATCATCAAAACATTTTCACTCATGCTTTATTCGCCAAAATACCCAAAAATCCCCAAATATGGGTATCTTACAATGTTTATAAAGTTGAATACTTAAAATGACCAAAAACCATCAAATAACTCAACAATTGATAATTTCATGTAAAACACATAAATGCTTGGAAAATAACATTTTTGGCATGTACAACGTTTTCACAAATCAACTTGAACTCACTTTGCTAGATTAGGCTAAATCCAGATTTTCCCCAAACGTAAGCTCCTTTGAAGAAACACGAATCTTCAAGCCCAAATCTTCCAAAAAACCTAGATCCATAAGTTTCCAACCATAAATGATCATCCCCAAACACTTAGATATGCTTCCCCCAACATAAAACGTCCAAAACCACCAAAATACCAAAACCTTAATTTATTAGATGGAGAAAAGAGAGAAGCTTACCTCAACCACCACCAAATACTCTTGGATCTTCCAATAAATATCAATACTCTTTCTAGATCCTTGAAGAGCTCTAAAAAACGAAACCATAACAACTTGAATCACTAAAATCAGAGTTGAAATGAGAGATATGAAGAAATGAAGTTTGGGGGATCAAAATCGCGTTTTATGCTGATCAGATGCTCCGTGCGGTTCTCCGTGCGAGTATATCAGCGCCAAGACCCGCGCGAGACTCTGGTCGCCCGGTTTCTTCCTAAGAATAGTTTTGGCCATAACTTCTTCGTTTTAGCTCCGTTTTCGCTACGGAAAGAACCGTTGGACTCGTATTCGAATTCCCCATCCAACAAGACCATAAAATCTAAGATTTAATCCAAAATCCTATTTTTCATTTTTATCTTAAAAGATCGATTTATTCATTGACTCGAAATTGTACTTATTTGAAAATTACGGGTGTTACAATCCTTCCAACCTTAGGATGATTTCGTCCTCGAAATCTAGCTCCTAAACACCTAAAGGTTATCGAACTCAACAATTTCCATGTTTCCTACTAAAATTCGAATCCTTTCTTGCCAGAACTGCTATGACAACTTCATGCCGATACTCACAATCAATGTCCATTTAGATACACTACACTTATGCCCGAGTGAACGTTTGATTTAGTAGGGTAGCCTCTAACCGAATGACTCCGGTCGTTTCCCAACCTTAGGTGATCCATATTTCCTCAACGTCCGATCTCAACTTCCAATCAACCCAGATCTACACGCTTTAAAATTTCTTCTCCAACCAACCCAAGGTTAGATCACCACTAAAATCAACAAAATCTCTAAATCCAACCGTCCCGCTGCTGAATTGACATTTGACCGTTCGACGCAAATTCGTTAAGTTACCTTTACCTTGAGCATTCCATATTTAGGCTTTTGCATCTTAAAGAAAATAAATAAATAAATAAGTAATATGGTTTTTATGAAGAGAACTGTTGCATGCATGTGTAGGGTAGGAAACTTCCACGTGGCATTGGAGTGTGAAACCAAATCCTCATAGAATTCTAGGTAGATGCAACGTGGATTGACTCCAACCAGTTTAGCATGTGGGACTATGGGGTTTGCAGATCACGTGAACGCCAACTCCGTTTTTTTACCGACGGTACAACTCGGGTGAAAGTGCCGGGGCACTTTCGCAGTGGTCACTCTCGCTGAAGACCCACCCCTCCAGCTACTGAACTTTCGGTACACATAGGGCGAGAGTGCCCGGCGAGAATGCCGAGGGCACTCTCGCGAGTCATAATCGCCGACGAGGAAAATTCGTGGGTATATATAGGGCGGCGACCAGTCTTTTTGGGGGAGAGGAACAGACTTAATTGGCAGCCGACACTCCTTCTTTTTGGGATGCGATTTCTTTGCAAGTTCTCTCCTCTTCTCATTTAGTTCACCTAATTAATTAAATGAAGATCACTGGTTATCTCTCCTAGGGTTTCCACTCTCATTATTTGCTAAGGGTTCAAGCTTCTCCTAGTGTTCAAGCTAAGAACTTCAAGTTTTTTTCCCTAAGGGTTTTCATCCAAAAACCTAGGGTTTCTTTTGTGAACTCTTAGGTAAGTATGTTGACATTTAATCCCCATTCTAGTTTATGAGTTGCATTTATTGAGGAAGATACTCATAAAGCGTTGTTTAAAATTAGGGTTCTCTTGTGGGTTCTTAGGGTTCTTCAAGATCTAGGGTTTTCTCTTTACAAACCCTATTTGGTGAGTGTTTCTACATCTTTATTTAACTACTAAATCTCTTGTTATTAAAATGAAAATTTATTTATGTGGTTGTGACCTTGTCTAAGAGACTAGGGTTTACTAAGTGATGGGATTTGGTGAATACATGTATATATTCACATTGTGTTCATCTTATTGTATAAACGTGTGTTATTGTGTAGGTAGTTATATACATATATATGTATATATATATATATATATATATATTTATACATACATATATAACAATGGGCACCAATATATATATATATATATATACATATATATATATATATATATATATATATATATATATATATATTGGTGCCCATTGTTATATATGTATGTATAAATATATATATATATATATGGGTATGTTTATATATATATATATATATATATATATATATATATATATATATATTTGTGCTCATGGTTATACATGTACATATATGTATGCATATTTATATATGTAAGTATAAATATATATATATATATGGGTATGTTTAAATATATATATATATATATATATAATTGTGCTCATGGTTATACATGTACATATATGTATGCATATTCATATATGTATGTATAAATATATATATGGGTATGAATAGATATACTTATTAATGTATGTATATATGTGTGTATGATTATATATGCATAAATATAAGTCGATGCGTATGTATGTGCATATATACATATGTTTGGTCGTAAATATTCGGAATCTTCATGAGGTTGAGTTTCACATGCTAAGTAATTCATATGCGAGGTTTGCCTTTGTGCCATAACTCCTACGAATTATTTTATATGTTTCCTCTACTATGGTATGGAATTATTGGATGTCTATCTCCTTGTGCACGAGGATTTAGACCTTTATAGACTAATTGTTCATGTTATTGTTGGTCGTATTGGATCACTAGGGAGTAGGCAATGGGGGACGTTGGAGTCCTTGAGGTGTAACTCGTCTAGTTCGGATATGCAATGTGGTCCCATAAGTCCTTGAGGTGTAACTCGACGGAGTAGGCACTAAAGGCATGGTACGAGATGGTTTGAGGTTGTGATGTCTTTATGGCATGGGAACTAGGACCGGGACTTGAGGTGTTATCTGATAACGTCGTGGGTGACTCCATTCCCGTGTTCTTGTCACCCCGATGGTAACGGGTCTCCCCCGTATTTTGTTGTTAAAGAAATGCTTCTCGGTTATATAATTATGTTCAGGTGGGAACGCTTAACGAATTGAATTGTGGTAATTTGAGATCACATGGAGCCGGTAACATTATTATGTGTCTTTTGTCACAATTATATAAATGTGTATTTCTTGTAAGCTAGCTAGACTTTTGTCTAACACTTGTTGTTGCATGTTTATGGATTACAGGTCCCACTAGCGGTGTCTAGATCTTGTTGAGTTGCCGACCATGCTAGGAGCTTGGAGGGTCAGGATTTTGGGGATTCGAGATGAGAGACTTTTTGGAGATATAGCGACACCTGGATTAATCTAGCTTACTTTAAATTCTAGATTAATAGGTTGTTGTGGTTTATGTCTCAATACTCCTATGTTTAATCATTGTCCAAACCATCCCATTGCATTTAAGGGTTATAGTTGGATTATATTTTGAGGTTTAAATTTATCCATTTTCCGGAAATCCCCTATATTTATTGTCTAAAATTTTAGGGTGTTACAAGTTGGTATTAGGGCTCTAGTTTAAGTGAACTAGGTGTGCTAGTGTGATGCCTAGACTTAAGCTAAGACCATTAGGTGATGAAATGTGAGGAAATTGGGTAGAAACATTAATATGGGACGTTTCAGAGTCAACGGAAATTACGTTATTGCGAATTATGAAAGTGGTAACGAGAATTCTTATGTGTGATGTGTTCATAATTTCAATTAGCTACTGCTATTATGAATATATTGTTACGTGAGCATGCTTGATTGCTATAATTATGAGGATCAATGACTGTTCTAGTACGTTTCCCTGTGTTATCTCGTAGTCTATGTTGTTATCCTTATTCTCGGTTGTGGCTGACAGACAGAAATGGTAAATATTCAGGGCAAAACTCAGGAAGATAATGCCGTGAATGAATCCACTGCCGATCAACCGAACATCGATACTGCGGCTTTACCTCCTCCGCTTCCACCTCTGTTGGGCGGGAGAGTGGAGCAGATCCCAAGGAGGAATATTGCCTCTACCAATCCGGTCATAATGGAAGTGACCCCTCAAACCCAGATGATGGATATGATGCGGGCCATGAACGACACTATGGCTAAGCAACAAGAATTATTCATGAAACTTTTGGAAGATAGAGATGCACAACCGTGCCGTCATGAGACAATTGAAGAAAATATGGGTGGAGGATCCGGAGGAACCGGTGATGAAAACCGGATTGATGGGTTAGTCACTTTAGAGACGAGGCCGACGGGAAGAGTATGTTCCTACAAAACCTTCCTATATTGTAAACCACCGGAGTTCGCCGGTTCGGACGATCCAGTTGCCTGCATGAACTAGATTCGGGAAATTGAACAGGCCTTCCGGGCTTGTGACTGTGAGGAGAATCAGAAAGTGAAGTTTGGTTCTCAAATGCTTCGGGGTATGGCTTTGACTTGGTGGAATGTCTATACTTCCAATTTAGAGACTTCGGTATTAGCTAAAATGGCTTGGGCGACGTTCAAGAAGAAGATTTGGAGGAGTATTGTAACGAACAAGAGATGGATAGGATAGAGGAGGAGTTTCGGTCATTAAAGAAGAGAAATATGTCAGTGAAGGAGTACACCCGCATCTTTATGGAAATGTTGAACCTTGTGGGGCATGTGGCCCCGACTGAGAAGGAAAGGATGAAGGCATATTTGAAGGGATTATCGGCGAACATGATGGCAATGGTCCAAAATTCGAGAGCCACTAATCTTCGGGAGATTATTGAAGAAGCGAAAGTAATGGAAAGGGTTTACGCAAGGGATAGCGAGGAAAAGCAAATGGTCAGAGAGAAGAGAAAGTGGGAGAACTCTTCAAGCTCGCTTGAGGAGCCGAGACCTCAACCAAGTGGAAAAGGAGGGGACAGTCGACGGGAGGCGAGGTGGTGTCCTGAATGCAAGAGTAAGCACTTCGGCTCTTGCAACGCAGGCCAAACTTTGTGCTATAAGTGTGGAAAGTCGGGGCATATCAGCCCGGATTGTCCCATAAGGGGGACAATATGCTATGAGTGCAAGGAGATGGGACACATGAGGAGAGAGTGTCCCAAGTTGAAAGGAGCCATGGAGGGGACTCACTCGGAGGCACAACAAAGGAGAGAGGCCATCCCTAAGGCTCAAGGGAGAGCCTTTCAAATGACAAAGGAGGAAGCGAAGGAAACCACAGACGTAGTGTCTGGTACGTTCTTACTCAACTCCTTGTCCGCTTGAGCATTGTTTGATACTGGCACCAACTGCTCTTTTGTCTCGAATGTGTTTTGCAAATCTTTGACTGTGTCTGTAGTACACCACTCGAGGTTTTAGTTATAGGGTAGCGATTAGACAACATGTGGTATTAAGGGAAGTTTTAGTAGAGAAGGTGCAATGGAAGCACCGTTGGGGCGCCAACATGACGTGGGAATCCGAGGAGGACATGAAAAGGCATTACCCTCGTCTCTTTGCCTAACTCAAGATTTAGAGGACGAAATCTTATCCAAGGAGAGGAGGATTGTAACACCCCGAATCTCGTAGTAAGCCTCTTACCCGTATTTTCGTTCGACGCAAATTCGTTAAGTTACCTTTACCTTGAGCATTCCATATTTAGGCTTTTGCATCTTAAAGAAAATAAATAAATAAATAAGTAATATGGTTTTTATGAAGAGAACTGTTGCATGCATGTGTAGGGTAGGAAACTTCCACGTGGCCTTGGAGTGTGAAACCAATTCCTCATAGAATTCTAGGTAGATGCAACGTGGATTGACTCCAACCAGTTTAGCATGTGGGACTATGGGGTTTGCAGATCACGTGAACGCCAACTCCGTTTTTTTTACCGGAGGTACAACTCGGGCGAAAGTTTTCGGCGATAGTGCCGGGGCACTTTCACAGTGGTCACTCTCGCTGAAGACCCACCCCTACAGCTTCTGAACTTTCGGTACACATAGGGCGAGAGTGCCCGGCGAGAATGCCGGGGGCACTCTCGCGAGTCATAATCGCCGGCGAGGAAAATTCGTGGGTTTATATAGGGCGGCGACCAGTCTTTTTGGGGAAGAGGAACACATTTAATTGGCAGCCAACACTCCTTCTTTTTGGGTTGCGATTTCTTTGCAAGTTCTCTCCTCTTCTCATTTAGTTCACATAATTAATTAAATGAAGATCACTGGTTATCTCTCCTAGGGTTTCTACTCTCATTATTTTCCAAGAGTTCAAGCTTCTCCTAGTGTTCAAGCTAAGAACTTCAAGTTTTTTTCCCTAAGGGTTTTCATCCAAAAACCTAGGGTTTCTTTTGTGAATTCTTAGGTAAGTATGTTGACATTTAATCCTCATTCTAGTTTATGAGTTGCATTTATTGAGGAAGATACTCATAAAGCTTTGTTTAAAATTAGGGTTCTCTTGTGGATTTTTAGGGTTCTTCAAGATCTAGGGTTTTCTCTTTACAAACCCTATTTGGTGAGTGTTTTGTTGGACAACCTAGGGGGGGTAAGGTTGTATTTAAAACTTTTACTTTCAAAAATTCTTTTTATAAATAAATACGGAGTAAGTACGGAATAATACAGAAGAGTGTAAATACAAACAGATACACAGATATTATATAAATAAATATAAATGCAAAGCAATTTATATAAACAGATATAATTTAAAAGCACAGCGGAAATGTAAATAGATAAGGGAAAGAAAATACTTGACAACGATATTTTTAAAGTGGTTCACCAAACACAAAGTTGGCTAGTCCACCTCGAGAAAATAACACTTCTCGGAGATCCAATACGAAAACGTGTTCTTTACGGTAGAACACAAACCTTAGTACAACAAACGCGAATCACTCTACTTTGAGAGATTTATGTGGATCACTCACTCTATTAAAACACTTACAAGAGGGTATAATTTTAATATGAATAATCACTCTTGAATAAGGTTTATCACTTGGATATTTTTAGAGAGTTTGATCACTTGAGTTGTGTTGCTGATTCAACTAATCGAGAGATTTTAATCTGCTATCAACTCAAGATTTCTTACTCAAAAACGTGTTTTATAATTTTAACAGTTTAAATATCAAGAGAAGATGCTGCAGAGTCTTTATCAAATGCAGGGAGAGTTATTGTGAATTGGTAGCATTGAAGGCTGGTGCTTGCATGTATTTATACTGGATGAGCAACATGGCCTGAGGCTTTCGCGGTATACCGGCTAACTCTCGCGGTATACCGTGCAGAGGAAAAAGTACTTGTCAGAGAGAAGGTCAACCCTGCAAAAAACAAACGGAAATGGTACCCGCGGTATACCGGCTAAACACCGCGGTATACCGCCCAGACAAAAACACTTCCAATCAGTCAGAGAAGTACAGCAGGCCGCCGCGGTATACCGGCTATTCACCGCGGTATACCGCCCAGAACAAAGGGCAGGAAGCAGTACGCATGCGCAGTGTCTTCTAGAACCAAATCTTTCACAATCCAGCAAGATGATAAGATGTTACTTGGTTTATTTAAAAAGACAGTATTAGAAAAATCCAAGTGGTATATTATTTTAGGGTGATTTATCATTTTAAAAATAAAACGACGAAAGTCTTCAGTCTTGGTTTCTTCAGATAAAATTATCGAGATTATTTAAATGCTGCACACTCAGATAAAATATTAGATAACAAAGAATGCGGTGTGTTTTGTAATCATCAAAATAAATATGGAGATGTGATTTTATGTGTACCAAAAATATATCACAATATTAAAGCTGGGTACACTTGCACCAACAATCTCCCCCTTTTTGATGATGACAAACACAACGCTAAACACGAGAGCATACTCGGTTTCTCTCCCCCTTTTGTCGAAGCAAAAAGGGTTTAAGAAGGTCGCTTATGCTCCCCCTCGAAAGATGCTCCCCCTCAAAATATGAAATATTTGAGAGTTAGTATTTTTAAGGGTTATACTCAAGCATGCCTAAACCAAGTCTTAATTTAAAGAAGGCTTTTTTGTTAAGAGCTTTAGTAAAAATATCGGCCAAATTATCTTCCGAATCAACCTTTTCAAGCACGATTTGGCCTTTTTGAACATTATCTCGTAAAAAGTGATGTCTCAATTCAATATGTTTGGTACGAGAATGTAGCACGGGATTTTTGCTTAAGTTTATGGCACTTGAGTTATCACACATAATTGGAATTTTGGTTAGATGTACCTCAAAGTCGGTAAGTGTGTGTTTCATCCATAGGACTTGAGCACATGCTCTTGCGGCGGCTACATATTCCGCTTCGGTAGTAGACAACGCTACGGATTGTTGTTTCTTGGAGAACCAAGACACAAGTGAGAGACCTATAAAGGCACATACCCCACTAGTACTTTTTCGGTCAACAATAGATCCACCAAGATCGGAATCGGTGAAACACGTTACTTCTAACTCGGGTTGCTTTGCATACCATAACCCAAGATTAGTAGTACCTCGTAAATATCGAAAAATACGCTTGACAGCTTCATAGTGAGTTTGTTTAGGTGAAGATTGAAAACGAGCACATAAACATACACTAAACATAATATCAGGTCTACTAGCAGTTAAATATAATAAACTACCAATCATTCCACGATAAATCTTTTCATTAAAATCGTTTCCCTCCTCGTCACGAGATAATTGTAAGTTTGTGGTCATTGGAGTTTCAACGGGTTTGACATTTTCAAAGTTAAACTTTTTCAACATATCTTTACAATATTTAGATTGACTAATAAAAATACCAGTTTCACATTGTTTGATTTGCAATCCTAAGAAGTATTTTAACTCTCCCATCATGCTCATTTCAAACTCGCTTGTCATTTTCGCAGAAAATTCATTACACAGTTTTTCATTAGTGGAACCAAAAATAATATCATCAACATATACTTGCACAACTACAATATCATTTTGATCATATTTCACAAACAAAGTATTATCTATTTTACCCATAATATAACCACTAACAATTAGAAATGTTTTTAATCTATCATACCACGCACGCGGAGCTTGCTTTAAACCATAAAGCGCCTTTTTCAATTTATAAACATGTGTCGGATTTTCAAAATTTTCAAAACCGGGAGGTTGAGAAACGTATACCTCCTCATTTATAATACCATTTAAGAAAGCACTTTTAACATCCATTTGAAATAATTTAAAATCTTTAGCATTTGCAAAAGGGAGAAGCATTCGAATAGACTCCAACCTTGCAACCGGTGCAAAGGTTTCATCATAATCTATACCTTCTTGTTGATTGTACCCCTTGGCAACTAAACGTGCCTTGTTTCGTGTGACTCCACCGTTCTCGTCTACCTTGTTACGGAAGACCCATCTTGTGCCAATAATGGTTTGACTACTAGGGCAAGGAACTAAGTCCCACACATCATTCCTAGTAAATTGGTTTAACTCTTCTTGCATGGCCATTATCCAATCCTCATCACCTAAAGCTTCATCTATGGTTTTAGGTTCTATGGTTGAGATAAAGGCATGGAAAGCACAATGGGTATGGATTTGTGATCTAGTTGTCCTTTGGTTTAGGTCACCTATAATTTGATCTACGGGATGGCCTCGAGCGGTTCTAAGGTTAGGATCATCTATACCTTGTGGAATAAAGCAAGGAGGGGCATCACTAGATTCAATATTATTTGAGGAAGGTTGGGTACCTAAATCCAAGTTGCTAAGTTGTTGTGCCAAGACGTCTCCCTCACGGATATTGTCATTTGCTAAAGGTGCACTCGGTTTGGGAGGACTCTCGTCAAAGCTAACATTTAGGGATTCTTCTACAACCATGGTCTCCTTATTTAGAATTCTATAGGCTTTGCTATTCCAAGAGTAACCTAGGAACACTCCCTCATAGGCTTTGGCATCGAATTTGGTTAGATAGGATTTGGTGTTTAAAATGAAACATTTACATCCAAAAACTTTCAGGTGAGCTAAGGAAGGTTTTCTACCACGGTAAAGTTCATAGGGTGTCTTATTTAGGATACTTCTAATTAGGACACGGTTAAGCACATAGGTCGCGGTAGCAACGGCATCACACCAAAACTTTTGGGGAACTTGATGTTCGTTTAGCATAGTTCTACTCATTTCTTGCAACGTTCGATTTTTCCTTTCAACAACTCCATTTGACTGAGGAGTTCGAGGAGCCGAAAAGTTATGAGTTATACCATGTTTATCACAAAAGGCACCAAATTGTACTTCATTATCGAATTCTCGTCCATGGTCCGTACGTATTGAAACAATCGTACAACCTTGTTGGTTTTGAATTCTTTTTCCTAAAAATTTAAACTTTTCGAAAGCCTCATTTTTATGTCTCAAAAATAGAGTCCAAGTATAACGGGAATAATCATCTACAATAACCAAAGTATAAAAATTTCTTCCAAAACTTTGAATAGCCATTGGGCCAAAAAGATCCATATGTAAAAGTTCTAAAACTCTTTGAGTAGAAATAACATTTTTTGATTTATGAGAAACGTGATGTTGTTTGCCGACACGACAAGCATCACAAAAATGATTATCAAACTTTAATTTTGGCAGGTCACTCACAAGCTCCTTATTTTTTAAGTTTTGCATTAATCTTAGATTAGCGTGACCTAAACGCCTATGCCATAAAGTAGAAACATCATGAAGAGAAGATAAGCATACATTTTCAGATACAACAGTTTTGCAAATATATAAATTTCCTTTCACAGAACCAGTTAAAAGAACTTTGCCATTTTTCAAGATTTTGCACGAGTCTTCTTCGAAGACGACAGTTATACCATTTTTACACAATTGGCGAACACTTAACAAATTAAAATGTAAATTATCAACATGATTCACATCAAGAAATTTAACATTATTGCAAGAGACTGTACCTCTCCCAATTATATTTCCTTTGGAGTTTCCTCCAAAAATTACCTGTCCACCATCACATGACTTATATGATGAAAAGAGATTATTGTTTCCGGTCATGTGACGTGTGCAACCACTATCGAGTATCCAGTCCATATCAAGGTTTATCTACAATAATAAAGATGTAATTTTTATGGTCCCCATTTCTCGTGGGTCCTTGACAATTAGTTTTAATAAAAAACCAACAAGCATATATATATATATATAATATATATATATAAATATATAAATATACACAGAATATATATATATGCAACAAATCAACCAAAAAAAATATATATATAATATATCAAAAAGTCAAACAATATATATATAATAAAGAATTAAACAGAAAGTATATATATATATATGTGTAGTACGTATGTATATATATATATAAACAAAAGTACATACAATAATATATTACTTATATATAACATATATACAAGAATTCATATTTAAACTATATATATATATATATAATATATAACACATTTAAAACCATAAACGCATACCACCGGGATTATCATTATTAAACATTCCTTTTGGAATCCATTTAGTTACCATTTTAATTTTGCGATTGTATTTATCATACACATAAAAGCAAGCATTTATATTCGCATCATTTTTAGGTCTAGAATATTTATCGTTATACATGCGAGCATACGGTTTTTTTGGTATATTATTTGCATTATTCATTTTACGCACATACGGAGGTTTTTGCACATATTGATTTTTTGTATTAACTTTAGGTGATTCATAAAATCTTTTGATGGGCATACAAGAACATTTATCTTTGCACGTATCGGAACCAATACCTTTTCTACATTTTATACGGTTAGGCATATTTAGCATGTTAAAGACTTTCTCATTACTACTTTGAAAAGCTTTTGCTAATAAATCATCCTTTTCATACGAATCACATTTTCCTTTTAAACATGCAATCTCATTCTCAAGAATATCACATTTTGCACAAATAATATTTTCATGTGACTTTTTATTTAAGCATGCAATTTCTTTATTTAGAGCATCACAAGATTTACAAAAATCTTTTTCTCCTAATTTAGTTTCTAATTTAGCAATTATATTCATATCATTTTCAGATTTTTGTTTGCCATCATTAATTTCCTTATTACATGCAGATATCGTTTCTTTTAATCTAGAATTTTCGTCTTGGTAACGATTTGCAAGAGCAGCCATTTTGTGAAATGATTCATATAATTCTTCAAGATTATTTTCATTATCACTATCATAATCTGAGTAAGAAGATTTTACCTCATCGTCGCTTTCGGCCATAAGACAAATAGCTTGATATTCGTCTTCTTCTTCGCTTTCACTCCACGCGCCTCCAATGAAGGCTTTCTCCTTCTTATTTTGAAATTTGTTCTTTTTAGGACATTCATTGGCGTAATGATCTTTGTCGCCACATGAGTAACAAAAACCTCTCTTTGGCTTAGCTTTATCGTCACCACTTGAGTCGTCATTTTTCTTTACTTTTTCGTCTCGTTTATGGAACTTACGACTTCGGTTTTCACCACCACGATGGTAGTTACCGTTTCTTTGAAATCTGCCATTGTTAGAAAATTTATTATTATTAAAAAACTTGGAAAAGTTTCTTACCAACATGGCAACTTCATTGAGAGTTTCGGATGGATCTTTTGAGGAGCCAGCTTTCTCCTTTTTCTTCTCGACTTTTGGTGTTGAGACATTGAGAGCGATTGACTTCTTTTTAATTTGCTCCCGATCTTTGTTTCTTTTAAGTGCAATTTCATGCACTTTAAGATTACCGATCAAGTCATCTATCTTCATTATGGAAAGGTCACGGGAGTCTTCTAAAGATGTTATCTTTTGCATCCACTCCGAAGGAAGGGCTCTTAGGATTTTCCTTATATAGTCCTCGTTAGGATAAGTGCGATCCAAACCTTTCAACGTAGTCACAATAAGGTTAAATCTTTTAAACATTGAGTCAATCGACTCATCTTGTTTCATTTCGAACAGTTCATAATCGTGAACTAAAATATTCACTTTACTAGATTTAACCTCCGTGTTTCCACGATGAGTATTATTTAAACTTTCCCATATTTGATTTGCAGTTTTATATGTATATACTCTTTCAATTTCATCAGTTGTTAAAGCAGCATATAATATATTCTTAGCTTCAAAGTTTAAACAAAAATGAGTTTCATCAGAAGTAGTCCATTCATCTATAGGTTTATCAATAAAAACATCATCTTTCACAATGGTGGGTTTAAAATTCCCTTTTTCTATAATATCCCAAATCTTTTGATTTTTGCCACGCACGTGACATTCAAATAGCTCGGCCCAAATGCCAAACTTTTCAGTATCTATCAAAGGGGGTTTTGAAAACACAAAATTAGTTTGTTGAGCCATTTAAAGGAATAAAAGAAATTTATGCAGAATATTTTTGAAAGACCTGCTCTGATACCAATTGTTGGACAACCTAGGGGGGGGGGGGTAAGGTTGTATTTAAAACTTTTACTTTCAAAAATTCTTTTTATAAATAAATACGGAGTAAGTACGGAATAATACAGAAGAGTGTAAATACAAACAGATACACAGATATTATATAAATAAATATAAATGCAAAGCAATTTATATAAACAGATATAATTTAAAAGCACAGCGGAAATGTAAATAGATAAGGGAAAGAAAATACTTGACAACGATATTTTTAAAGTGGTTCACCAAACACAAAGTTGGCTAGTCCACCTCGAGAAAATAACACTTCTCGGAGATCCAATACGAAAACGTGTTCTTTACGGTAGAACACAAACCTTAGTACAACAAACGCGAATCACTCTACTTTGAGAGATTTATGTGGATCACTCACTCTATTAAAACACTTACAAGAGGGTATAATTTTAATATGAATAATCACTCTTGAATAAGGTTTATCACTTGGATATTTTTAGAGAGTTTGATCACTTGAGTTGTGTTGCTGATTCAACTAATCGAGAGATTTTAATCTGCTATCAACTCAAGATTTCTTACTCAAAAACGTGTTTTATAATTTTAACAGTTTAAATATCAAGAGAAGATGCTGCAGAGTCTTTATCAAATGCAGGGAGAGTTATTGTGAATTGGTAGCATTGAAGGCTGGTGCTTGCATGTATTTATACTGGATGAGCAACATGGCCTGAGGCTTTCGCGGTATACCGGCTAACTCTCGCGGTATACCGTGCAGAGGAAAAAGTACTTGTCAGAGAGAAGGTCAACCCTGCAAAAAACAAACGGAAATGGTACCCGCGGTATACCGGCTAAACACCGCGGTATACCGCCCAGACAAAAACACTTCCAATCAGTCAGAGAAGTACAGCAGGCCGCCGCGGTATACCGGCTATTCACCGCGGTATACCGCCCAGAACAAAGGGCAGGAAGCAGTACGCATGCGCAGTGTCTTCTAGAACCAAATCTTTCACAATCCAGCAAGATGATAAGATGTTACTTGGTTTATTTAAAAAGACAGTATTAGAAAAATCCAAGTGGTATATTATTTTAGGGTGATTTATCATTTTAAAAATAAAACGACGAAAGTCTTCAGTCTTGGTTTCTTCAGATAAAATTATCGAGATTATTTAAATGCTGCACACTCAGATAAAATATTAGATAACAAAGAATGCGGTGTGTTTTGTAATCATCAAAATAAATATGGAGATGTGATTTTATGTGTACCAAAAATATATCACAATATTAAAGCTGGGTACACTTGCACCAACATGTTTCTACATCTTTATTTAACTACTAAATCTCTTGTTAATAAAATGAAAACTTACTTATGTGGTTGTGACCTTGTCTAAGAGACTAGGGTTTACTAAGTGATGGGATTTGGTGAATACATGTATACATTCACATTGTGTTCATCTTATTGTATAAACGTGTGTTCTTGTGTAGGTAGTTATATACACACATATATATATATATATATATATATATATATATTTGTGCCCATTGTTATATATGTATGTATATACATATATATATATATATATATATATATGGGTATGTTTAGATATATATATATATATATTTGTGCTCATGGTTATACATGTACATATATGTATGCATATTTATATATGTATGTATAAATATATATATATGGGTATGTTTAAATATATATATATATATAATTGTGCTCATGGTTATACATGTACATATATGTATGCATATTCGTATATGTATGTATAAATATATATATATATATATATGGGTATGAATAGATATACTTATATATGTATGTATATATGTGTGTATATGCATAAATATAAGTCGATGCGTATGTATGTGCATATATACATATGTTTGGTCGTAAATATTCGAAATCTTCATGAGGTTGAGTTTCACATGCTAAGTAATTGGTATGCGAGGTTTGCCTTTGTGCCATAACTCCTATGAATTATTTAATATGTTTCCTCTACTATGGTACGGAATTATTGGATGTCTATCTCCTTGTGCACGAGGATTTAGACCTTTATGGACTAATTGTTCATGTTATTGTTGGCCGTATTGGATCACTAGCGAGTAGGTAATGGGAGACGTTGGGGTCCTTGAGGTGTAACTCGTCTAGTTCGGATATGCAATGTGGTCTCATAAGTCCTTGAGGTGTAACTCGACGGAGTAGGCACTAAAGGCATGGTACGAGATGGTTTGAGGTTGTGATGTCTTTATGGCATGGGAACTAGGACCAGGACTTGAGGTGCTATCCGATAACGTCGTGGGTGACTCCATTCCCATGTTCTTGTCACCCCGATGGTATCGGGTCTCCCCCGTATTTTGTTGTTAAAGAAATGCTTCTCGGTTATATAATTATGTTCAGGTGGGAACGCTTAACGAATTGAATTGTGGTAATTTGAGATCACACGGAGCCGGTAACATTATTATCTGTCTTTTGTCACAATTATATAAATGTGTATTTCTTGTAATCTCGCTAGACTTTTGTCTAACACTTGTTGTTGCATGTTTATGGATTACAGGTCCCACTAGCGGTGTCTAGATCTTGTTGAGTTGCCGACCATGCTAGGAGCTTGGAGGGTCGGGCTTTTGGGGATTCGAGATGAGAGACTTTTTGGAGATATAGTGACACCCGGATTAATCTAGCTTACTTTAAATTCTAGATTAATAGGTTGTTGTGGTTTATGTCTCAATACTCCTATGTTTAATCATTGTCCAAACCATCCCATTGCATTTAAGGGTTATAGTTGGATTATATTTTGAGGTTTAAATTTACCCATTTTCCGGAAATCCCCTATATTTATTGTCTAAAATTTTAGGGTGTTACAAGCACTAATAGACCCCAAAACAGACGGTCGTCCCCGACCCAACGATTATACAACTCCAAGAATACATTCCATTACCAATCATCCAATTGACAGACCCTTTTATCATTCAAGGAAGGTCATTCAACTACCGCCACTTATCATAATCCGAACTTCTTAAAACCACTACGGGCGGTACAATTATCCCTTAAGATTGGGCTACCACACTCCAAAATACCCTAACAGTTCTTAGCTCTGAAATCCCATAGTTGACACCTAGTCACTCCACCAAGATTCAAATTTCTACAAGACCTCATACACGAATTTCGTCCATCAAGACTAACCACCAAACAAGGTTGCCGAAACGAACAGTTTACCATTAGCATTAACAGAAGATACCGCAAGTCTAACCTTCCAGTTACAAAAGTGCGCCGACTCTACAAACGATACTACTCGGCCTACGATACCATCACGTGTTGGAATACCCAACCTTCCACTGTCGAAGTTCTATACACATTTACTCCTAACCAGGGTTACTTAACCTTTCCAAGGTTCTAATGAGTTCAAGGTTTTCAAGTGAAATACTTAACAATATGTCAATCGAAAACTTTTATAGACATTTTCAACACGAAGGTTTTTATATCAACTTAATTGTATGCACGAAATCTACTACTAATCACTCGGTAGTTATGCAAAAATGGACACACTCGTCCCACATATGAAAATCATATTGAAAACCATTTCATCACAATTTAAGTTATTAACAAAACGTAAAAGCATACTAAACAACTTTTCTTTTGAAATGGATCGCCACGGTCCTAGCATGGATTCATTCATGCCATGCATGTAAAGTAATTTCCTACTTTAAATAATGTGCAACAAAAAGGTTTGTACATATCTCAAAAGAAGTTTAAACGACATCCAACTCCAAAAATTTCCTTTTTAACCATAAAATGACATGGAACAAAATTCACCAACAAATTTCGCACGTGTCACTTTATTTCACAAAAATGGTGAAACGATCCATAAATACACTTTGGTCAAAATATAAAATGATTTGCGGCAGTTCCAAGTTTAAAGACAAAATAACAACATGCTTTCATTCTTTGAAGATATGGGCTAAAATATTGTGACGAAACTGTTAAAGACAAAATAACAACTATGATTAGGGAACTGTTATTTGAAGGGCATGAGAAAAGGAATCATTGAGTATGTCATGGTTAAAGAGTTGAAAGAGCTAATTTCGTGCGACCAGTCTAAAACTGGCACATATTAGCGAGCCGTTCTTTTAAAGCATCTTCGATGGTTTCAAGATGGAATGGAAACAGGTGGTCGAACGTGATGCCCTGGTTGAAAGACCTTTGGAATAGATTTGGTATTGTCGTGGGAAATGTTTCACGCGATTGTGTCGTTCAGTATTCGATCAATGGGAATAGTTTGAGCGAGCTTGGTCACTTCTCCTTGTGGGAGTGCAAGTGAATTTTGGAGGTAATTTCTAACTAGTGGAATCATCAGATGGATGTTGTGAGAAATATAAATGTGCGTCCGTAAGGTAGGATCAGCTTGAGTGAGCGGATTATGCGGATGTTAAGCTGTGCAAGTCTTCTCCATATAATCATGTATGGGAACGGGTTATGGCGTTATGATTGATATGTGTTGGATCACTGATTGGTAACTATTGTTGCATGTGTGATCAGTGTGGATTCAGGGAAATGCTATTTGTGCCAGACGAACGCTATATTGGCGGGATTGCGATTTTTTCTTTTTGAAATAAATGTTATTCGGTGGTGAGAATAAGGTAACGATATAAGGACGATCTTGTGTGATGTCGACGAAGGGAGTGGTTGGTCTCTGTTTATAGATTCGGGTTGTTGTAGCATTGACTCCAGTGGAGTTGCTTTCTTTTAAGAGAGTAATTTGGTGTGATTAGTATAGTAGACCAAGGAGATTGCAAGTATGTATGCTTTGCGTATTACCGACCTAAGAACGTTGTAGTTGACCGAGGAGCGATTTCCAAGAATGTCGTACGTTGTCGGTTCTGATCAGAAATGTATAGATAAGTGAATGGGACTAAGATGATTGGATTGAAAAGTATGAGTATTTTCAATCTCAAGTCGGGGGAACAGCTGGATGGGAAAACGTTCCCATGGAATGGAGTAGTGTGGTTCAAGAGGAAAGTGAGTTGGGCCACATTGTAATGGATTAATGGCAGTTATCGAAAGAATTGGGGAAATAATGAATGAGTTAAAGGTACCCGGGGAAGTTATGGAACATTCATGGTGTGTTTCAATCCTTATTTTAGAGAGTGTTGGTTGGAAGGCAGTATGGTGTATCTTTGCAAACAATGAGAATGATTGAGGAGTCGGATTTTGTTGTATCGTTGGAAACAATCATTGGGCTGGATGGTCGAGAATTTGAAAGGCAAAGGAGTTGGTCTTGTAGAGATGTAATTGCAACTCCTTAAGAAGTATTGGGCAATGTAAGAATTGGAATCAGAAGCTAACTCCAAATTTCAGCATGTGTCCTACAATGGAATTCCGAGGACGGAATTCTTTTGAGGGGGAAGTATTGTAACACCCTAAGTCCTTGAAATTTTATCCTTTTGGAAATCTTGGGGCTAAAGTGTGAAGTGTGTAACTTTTAGGATTTAGTGGCAAATCTGAAAATATATATATGTGTAAAATGGGGTGAAACCCTAAATTATTTTTGTTTGGGTAAAAATTCACCAGCCTCGACCACGACAAAGTAAGGAAAACATTTATTACACTTTTTCATAGTAAGGAAAAATCATCGTACTTTATCCCCTGATTAAAATTGAAATCGAAAGTTACTCACCTCACGACACTCGACCATGATGTCGTCTAGTTCACACGACTGTCGTATGGAACCTTGCGACCTCGACCGACTAACATGAGGTATTTCTGTTACGTTTTCAGTGTTTTAATGCAGGAATCAATGTCATTGATGATCAACGGCTATAACCGACGAAGGCCTTTATGAGCATTTAACCCAGTGACTGTTACGACCGTTACACAAAGCATTTAAGGAGTCAATTAAAGCACCCGAAGACTATAAATACCAAGCTCAATCACCATTTCGAGGGGCATCACACATTTCACATCTGAGACATCCTGAAAACAACTGAACTCTGAAGAACACGCAAAGCAAAGAATTCTCTCTCAAGCAGATTGCTCTCGACGCACGACTTACACACACGACACATTGTGTTTACACACGACGCACTTGTTTTTTACCTTCGATACACTTGTTACTTTACATTTAAAGTCTTTCTTTCATTTGTATTGTAATCTTTGTACTCTCGACACCCGAAACACAAGGATATCGCCCCTGTTTGGCGACCATAGTGCAGCGATGACTTCCACAGTCGTCCGCGGGTTTATTCCTCGTTGAGGTTTTCCCGTGTCACCAAAATCTCTGTCTCATTTACATTTTTTTGCCTTTGTCGTACGGTTTGTCGAAAGATTCCTATTCTTTAGTTGTTAAGCTCCACAATCAACCTTAAGTTATCCTTCTGGACGATTTTTGGCATTAATAGTTTGGCGCCTACCGTGGGGCCTCATCTAGAAAAAATCTTCGACAAACGTGCGTCTTACTAACGGTTTATTGGAGTTTCCCCTTGTTTCTGTTTCAGGAAAATGGTAGCCCATGGAAATCAAGAGCAGCTCATTGCCCATATGTATCAGGAGTTGGAAGTGGCGCGAAATCAAATCAATGTCATGGCTGAGCAAAGTCGAAGGACAACTGAGGAAATCGCGCGGCTGAGGAATCCATTCGGACCGTAGAACGGTCCAAGACCATTCGTTCAAAACCCAGGTCAAGGATCGTTCGGTCAGAATCCAGGATCCGCTCCATTCGTCCATAATCCAGGATTCGCTCCATTCCTTCAGAATCCAGGACCAGGACCGTTCGGTCAAAATCAGCAGCCAGGTCAATTCATGTAGAACCAGCAACCGGGATCGTTCATCCCAAATCCCCAGTTCAGGACGGTCCCTCCTCAGCATTTGAGACCTCCACCCATGAATAATGGGTCTCAACCATTCTTTGTCCCTTTTAATGGGAACGCCAATGGCTCGTCGTATGGAAATGGCACAAGTTCGGGGATTAACCCTCCAACCGGTGCGAATCCCAATCCTAACGACCCTGTTGCTCAGTGGTTGAAGATGCTGGAGGACCAGAATGAGCGCGTCCTGTCCTTGCTCGCAACGTTGCCAGGGGCAGCCGTGCTTGTTGATGTTGAGCCTCGTTCAGGATTTCAAGCGTCGCCTTTCGTCGACACGATCGCGATAGTCGACGTCCCGAAGAAATATAATATCCCCGCCTTCACGCCCAAATATTCGGGGATAACCGATCTGACGGAGCACATCGCGCAATACAAGCAGTTGATGTGGACGATCTCGATCCCACATATGTATCAAGAGGTGTGCATGTGCAAAAGTTTTGGCGCGACTCTTACGGGTCCTGCTCTCCAGTAGATGATTAATCTCAAACCCAGATCCATTGGGACATTCGCCGAGTTAGTCAACCAGTTCTCTCAGCAATTCGCCAGTAGTCGCAAGATGGAGAAGCAGACCAGTGACCTGTATTATGTCATTCAGAAGACCGGTGAATCCATCTGAAATTATTACAACAGATTCAACGCATAAATGATCAGTGTCTGCAACTACGACGTCAAGACCGCGATCGAAGCCTACAAGCGTGGTCTAGACGACAGTTCGGGTTTATACACCGATTTGACCAAGTATCCCCCGGAGAATTTCGAAGATGTCCGAGCCAGAACCCTTGCTTATATGAGGGTGGAAGACGACACTGCCTTTTGTCGAAAGCATGTCGACGACAAAAGGTCGTTATCTGTAAAGAAGCCCGAGTTCAAGACAAAGGCAGTATCCAAGTCAGAACCTGCACGACAAATCTCGAACGTCCGATTCAAGACAAAAGCGGAATCCAAGACTGCGATTAAATTTCCTCAGTACCCTAAGATATCCTCCTACGGATTCAAAGGGACTACTAAGGACTTGGTCGAGGCTCTGAAGACCGTCCATGCGACCATCCGGTGGCCAAAGAAGTTCGACCAAGATGACGATAAAAAAGACAAATCGAAGTGGTGCGACTTCCACGTCGACCACGGTCATATGACAGAAGACTGCATAGCTCTCAAAAAGGAGCTGGCATATCACGTCCCGAAAGGCAATCTCAAAGACATCATCGACGATATCGTTACTCCAGCTAACGACGCTCGACCACCGACTCCCAATCATGCGAAGGTCGTCAATTGCATCACTGGTGGTTCCGACGTATGCGATCTGACGTATTCCGCAGCCAAACGTCACACCAGCCAGGCACCTGACGATCGGCCTATCCCGCGTTCATCAAGACCCAAAGGAGATCTGGAGTTAGAAGCCATGAAGATTTCATTCGACCAAGACGACCTCGGTGACTCGTATCAGAAGCATCATGACGGGTTGATCATTCAACTCACGATTGGTAATTGTTTAACTCGGCGAGTCTTGGTCGATGGAGGCAGTTCAGCGAATGTCATTTTCCTCGATACCATCAGGTCCATGGGAATCGATCGATCTGAAATCATCCGACGCTCGACAACCTTGGTCGGTTTCAATAGAGACGCCACGAGTACCTTTGGAGAGATCATCTTGCGCGTCTATGTAGGAGGAATCAACAAGCAGACCAAGTTCAGCGTCATCGACTGTGCGTTGGCCTATAACATCATCTTAGGTCGATCATGGATCCATGAAATGAAATCCGTTCCCTCGACGTATCATCAGACCATGAAGTTCCCGACGCCTTGGGGAATCCAAGAAATCAAGAGTAAGCCGAAAGTCGCTGTTAATGCCAAAAATCGCACAAAAGTACAACTTAAGGTCGATGTGGACATTTAACAACTAAAGAAACATATCTCAAGCCAAACAACATAATTGCGAGGAAAAAATAAATAAGACGAGAGATTCGGTGACGCGGAAAACCCCGAAATGAGGGAAAAAATCGCGGTCGACTTCGTGAGAGTCGACGGTGCATTATGGTCGCCAAACAGGGGCGAAAGTCCTTGTGTTACAGATGATTTGTATACAACAGATTACAAATAAATGTAAATGAAAACTTAGTCGTGTGCAAATGACGTGTGTCGTGCGTAAATCGTGCGAAAAAGTATGCTTGTCGTGCGGTTTGTACTGCTGTCGTGCGAAGATGCTTTTGCGGTATTCGTGCGAATGTCTTGTGAATTACTATGTTTCTGGTGTAGAGTTGCTAAGGAAGTCGATGGAGAAAATTGGAATGACCCCGAATTGGTTGCAGCGTCTATTCTTTTATAGCTTCCGTTGGCCATTAATGGTGCCTTTATGGCGCACTTTGTAACCGTTGCCGGGCTCTGAATGCCATTGATGATTGGTTTTGTAACCACTGTCGGGCCATTAATGTCATTGACGATTCTTATGTTACTAGTCGTTGTGCCATAAATGCCCGTAGACCTGCATAAATGAACAAAAGAAACGGCTGTTGACCATGAATGGTTAGTGAAATCGTAAGACCGTCTTAAGTTCAGGACGTCGATCTTATGGAGCATACGACCGTTGCCGAAATACAAGACCATGCATATGGCTGTAAATGTCTTTTAAGACCTTATCTTAATATAAGAATGGTCTTATGGAAATGTCGTAAGATCATTTGGTCGTAAGACTAAGATGATGATGTCGCAGGATTAGGTCGGAAGACCAGAGCGATATAAGACCGATGACAGGAGACTATCGACGTAAGACCGATGAGTCATAACTAGCGACATGTAACTGGCGACATAAGACTAGTGACGTAGGACTGGGGACATAAGACCAATGACGTAAGACATAAGACTAGTGGTACAGGACTAGTGACATAAGACTAGTAACGTGTGACTGGCGATGTGTAACGCGCGACACGTGTAACATGCGATGCGTGTCGAGCGATCATGAGATGTAAAGTCACTATCCTGAGTGACTATTGACACATGATGTCTTTTAATAGTAAACTATCGTATGTCGGGGATATGGTAATAATGGGTATTACCCTTGTCGGTCGGGGGTATGACTTTTGTAGATATTCTTGGTCATGGGTCATGTCGAGGGAGTTTCTCAAGTCGGTCGAGGGTGTGATTTTTTTACCCAAATAGTTAGCCCCCCGATATATGAATTTCAAAGCCATTTGAATTTCAGATCTCGCACCAAAGTAAAATGATGAGTCGTGTCATTTCTGCTAATTGGATCGTTAGAAGACAACCGAATTGGTCAGCTAAAATCGCGAGACCAGTCGATAGTGTTAAGTAAGTAGCGGCGACCGAAAGATGATCTTTAATGCGCAAGATACTTGTGGAGTTCATCCGACTGTAGTAAGACGACCTTAAAACGTAAGGAACCGACGATGATCGTAAGACGATCAAAATGAGACGTCTGGGACGGGAAACAATCGTAAGACGATTGGGCCAAAATATAGTTTGGTGATGATCATAGAATGATCGGACCAATCTAAGATTCTTGCGATGCAGTCGCTAGAAATTTATGTCCTGGCGTTCTGAGCCGATACGGTTGTTATGGACTTGTGATCTGGCGTTCACAGCCAATACGGTCGTTAGAGACACATGATCTAGCGTTCCGAGCTGATACGGTCGTTAGAGACCTATGTTCTGGTACTTACTGCCGATACGGTCGTTAGAGACCTAAGATCTGGCATTTACAGCAGATACGGTCGTTAGAGACCTATGATCTGGCGTTTACAGCCGATACGGTCGTTAGAGACCTTTGATCTGGTGTTCATAGCCGATACGGTCGTTAGAGACCTAAGTTACGTCGTGTCTAGCATTTTTAGCTATAATCGGTAAAATTTTACCTTACTCATGATTGTATGATTAATCCCGCGACTTGCCTTTCTTGGCGATCCTGAGATTAAAGCATGCGAGTCGCATTTAGTGGCGACTTTTGCGTTTTGACATGCGTCTTAGCATGACTGGTGGTTGTACAAGTCGTCTTTATTGAAGACATATGCCATGACTAGCGATGAGATTTCATCATGCGAGTCGTTTTTTATTGGCGACCGAGAATTTTAACTTGTGTTTGTCGTGACTGGCGATCACAAAAAATGTGAGACGACTATAAGTTGCAACCTGCGTTTGCCATGATTGGCGATCATAAGAAAAAACGTAAGTCGTCTTTTACTGACGACTATAAATTGCAACCTGCGTTTTGCCATGACTGGCGATCGTAAGAAAAGATGTAAGTTGTGCAGACTTTGTTTGAAGAAAGACTTTGGAAGTAATCGGGCGACTGAGCCGAACATACGTCCCAAGTTACAGATTGTAAGTCTTGAGACTTCGAATTCGTAACACCTGCTGTGATCGTAAGATCCATGTACCAAATTGCGAGATAGAGTTTTCGAGGCATGATTTGAGGGTCATGATTTTGTCCTTTCACGATGCATTTGTCGTGACTTTGTGGTCTGAAAGACGCTATTCTGTTACGACGTAAATCGTAAGACTGACGTGCGATCCTGCGAACCTGCATAATAAGATACAGGGATGGTCGTTGGTTTGACCAACGACCCTTCGATGCTTAAGTCAGTAATCGTTCGTCGAAGTAATTCGAAAGCAAAAAATGAAATAAAAGGCACAGTAATCCAGCTACGTGGGGGTGCAGTCGTAGATTTGTCACTGCGGTCTTCAGACGTACGATCATTCAGGGATCGTTGTCGCGCACGATCCTGGAAAGAATTCCGAATCTGTATAGAATGTCAGTTTGGATAGAGGAGAGGACCTTTTAGCCCCGAACCTGGGAGTAGGCGTCTGAGGTCATCCCATTCATAGAAATCATTTTAAAAGACTAAAAGGATAAAATATCTTGCCTCGGGGGCAGGATGTCCATTCCTTACCTTATGAAAGGTCACGGAATTAAGGATGTAACCAAAACTTTAGAAAGTTGGTATACCGTACCCGAGTGCCGTTTGACTGGCGTTATGTACCTGGTGACATTCGTCGTTAGCTATTGGAGGATTTCCTCTGTCGTGGGATCTGATTGCCCCCGAGTCGTGAGCTATCTCTATGCCCACGATTAGTTGTTGAAACCTGTAGGGTCGAGCGGGGTACATCATTCTACCCCCTGTGGTGATTGTAAGACGATACCCAGATTTGCCTTTTCTGGCACAAGGGTAGATTAGATCATATCATGTGCAGTCGCCACGATGCTGGTTTCACCTTTGAGGCTTCAATGTTGCTTTATAACAATCTTGGGCGGTCTTTTGCTCGCTTTTGATCTCTTGCACTCCCCATGGCGTTGGGAACTTGATCGTCTGATGAAGTCGTAGAGACTTTGTTTCTCACGATATAAATCGTAAAACCTGTACTTAAGTCGTAGAGACTTTTTATTTCTCACGATGTAAATCGTAAGATCTGTATTCATATGGTCTTGCGAGCCTGCAATGTAAAATCGGGGGTGGTCGTCGATTTGACCAATGATCCTTTGATGCTTAAATCAACATTTGTATATTAGATCATAGTAATTGAACGAGGAGAATATACTTAGAGTATATATATACAGTTGTTCTAAGTGGGACGTCACAGTTACCCGTTACACGGAGTCGATAGGCGCCTTTTTCCGAGGACTTTTGAAATCAAATGCGGTGTTTTTCAGTTTGTGAAGTGTGCTCCGAGTCCCTTGGATGATGCGATACATGCGATACTTTGACGGAGCATTTTTTTATCAGGGGGTCTTGACAATTTGCCATATAGCTGAAAAAACTTTACAAGATCGTTAAAGCGATATGTGTGTTGGCTTTAGATTTTCTCTAGATGGGGTCCCACGGATGGCGCCAAACTGTTAATGCCAAAAATCGCAAAAAAGTACAACTTAAGGTCGATGTGGACATTTAACAACTAAAGAAGTGTATCTCAAGCCAAACAACATAATTTCGAGGAAAAAGTAAATAAGACGACAAATTTGGTGACGCAGAAAACCCCGAAACGAGGGAAAAAACCGCGGTCGACTTCGTGAGAGTCGACGGTGCACTATGGTCGCCAAACAGGGGCGAAAGTCCTTGTGTTACAGACGATTTGTATACAACAGATTACAAATAAATGTAAATGAAAACTTAGTCGTGTGCAAATGACGCGTGTCGTGCGTAAATCGTGCGAAAAAGTATGCTTGTCGTGCGGTTTGTACTGCTGTCGTGCGGTTTGTACTGTTGTCGTGCGAAGATGCTTTTGCGGTATTCGTGCGAATGTCTTGTGAATTACTGTGTTTCTGGTGTAGAGTTGCAAAGGAAGTCGATGGAGAAAATTGGAATGACCCCGAATTGGTTGCAGCGTCTGTTCTTTTATAGCTTCCGTTGGCCATTAATGGTGCCTTTATGGCGCACTTTATAACCGCTGTCGGGCTCTGAATGCCATTGATGATTGGTTTTGTAACCACTGTCGGGCCATTAATGTCATTGATGATTCTTCCGTTACTGGTCGTTGTGCCATAAATGCCCATAGACCTGCATAAATGAACAAAAGAAACGGCTGTTGACCATGAATGGTTAGTGAAATCGTAAGACCGTCTTAAGTTCAGGACGTCGGTCTTATGGAGCATACGACCGTTGGCAAAATACAAGACCATGCATATGGCTGTAAATGTCTTTTAAGACCTTATCTTAATATAAGAATGGTCTTATGGAAATGTCGTAAGATCATTTGGTCGTAAGACTAAGATGATGATGTCACAGGATTAGGTCGGAAGACCAGAGCGATATAAGACCGATGACAGGAGACTATCGAAGTAAGACCGATGAGTCATAACTAGCGACATGTAACTGGCGACATAAGACTAGTGTCGTAGGACTGGGGACATAAGACCAATGACGTAAGACATAAGACTAGTGATACAGGACTAGTGACATAAGACTAGTAACGTGTGACTGGCGATGTGCGCGCGACACGTGTAACATGCGATGCGTGTCGAGCGATCATGAGATGTAAAGTCACTATCCTGAGTGACTATTGACACATGATGTCTTTTAATAGTAAACTATCGTATGTCGGGGATATGGTAATAATGGGTATTACCCTTGTCGGTCGGGGGTATTACCCTTGTCGGTCGGGGGTATGACTTTTGTAGATATTCTTGGTCATGGGTCATGTCGAGGGAGTTTCTCAAGTCGGTCGAGGGTGTGATTTTTTACCCAAACAGTCGCCCGTGACTGTTATAAGACCACCCTGAAGCTGCAAAAGTAGGCCATCTAGCAGTTGTGGGTCGAAGGAATTGTCCTAAACCAAAGCGAGTATGACTAGAAAACATTCGTAAGTTCGTCTCTCGATCCTTACCTTAAAGACAAACTAATATCTTTCTTGCAGGAACATGCCGATTGTTTTGCCTGGTCACACGAAGACAAGGTCGGCATAGACCCTGGCATTATTTCCCATAAGCTCAATGTCGGCTCATCAGTTAAACCTATCAAACAAAAGCGTTGGAATTTTACTCCTGAAAGGAATAAGGTAATAAATGATGAGGTCGACAACCTCCTCAAGGCAAGAAAAATTTGAGAAATAAAATACCCCGACTGGCTTGCTAAGGTCGTGGTCAGTAGAAAGGTCCTTGTCGTATCTCAAAAGTCGTGGGTAAGGTTGCCTATCGGCTCCAAACCCTCGACAATCAAGATACCTACGTAGCTGGAATACAACGCATCTGAAAATGTATTTCTTCTAAACCCTTTTTCTACTTTCATACGACAATCGGAGGGTCGTTGGCTAGCCAACAACCAACCTCTGATCTTATTTTTTATCGCAGGATAGCACGACATCGATTGCTAAGTCTACTACGCGACTTTTGTTTCGCAAAATCATATGACATAAATGATCGAGTCTACGACTCGGTTCTCCCTTCGCAGGAACACATGATTCAAGGTCATCGTATGATCTAGTTGTACGATCGTAAGGTCTAACGACCCCATGATCTAAGTTTTTAACTTAGAAGAACTTTGTGTTCCGAATGAATGCTTCGATTGCATGTGCTCATGTTCGCAGGAACACATGATTCAAGGTCATCGTATGATCTAGTTGTACGATCGTAAGGTCTAACGACCCCATGATCTAAGTTTTTAACTTAGAAGAACTTTGTGTTCCGAATGAATGCTTCGATTGCATGTGCTCATGTTCGCCAATGCGAATTAAAAGTATCAAAGTCTTACGACTTATGTTATAATCGTTGTGTTACAGTGGATACTGTTAATGCCAAAAATCGCACCAAAGTACAACTTAAGGTCGATGTGGAATTTAACAACTAAAGAAAAGAATCTTTTGGCAAAGCGTGTGTAATCCCTAATCTAATCAAGTAACAATGATGTAAACACTTTGATCTTCATAGATTTAGAGAAATATACAAGAATAGGAGTTGAGATCTACTTTCTCTCTCTCTAGAAAGTCATCCCTCTTAATGCTCACCTCTCTCAAAACACACGTATGAGACTATTACAAATGACTTGCTTGATTACAACTCTATTACACACACATTATATACCTCTTTGACTTTCCACATTAGTTACTTTGACTTTGACATCCATCACCCTTACTTTGACTTTTACAAGATATTTGACTATTTACAATTGTACAAATATACAATAAATCTTGAATACATTTTATGCACTAACAATCCCCCCCTATGGATTCAAGATTTAAAAATTTGATGACGATAGTCTTCAGCTCTTTGTGATCTTCAGATCTTCAACATTTTAAGCACTTTGAACAATCTCCCTCTTCGCTTTGAAGGAAGAACAATCTTTGAAAAGTAACTCTGAAGAATCTTCAAGTAGGCGTTGTCTTCAGAAATCCAATCTGACTGCTTTAGTCTTTAACTGGATCTTCAAAATCAAATAATCATCAAAGTCGTGAAACACAATCTTCAAATCTTTGCGGTTTTGGTCAAAGTCTTTAAACAGAATCTTCATCTTCTTGAATCTTCGAATCACATATCTTTGAATCATTGTAGCACGGATCTTTGCATCTTTGAGATTTGAAATACATCTTCGGTCTTTGAACATGAAATGGCTTTTTGAGCTTTAACGGGGTTTTGAGCTTTTCGAATATCTTGAACTGCGTATCTTCATCTCTTCAACAATAACATTCTTTGAACTTTGAATCTTTGTCGAATCATCTCGAAACATCTTGAAACATCTTGACACATCATGTACTTTTTATCTCAAGCTTCTTGACTTCTCTTTATCATGAAATTGAAACTCTCAAATCTTCTCCCCCTTTTTGATGATTGTGAGCATCATGATCATCAAAATTCTCTTTTCAATTTCAGCAATCCTTGAATACCAATAACAATCTCCTCCTTCTGATCTGAATATCCGTCAATTCCAAAAATATTTATCCGAATCTTTTCAAATTCAGACAACAGTAACGTGGTAACCCTGAAACAACGAATGAATCAGTTATAATGCCTGTAAGTTGCACGGAGCCACTTAGTACAACGAATGCACTTTGGAAAGGAGCTTTTTGATGTTCACTCCTCCAGGGCTTCCATTCAATTATCGAAAAACCACAAAGGAATTTCTATGAACGTTATGACAAGAAAACATATTCCTTGTGTGTACGTGCAAGTGTAGAAAGAATGAAGCAACATATGCTTGAAAATTATAGGCTCAAATTGTGTAAACTGTTGAGACAGCAACAAGTTTTCCACGGACTCAATGTGCATGAATGAAGAGCGAAGGTGGGGCAAACTTCCTTCTTTTTCAATATCTAAACCTTCCGAGTGAAGATTAGATAGATAATATGCTGCGTCCCCAAGAAAATTGAAACATTCCTTTATTAAAAAAGAAATGAGTAGCTGGTGGGGTTAATGCAAGAGTTGGCATGGGCTAGTTGCCTGTTTCAATGATGGTCACCAAAGAATGTGAACCAATCAGTAATGTGGTTGCCTGGCTCAGAAAGTGGCTGGTGCAGAGTTCTCTTATTCTTTTAACTCTGTTCTCACACCCTCTTTCTGTTTTAATCCGCTCACTTCTACCCAAACTCTCATTTACATTTTACCTCAGCACAATGAGATACTCAACCGGATGAGTAATCTCCCCCACTCTTTGATTTCGACCCCTCACCCCTCAATCACTCAAGGATAACTTCTTGGGTAGGAAACACTGGTTAACGTGGATCCATAGAAGTTTTGTAAATCCTCACACTGATTCCCATGAAATTTTGTCCTAAAATGTTGCGTTGTTCAACAATTTATCTTGAACAATTAAAAATATCGGCATTTGATAATATTGCCATCAGAAAGTATGCTCCTTAATATAATGAAGATTTGAGCATTTGATCTTTGAAGATTTCTCAAAACAAGAATATTGAAAGAATGAAATGAATTCGAAAGACTTTTTGAGAATCTGACAATGTATCAATCAGATCAAATAACATGAATGATAATCATGTAAGGTTAGGGTATCAAAGAATTGGATATTTTGTTTATATGACCAAATATAAACAATCTTTGAATGAAACGCTTAAGTTCGAACGCTGAAATGAATATGATGCTCAATCAAAATTTGAAAATTCAAACGGGAGTATTACCATCGAAAAATGTTTCATTTTGAGACATGGTAATAACAAAGTCAATAAGAAGCTGAACCGATGTGTGTGAATACTTGAAAGTATAGAAAAGATAATACGCAAGTATTAATCTTTAGAAACACACAGTCAGAAATGATGTAACGAGAATCCGATATATATATATATATATATATATATATATGTATATATGAAAAACATTTAAAATCGCACTTCTAAAATTCATAAAATCTGTTTGAGAATCGAGAAGTGGTTTGAACATTTAGCAAAATACTTTTCATGCTTGAAAGTCGTTCTTCTTTCAAACAATCTCAGATTGAGTTCAGAAGATACTTACAGTGATATGTTTAAGCTCCCCCTCAAATCATGATAGACTGATTTAAAATCAGATAAGCTCCCCCTCAAAATCTGCAAGAGATCTTAATCGTGCAAGATTACTATATATAACAAGCAAAGTCTAAAACAATGAAGTACGAGTTCTAAACTGATGTTTTTAGAAGTCAAACTCGTTGAAGTACGGGTCCTAAACTGATATGTTTAGAAGCCATCGTTTCTTTGAAGTCCGGGTTCTAAACTGAGGTGTTTAGAAACCATAATATCTTTTTCTCCCCCTTAATGGTATATATACTCTTCAAAAATTTGCACCGCTTCTCTTCTGTTTTCATTCATGTGTGTGATATATATGTAACATTCAGCACAACACATTATGAACCTGCAAAACAGATTAAGCTGATTTTGGTACCCAATGGGACTTGGGTCCTAGTGTGTTAGGTGCAGATCTCTTTGAAGGAATACTGTAAGTACCGTACCAAAAATGAACATTTTCTTGCTTAATGAAATCATGAGTTCCACAAGAAGAACAACACAATTTCTTTTGTGCCAACCTAATCAAATAATTTGCAGAATATATAGGATTAGGTTTAGCGAAAGACTTACTTTTGTGAGCATTGTGCTTCTTGCTTACCTTCGGTGGAGGAACAGATGATTTCGGGGCATCTTTCTCAGGAGTAGATCCTTTAACTTTCCAAACCATCTTTACAGGCTTGTAGATAGGTGTATCTGAACTGGTAGTATCACGGTTGTAGAAAGGATTAGAAGGTCACATCTGATCTTTTGATTTGACAGACGTTGTCGAAGAAACAGAAGAACGTTCATGAACAGAACTAGAAGCAGTCTTTGATGAACAATCAGAATCAGTTGAACCATCATTCGGTGATTGAACAATAGTATCGGCACTAAATTGTTCAGATGACTTAACTCTGATCTTAATTGCTTTCAATTGCTTAACTTTACCGGATAGAACATTCCTTTCTTGAACAGTCAGGTCAAATGCGTTTTGTAGATCAGACTGGATCTTCTGCTCTTTCATAACCTCCGTTGCTAAAGCAGATAACTTCCTTGTAAGCTTTGTAATTTCAGCCTTAAAGATGTCTCTTTCTTCATCAAAACTGTTCTTAGATATTTCTTTGAAAATTTCCATGTTTTTCTTTTGAAAACACTTCTTTTCATTTTCAAAAATATCTCTCTGTTTAACAAAATCTTTTCTCTCCTTTTCCAACATTATTTCCAACTCAGATATTTTCTTTGAAAGCTCACTATTCTCCGTTTTAAAAGATATGCGTTCAGTTTCAAAAATAGCTTTCTCGTTCTCAAATTTTTCACGCTCAAGAATCAAAACTTTCTCAAAATCAAAAATTTGTTTTGGAAGTTTGATACATTTTAATTCCAAAACATTCTTTTCCTTAACACATTTCTTTGAAAAATCAGAAAACTTTTGTTGAAAAATATTTCTTTCGGTTTCAAAAGTATTTCTTTCTTTTTCAAAAACATATCTTTTCATTATCATCTCTTCTTTAAAATCATTTAAAGCTTTTGACAAATCAACATTCTTCTTTTCTAAAGAGATTATCAGGGTTGATTTGGAATCACATTCACATTGCTTCAAATCAGGTTGAGTCTTCAAGTCAGAAAGTTGTTGCTGGAGATCTTGATTATTCTTCTGTAATGTATTGATTTCAGCTTTCAATAAATTCTCTGACACTCTTCTTTCCTTTCTCATTTTTGTTTCCAAAACAGAAAGTTCTTTAGCAGACTCTAAATTCTTCTTCTTTAGATTACTGATCTCAGCATCCTTGCTTTTGATATCTTGAACAATCGTTGAGTTCTCCAACACACTCAACCTTTTGTTCAACTTTTCAATTGTTATCCTATAATTGACTCTTTTTTGTTCAAGATCTTGGATCTTTATTCTATTGTCTCTGTCCTTAAGTGACTCCCAACCATAATATTCATCATCATCCATTGTTACCTGAAAAGATTAAAAAAGATCGTTGTCAGATACTTCGTGAGAAGTAGAATTATGCACACACGATTAAAATCGATTAAAGTCAGAAAAAATTTCCAAAATTAAGATTTGAATAACAAATTATAAAATTTGTCGTTCAAGAATTAATTCCGAAAATTTAATGCGGAATACTGGACTTTAAGTCGGCAAACCTGCAAAAGATAAGAAAAATATATCAGTTTCGTGCAAAAGCAGGTAAAAATTGATAAAACGGACAAAAATTGAAAATTTACTAAAAATAGGGACTAAAATGACAAAATACGAAACTAAAACGAAAAATACGGACTAAAAGTGTAAAATACTATCACTTATAAAAGACAAGGACTAAAAATGACAAAAATCTAAAAATAAACTATAGGGGTTAAAAATGAACTAAAGTGAAAATAAAAACTACAAGGACTAAAAAAAATAAAAGACTGAAACTTAACTATGGGGACTAAATTTGACAAAATCTAAAACAATCTATAGGACTTAACAGAGACTAAACGAAAAGGACTAAAAATGTTAGAATTTAACGGTAAAACTAACAGAATGTTAACTAATTAGACTTAACAAAACTTAACGGACTCTAATAGAATAAGGACTAAAAATGAAACAAACATTGACGAAACTAACAAAACAACTAACGAATCTAAGAAGTCCTAACGGAAAAAGGACCAAAATTGTAACAGATTTAACGGATACTTAACGATGCCGTTAAAACACTCTTCATCGTCGACCTCAAAAACGCAAAACACGATCTGTGAGTTTCTTTTTCAAATTTCTCTTTCGTTTCTCAACCAAATTCGATGATTTTTGGTGCGTTGTGTTCCTTAGTCGAAAACAAGTCAAATACAATCAATAAGAATCGATCATGCAACCAAGATTCGACGTGTACAACTCAAGAATAACTCCGGCGAGAATCACGTTTCATGCGACAGTTAGACTAATACGACATTTAGTTGCATACGACAGTTATGATGGCATGTAGTGTACGACAGTTATGAGTATATATGGCGTCCGACAGTTATGAGCTAGTCGGATGAAGCAGGTGCGACAGTTATGAATTTTCCGGCCAAATATGCAGATTCCGGCGAGTTTTCCGGCAATTCGTTTTTCCGACGAACAACTTACAACACTTCAAAACTATCGATTTCTTGCTGTTTTTCGAAACAAAAACTTGCACAATGATCGAAATATCACAACGAAATGATATGTGGTTGTTTGATTATCAGATTTCAACGAAAAATGAAATCAATCTTCATCTTTAACGTGAATGACGAAGAACACACAAAATGTCGAACTGAGATCTGCTGTACGAACTGATATGTTGCTGAAATTTCGATATGAATTCTGTAATCACTTGAGAAACACAAAATGATCAGATGTGTGTTGACATACAGAATCAAATAACACTTACAAATCAAAATTGATTTCAGAAACGTTAAAAGGTTTCCATGAACAGTAAACCTAAAAACATTTTAAAATCACAAATTTGTTGTTTAAAAATCAAAAGTTTTGATTTAAAATTGTTTCAAACAACAAATTATATCAGTTTCTTAACTTGAATCAATCAAAAACACGCACGAATTCCAGAATTTGAAGATTTTTCAAGCAAAATCTAAAAAAAAACTCAAGAACTCATCAATTTCTTCAAAAATTGACAAAAAATTCTTCAATTCGTGCATAATTCGGTCTGATCTAGCTCTGATACCACTTGTAATCCCCAATCTAATCAAGTAACAATGATGTAAATACTTTGATCTCCATAGATTTAGAGAAAGATACAAGAATAGGAGTTGAGATCTACTTTCACTCTCTAAACTCTCTCTCTAGAAAGTCATCCCTCTTAATGCTCACCTCTCTCAAAACACACGTATGAGACTATTACAAATGACTTGCTTGATTACAACTCTATTACACACACATTATATACCTCTTTGACTTTCCACATTAGTTACTTTGACTTTGACATCCATCACCCTTACTTTGACTTTTACAAGATATTTGACTCTTTACAATTGTACAAATATACAATAAATCTTGAATACATTTTATGCACTAACAGCGTGCGACAAAGACGAAAATGTAAATGAGACAGAGAATTTGGTGACGCGGGAAAAACCTCAACGAGGAAAAAACTCGCGGACGACTGTGGAAGTCGTCGCTGCACTATGGTCGCCAAACAGGGGCGATGTCCTTGTGTTTTGGGTGTCGATTGTACAGAGATTACAATACAAATGAAAGAAAGATTTCGAAATGTAAAGTAACAAGTGTTTTGAATGTAAAACAATGTGCGTCGTGTGTTTAAACTGTGTGTCGTGCGCTGATGTCGTGCGTCGAGAGCGATTCTTCTAAGAGCGATTTCTGTGCTTCAAGTGTTCTTTTGAGTTCGAGTGTTTTTGTCTCTTGTTCGATGTCCCTTGAACTGAGGATTGAGCTTGGAATTTATAGTCTTCAGGCGCTTTAATTGGCTCATTAAATACTTCGATAACTGTCGTAACGGACGTCGTCTTTACTGCTGTTAATGGCTTTCATTAGTTATAGACGTTGTCCATTAATGACGTTGACTCCTGCAATAAACACTAAACAAACGTAACAGTTGTATCACACGTTAGCTAGTCGAGGTCGCATGGCTCTATGAGACGATCGTGTGAAACGTATGACATCGTGGTCGAGTGTCGTGAGGTAAATAACTTTTGATCTTAACTTTAGTCGGGGATAAAGTGCTATGATTTTACCTTATCAGAAGTAACAGAAGTGAGTGCTTTTACTTACCTTGGTCGTGGTCGAGACTGGTGAAATTTTGCCCAAACAGTTTGCCCCAAAAATTTGAAAGTAGAATGCTAAATTCAAATTTTAAATTTTGTCAGTCGGACGCATAAAACTATGACACGTGTCGAAAGTTATTTTAGTTGCTTTGGGACTAGACTGGTTCAATTCAAACTAGAGAGGGAAGTCGAAGAGGGGATGAGATCGTGATGTCATGCTGACGTACGATGGTGCTTAGCAGCTGTCATGGCCAGGTGTCAGCGATCTGCGTGGTTATACGAAAAGACAGGACGCGTGTCGATCATCGAAGGATTCGACCTGATACGATCGATCGCTTAAATAGAGATTTTGATGGATCATTTCCTTTTATGGCTTTAGGGTGAGATTCTTTTTCTGAGTCCTTACCGCCATTCTTCCGATTTTCTCTGAAATTGCTAGGATTTCTGACTATTTCGAAGTTTTTGAGCTATATAAGGTATAATTTCTCGCCCTTCCATTCATTCTTGACTAAGGCATTCGTGCTTTGAGTTCATCACTTTTAAGTTTTATTATGTGATGTTCTTCTGTTGTATGTTCTCAGGAAGATCGTTGACAAAGGTGCCAACCATCTCTGCTAGGAGAATGGCACGACCTGAGCGTATCTGCAAAGGAAAGATGCAAAGGGACCCTGATCGCTGTGTCGGGGTTTTACTGAGGACAGGGACGACGACTCTGAAAGGGATGCTTTCAAAGGTTGATGACTTATCGAGAGTCACTATGCCTGAAAAGGTGAAGGCATTGATTGCGATTGACCCGATGTCCGTTGAATCTGCGCATCTGGCGACGATGTCCTCTGCAACCATGTCGACCCCTTCGTCAGCCGACAAGGGCAAGGGTGCAAAGATGGGAGAGGGTGAGAAGAAAGTCACTACGGTCAACTTTATGTTTCCGTTGGACCTCTTAACTGTCCATGTACTTGACGGGATGGAGTCGTTTCCGCATATGGGGAAATATCAGCCCCTATCTTTCGAGGAGCGTTTTCGAGGGATCTCTGTCGTGAAAACGGGATCACGTATAGCCATACAGGCGTTCGTTGTAAGTTTTTCTTTCAAAACTCGTTTTTTCAATGTCTTTCTCAGTTTTCATCGGACGCTTGCTAACATATTTCTTTTGTTTTTACAGATGTTTCGATCTCTCCTCGTTCGATATGCGAGGACAGAGAAGACGTTGGATCGGAAGTTGATCGTTGAGAGTGTCATATTCCATCCTCCAACCTTAACCTTAATCTTAAGAGCCGTATTCTTAAGATACTGCGGACTTACCTTCACGACGTGTCGTGGCGTAGGATGTCTTTCATACTCGTTTGATCCTTGCATAAGTTTTTTAATGCGCTTCAGGGACGACGAGGATTCTAAGGTCGAGACTTCGGGTAAATATGCGGCCGAAAATCTAGCCTTAGGACAAGTTTCTGTTTTACGAATTTTTCCTACCTGATCGTTAGTGATCGAGTTGTCTAATGTAATTATGTTTAAGAATGAAGTTTCGTGATATTTTTCATTGTTCACTGCAAGTAATTGTCGGAAGTAATTTCAATTGTATGAATACACTTGTAAATCGAATACAACTGTAGATACGTGTGTTGATGCCAAAAATCGCACAAAAGTACAACTTAAGGTCGATGTGGACATTTAACAACTAAAGAAACGTATCTTGAGCCAAATAACACAATCGCGAGGAAAAAGTAAAAGAGACAAGAGATTTGGTGACGCGGAAAACCCCAAAACGGGGGAAAAAACCGCGGTCGACTTTGTGAGAGTCGACAGTGCACTATAGTCGCCAAACAGGGGCGAAAGTCATTGTGTTACAGGTGATTTGTATACAACAGATTACAAATAAATGTAAATATAAACTTAGTCGTGTGCAAACGACGTGGGTCGTGCGTAAATCGTGCGAAATAACTTGTCGTCGTGTGGTGTGAACTGTCGTCGTCAGGTGGTTCGAACTGTCGTCGTGCGATACTTGCATGTTCGAATGCCTCGTTGTATTAAGAGAAAAATATAGAAGTGAGTATAATTAGCTCTGTCTGTTCTCCCTTTGCTCGAAGGTGGAGCAGTCTATATATAGCTTCGGTCGGTACTGAATGTGCTTTAATTGTTGGTCTTGTAACCGCTGTCGACATTAAATGCGCTTTGATGATTGTCTTTGTAACTGCTGTCGGGCTCTAAATGGCATTGATGATTCGTCCGTTACTGGTCGTTGTGCCATAAATGTCTGTAGACCTGCATTAATGAACAAAAGAAACGGCTGTTGACCATGAATGGTTAGTGTAATCGTAAGACCATCTTAAGTTCAGGACGTCGGTCTTATGGAGCATACGACCGTTGTCGAAATACAAGACCATGTATATGTCTTGTAAGACCTTATCTTAGTATAGGAATGGTCTTATAAAAATGTCGTGAGACTAGGATAAAAATGTCGTAAGACCACTAGGTCGTAAGACCAAGATGATGATGTCGTAGGACCAGAGCAATATAAGACCGACGACATGAGACTGTCGACGTAAGATCAACGAGTCGTAACTAGCGACACGTAACTGGAGACATAAGACTAATAACGTAAGACTAGCGACGGGTGACTGGCGACATGTCGCTAACGATGTATGTCGTGCGACGTGTAACATGCGACACGTGAGGTGCGATCATGAGATGTAAAGACACTATCTTGAATGACTATTGACATAAGATGTCTTTTAATAATCAACTATCGTATGTCGGGGATAAGGCAATAATGGGTATTACCTTCATCGATCGGGGGTATGACTTTTGTAGGCATTAGGGTAATCGAAGTCCATGGGTCATGTCGAAGGAATTCCCCAGGTCGGTCGAGGGTGTGATTTTTTACCCAAATAGTTAGCCCCCCGAGATTTGAATTTCAAAGCCATTTGAATTTCAGATCTCGTACCAAAGTAAAATGTGTTTATACGGAGATGTGTCACTTTTGCTAAGAAAATCGACTTGGTTAGCTAAAATCGTGAGTCCAGTCGATGGTGTTTAAGTAAGTTGCGTCGATCGAATGATGACCTTTAATGCGCAAGATACTTGTGGTGTTCATCTGACGGTCGTAAGACGACCTTAAAACGTAAGGAACCGACGGTGATCGTAAGACGATCTTTATCAAAATGAGACGTATGGGTCAGGAGTCAATCGTAAGACGATTGGTCCAAAATAAAGCTTGGCGGCGATCATAAGATGATCGAACCAAGATAAAATTTAAGGATCTTGTGATATAGTCGTTAAAGACTTATGTTCTGGCGTTCCGAGCCGATACGGTCGTTATAGACTTTTGATCTGGTGTTTAGAGCCGATATGGTCGTTAAAGACCTATGATCTGGCGTTCGAGCCGATACGGTCGTTAGAGACCTATGATCTGGTGTTCGAGCCGATATGGTCGTTAAATACCTATGATCTGGCGTTCGAGCCGATACGGTCGTTAGAGACATATGATCTGGCGTTCGAGCCGATACGGTCGCTAGAGACCTATGATCTGGCGTTTAAAGTCGATACGGTCGCTAGAGACCTATGTTACGTTGTGTAAGTTTTGCTTTAGCGATAATCAGTAAATTTTTTTACCTTTCTATTGAACCTGAGTATTATTTGGACTCATACATGTCATGGACAGATGTAATGTCAAAAAATTCATTAAGTACAAAAATGAACAAGAAGTCGTGCGACTTGGGCATCCATTGTAATACCACGATTAGAACGTAAGTCATAAGACTTTTTGAATCGTATAAGCAAACATAAGCGCATGCGATCAAAGCATTCATTCAGAACATGAAATTTTTCTAAGTTAAAAAACTTAGCTTGTGGGATTGTTAGACCTCACGATCGTGTGATTTGATCATACGATGAATTTGAATCATGTGTTTGTTTGGGCAAAAATTCACGTCGTACGACCACGACCAGAGCAGGTAAGACGCGCGTTATAATCCAAATCTTGTATTATGATAAGGTCTCGACAAGAACCCAGAAAACATCCGTCGTCTCCCGTAAAAGGTAAGTCGTACGTTCCCCATAACGCTCGACCATAGTATCGCCCGTCCCGTACGACCATCGCGTAAGATCATTGTACCGACGACCAAAGCTAACGTTAACCTTGACTGTTACGTTTGTTAAGTATTTAATGCAGGAGTCAAAGCCATTAACAGCAAGCAGCCGTAACGGACGAAGAGCATTATGGATAATCACTCCGGCGACCGTTTCCAGCCGTTGTAGCCGTTGATCAAATCATTAATGGAGCTAGTTAATGACGCGATGACTATAAAAGACAAGCTAAAGCCTCATTTCAAGGCACATCAGTTAACATCCAATACACTTCAGCGAACATCACCACACAGCAGAGAAAATCATCCAAACTCATAGCAAAGAACATTCAAACTCTGGAGATTAAGTATTGAAAGCCAGAATCTTACAGCGAACTCAAGAACACTCGAAGGAAAGCTCAAGTATCGCTCTCGACGCACGACAACAGCCCTCGACCAACAGTTTACACTTTGTATTCACACACGACAAACACTTGTTTTCACATTTAAACACTTGTACTTTACATTTCGAAGCATTTCCTTCATTTATATTGTAACCTCTTTACGATCGACATCAGTACCGAAGGACATCGCCCATGATTGGCGACCATAGTGCAGCGACGACACCCACTGTCGTCCGTAGGTTTTTTCCTCGTTTGAGGTTTTTCCTGCGTCATCAAATTCCTTGTCTCGTTTATTTTTTCCCTCGTCGCACGTCTCGTCGAAAGATCCTTTCTTTAGTTGATTAAGTCCACATCGACCTTAAGTTGTCCCTTTGGTGCGATTTTTGGCATTAACAGTTTGGCGCCATCCGTGGGACTACATCTAGAGAAAATCCTCGACGAACGTGCACCCTACTAACAGTTTCTTGGAGTTTTTTCTACTCTCTATTGCAGGAACAATGGCAACCCCTGGAAATTCGCAGCAAGCTGTTGCTCAGATGTATCAGGAGCTCGAAGTCGCCAGGAATCAGCTCAATGCAATGGCAGAGCAGAATCGCAGAGCAACTGAGGAGATCGTGCAGTTAAGAAATCCTCTTGGGCCTCAAAATGGTCCTAGGCCGTTCGTGCAGAACCCAATTCCAAGATCGTTCGACCAGAATGGCCCTAGACCATTTGTCCCGAATCCAGGTTCATTCGCGCAGAATCAGCATCCAGGCCCGATCATGCAGAATCAACAGCCAGGGACGTTCAACCCAAATCCTCAGTTTGGGACAGTTCCTCCTCAGCACATAAGGCCACCACCAGTGAATAATGGGTCTCAGCCATTACAAGGGTCGCAGCCTTTCCAGCAAGGGTCGCAGCCGTTTCAGAGTGGACCGCAGCAATTCAACTATGGGTCGCAACCATATTTCATCCCGTTCAACGGGGATACCAATGGTTCGTCACATGGTAATGGCACTAGTCCAGGGACCAATCCCTCGACAGGGGCAAATCCTGATCTTAACGATCCCATCGCCCAACGTTTGAAGATGTTAGAAGACCAAAATGAGCGCGTCCTATCCTTGCTCGTCAGGTTGCCTGGGACAGCCGTGCCTGTCGACGTCGAGCCTCGCTCGGGGTATCAGGCGTCACCCTTCATCGACGAGATTGCCACCGTCGAGGTCCCAAAGAAGTATAACATTCCTTCCTTCACTCCCAAATATTCTGGTGTGACTGATCCGACTGAGCACGTCGCGCAGTACAAGCAGCTCATGTGGTCGATCTCGATCCCATTTATGTACCAGGAGGTATGCATGTGTAAGAGTTTCGGAGCAACTCTCACTGGTCCAGCTCTCCAATGGTTAATCCATCTCAAACCCAAGTCCATCGGGTCGTTTGCTGAGTTGGTTAACCAGTTCTCCCAGCAATTCGCCAGCAGTCGTAAGATGGAGAAGCAGACCAGCGACCTATATTACATTGTGCAGAAAGCTAATGAGTCTATTCGAAGTTATTTCAACAGATTCAATGCCGAAAATCAGTATCCGCAATTGCGACGTAAAAACCGCGATCGAAGCCTATAAGCGTGGTCTGGACGATAGTTCGGGTCTATACACCGACCTAACCAAGTATCCCCCAGAGACTTTCGAAGACGTCCGAGCTCGAACCTTGGCATATATGAGGGTCGAGGATGATGCCGCCTTTCGTCGCAAGCACACTGATGACAATAAGTCGTTAGGCGTCAGAAAGCCAGAGTTCAAGACAAAGGCTATTTCCATAATAGAGCCAGCGCGCCAAATTTCAAATGTTCGTTTCAAGACGAAAGCAGAGGCCAAGACCGAGACTAAGTTCACCCAGTACCCCAAGATATCCTCTTACGGATTCAAAGGATCTGCTAAGGAATTAGTCGAAGTTCTGAAAGGTACCCAAGCTACCATTCGATGGCCAAAGAAGTCCGACCTGGACGATGCTAAGAAGGACAAATCAAAGTGGTGCGACTTCCATGCCGATCATGGTCACGCGACAGACGATTGTATCGCATTGAAGAAGGAATTAGCATATCATTTCTCGAAAGGAAATCTCAAAGACATCATCGACGATGTCGCTGTTCCAGCTAATGGCCATCGACCGTCGACCCCCGAGCACGCGAAAGTCGTCAATTGCATCACCGGTGGTTCAGATGTGTGTGGTCTGACGTATTCAGCGGCCAAGCGTCATTCCAGTCAGGCGCCCGATGATCGGCCTATTCCTCGCTCGTCTAGACCCAAAGGAGATTTGGAGCTAGAAGCTATGAAGATTGTGTTCGACCACGTCGACCTGGGCGACTCATATCAGAAGCATCATGACGGGTTAATCATTCAACTCACAGTCGGTAACTGCCTAACGCGTCGAGTCTTGATCAATGGGGGCAGCTCAGCAAATGTCATTTTTCTCAACACTATCAAAGCCATGGGAATTGATCGCTCAGAAATCACCCGACGTTCGACAACTTTGGTTGGTTTCAATGGAGAAGCGACGAGCACCTTTGGAGAGATAATCTTGCCCGTCTACGCCGGTGGAGTCAACAAGCAGACCAAGTTCAGTGTCATCGATTGTGCGTCGGCCTATAACATCATCTAAAGACGACCATGGATCCATGATATGAAAGTTGTTCCTTCGACGTATCATCAAATGTTGAAATTCCCGACGCCATGGGGAATCCAGGAGATCAAGAGTGAGCCAAAAAGTCGCTCGTGAGTGCTACAAGTCTACCTTGAAGCCCGTGAAAATAAACTGAAGTCCCAAGATCAAGCTCTCGACAGGTTTGTTTCTTCTATCCCTAAATTAATATCTTTTCCACAGGGATAAATCTACTATGGTGTCTCGTCGCACGACAACATAGTCGACCGCAGGACAATATTTCACAGGATCGCCGTGTCATTCTGTCATTTAAAACCTATCTTTTCCTGCCAAAGAGAATAAGGTAATAAATGACAGGGGGCAAATAGAGAGAGTCTGAAATGATATGTTCCTAAATCTTTTTCATACGATTTTTTCTCACAACTGACTTAAGCATCGGAGGGTCGTTGGTTAGCCAACAACCAACCCTTAACATCGTTTTACCGCAGAATCGCACGACAGCTTATCGCAGGATCGCACGACAGTAGTCATTAAGTCTACAATATGACTTTAAATTCACAAGGTCGCACGATATAAACGACCAAATCTATGATTTGATCATCCTTTACAGGGACATACGATTCAAATTAATCACACGACTTAGTCGTACGATTGCGAGGTCTAACGATCTCATGATCTAAGCCTCTTAACTTGGAAAAATTTCATACTCCGAATGTATGCTTTAGTCGCATGTACATATGTTTATACACACGATTTAAAAGTCTTATGGCTTACGTACCAGTTATTGTGTTACAATGAATGTCTTAGTCGCATGATTCCCATATTCATTTTCATAATTGATATGGTATTTGTTTACCAAATATATAAAACGCAAGTTCAAACAAAAGTTCAAAGTTTCATTTACAAAAATGTCGGTTATATTCAAAAGAACTCGACTACCGACGCTCGAGTATACAAAGATAAAATGGTTCGACCACCAACGGTCGAGACATGAAAAGACATAGCATTTCCTAAACCTAGAGAAAAGCGTCGATGGCAAGCTCTGCCCAAAAGTCTCGACCTTCGAAGCGCTGCCAATCCCGAAGAACTGATGCAAGGATCAAACGAGTATATTAGGAGTGGTCTTCCAACTCCTTACGCCTTGACATTCTGAGAATATGGCTCTAAAGATTAATGTTAAGGTTGGAGGAAGGAATATATCCTTCTCAACGATCGACCTCCACTCCAGCATTTCCTCTACCTTCACATATTCAATGAGAGGAAACAGAAGCATCTGCAAATTACAAAAGAAACATACTAAATGCTCAGCGAAAGAACTTCGATAACACAAGTTTTGAAAGAAAAACTTACAAAGAACGCCAGTTCGGCTAAACACAGTCCAATCTCTTCAATAGAGATTCTTCGAAAACGCTCCTTGAAAGATAAGAGATGATATTTCCCCAGATGCGGAAGTGACTCTGCCCTGACGAGGACATTACACCCTTGCCCCTGGCGGCTGACGAAAGGGTCGACGAGGATGTAGAGAACATCGTCGCCAGTTGCGCAGTATGAAGCACCGTCGTCAGTTGCGCAGTATGAAACACCGTCGCCAGTTGCTCAATATGAAACATCATCGCCAGTTGCGCAGTATGAGACCTCGTCGCCGGTTGCAGTATGAGACATCGTCGCCAGTTGTGCAGTATCAACAGATCCAATCCAATCACTGTCCGTATCCAGCACATACCTCGTCTTCCATTTGTGATCATCGACAGCAGTGTTCAAAACTAAGGTACGATCACCCTTAAGTCCTGAAAGTAAACTATAACGACGATATTGATCGGTCGTGACTTTATACGCCACTCCCAGTGCGAGGTAAGTCGCTCGATGATTAGGATAAGTCGCTCGATGATTAGGATAACTCGCCAGAACTGGGGCATCGGTTGCCTCGGTGAAAGATCGAATTCACGCATGAACACTTCGACCAAAGGCGAATACGGCCAGTGGAAGCCCATCTTAAACAGGTACTCATATATCACGGCATATCCATCAGGACACATCTCCGGTCGAACCTCGCCAACCTTGCTTATGGTAATACACAAGAGAATCCTCGCTAGACTTCCAAAGTCGTCAAAATCTTTTTCATTTCTAATAGCACCTCTGGGCTCCGTCGACATTCAGCTGGTAAGCACGATCGTATGTCAGCATGACGTCACGACCTCGTTCCCCTTTTTAACTTCTCGCTCAGTTAGAGGCAAACCAGCCCAGTTACAAGGCGGTCAAGGTAATTTTTTCTAACCCTTGCTCTATTTTTTACGCGTCTGATTGACAAAATTTAAACTCAAATTTGCCATCCTTCTTTCAAATTTTAGGGGCAAACTGTTTGGGCAAAAATTCACGTCGTACGACCACGACCAGGGCAGGTAAGACGCGCGTTATAATCCAAATCTTGTATTAAGATAAGGTCTCGACAAGAACCCAGAAAACATCCGTCTTCTCCCGTAAAAGGTAAGTCGTACGTTCCCCATGACGCTCGACCATAGTATCGCCCATCCCGTACGACCATCGCATAAGATCATTGTACCGACGACCAAAGCTAACGTTAACCTTGACTGTTATGTTTGTTAAGTATTTAATGCAGGAGTCAAAGCCATTAACAGCAAGCAGCCGTAACGGACGAAGAGCATTATGGATAATCACTCCGGCGACCGTTTCCAGCCGTTGATCAAATCATTAATGGAGCTAATTAATGACGCGATGACTATAAAAGACAAGCTAAAGCCTCATTTCAAGGCACATCAGTTAACATCCAATACACTTCAGCGAACATCACCACACAGCAGAGAAAATCATCCAAACTCATAGCAAAGAACATTCAAACTCTGGAGATTAAGTATTGAAAGCCAGAATCTTACAGCGAACTCAAGAACACTCGAAGGAAAGCTCAAGTATCGCTCTCGACGCACGACAACAGCCCTCGACCAACAGTTTACACTTTGTATTCACACACGACAAACACTTGTTTTCACATTTAAACACTTGTACTTTACATTTCGAAGCATTTCCTTCATTTATATTGTAACCTCTTTACGATCGACATCAGTACCGAAGGACATCGCCCATGATTGGCGACCATAGTGCAGCGACGACACCCACTGTCGTCCGTAGGTTTTTTCCTCGTTTGAGGTTTTTCCTGCGTCATCAAATTCCTTGTCTCGTTTATTTTTTCCCTCGTCGCACGTCTCGTCGAAAGATCCTTTCTTTAGTTGATTAAGTCCACATCGACCTTAAGTTGTCCCTTTGGTGCGATTTTTGGCATTAACAGTGTTCCTGTAGTTATTCAATCGAGTTGTCTATAAAAACTGATTGTTTATACCGTACGATTTTACTGAAGTCGTATGATAGACTTAGTAACCTATGTCGTGCGACCCTGTGATAAAGCAATGTCAGAGGTTGGTCGTTGGCTAGCCAACGACCCTCCGATGCTTAAGTCAGTAATTGTCGTGATGAATAAAAAATCGTATGAAAGAAGGAAAATGACTTAGAAGAAATACCTTTTCAGATGTGTTGCATTCCAGATGCGTGGGATATCTCGACCGTCGAGGGTTTAGAGCCGATAGGCACCTTTACCCACGACTTCTGAGATACGATAAGGACCTTCCCACTCGGTGGAAAGTTTACTTGCATTAAGCTCTTGAGTGCTTTGGAACATCCGTCGGAGGACGTAGTCGCCTTCTTGAAAGACTCTTGCTTGTGATTATACAGTTAATCTTGTGACTGGCCTTTATTGGCAATCATGAGATTAAAATATGCGAGTCGCACTTATTGGCGACCTTTGCATTTTGACATGCGTCTTACCATGACTGATGATTGTGAAATTCAATGTACAAGTCATCTTTATTGACGACATATGTCATGACTAGCGATCATGAGATTTCAATATGCGAGTCACTTTTATTGGCGACCGAGAATTTTTACCTGTGTTTGTCGTGACGGGTGATCAAAAAAAATGTGGGTCGTCTTTTATTGACGACTATAAATCGTAACCTGCGCTTTTTTAAGTCGTAGAGACTTTGGTTTCTCACGATGTAAATCGTAAGACCTGTGTTCATATGATCTTGCGAGCCTGTAATGTAAAATCGGGGGTGGTCGTTGGTTTTGACCAATGATCTTTGGATGGTTGAATCAACGATCATATATTAGATCAAAATAATTAACGAGGAGAATATACTTTAGAGTATATATATAGAGTTGTTCTAAATGGGACGTCACAGTTACCGTAACATGGAGTCGATAAGCGCCTTTTTCCGAGGACTTTTGAAATCAAATGTGGTATTTTTTTCCAGTTTGTGAAGGGTGTTCCGAGCCCCCGAGTCCTTTGGATGATGCGATACATGCGATACTTTGACGGAGCATTTTTATCATGGCTTGAATCTGGCTTCGAGCCGCATTCAATTTCGATTGAAGTTGAATCAGGGGATCTTGATAATTTGCCATGTACCTGAAATACTTTACAAGATCGTTAGAGCGATATATGTGTTGGCTTGAGATTTTCTCTAGATGGGGTCCCACGGATGGCGCCAAACTGTTAATGCCAAAAATCGCACAAAAGTACAACTTAAGGTCGATGTGGACACTTAACAACTAAAGAAACATATCTCGAGCCAAACAACACAATCGCGAGGAAAAAGTAAAAGAGACAAGAGATTTGGTGACGCGGAAAACCCCAAAACGGGGGAAAAACCCGCGGTCGACTATGTGAGAGTCGACAGTGCATTATAGTCGCCAAACAGGGGCGGAAGTCCTTGTGTTACAGGTGATTTATATACAACAGATTACAAATAAATGTAAATATAAACTTAGTCGTGTGCAAACGACGTGGGTCGTGCGTAAATCATGCGAAATAACTTGTCGTCGTGTGGTCTGAACTGTTGTCGTTAGGTGGTTCGAACTGTCGTCATGCGATACTTGCGTGTTCGAATGCCTCGTTGTATTGAGAGAAAAATATAGAAGTGAGTATAAGTAGCTCTTGTTAATGCCAAAAATCGCACCAAAGGGACAACTTAAGGTCGATGTGGACTTTAACAACTAAAGAAAGGAATCTCTCGACAAAAGCGTGCGACAAAGATAAAAATGTAAATGAGACAAAGGATTTGATGACGCAGGAAAAACCTCAACGAGGAAAAAACCTGCGGACGACAGTGGATGTCGTCGCTGCACTATGGTCGCCAATCAGGGGCGATGTCCTTGGTGTTACTGGTGTCAATCGTACAGAGATTACAATACAAATGAAGGAAAAGACTTCGAAATGTAAAGTACAAGTGTATGGAATGTAGAACAAGTGTATGTCGTGTGTGAAAACAATGTGTAAATCTGTTGGCCGAGAGCGAAAGTCGTGCGTCGAGTGCAGTTCTTCGAGTGAGAGCCTTTTGCTTGTAGTGTTCTTCTAAGCTCGGATGTTTAGCTTCTGTGTTTGATGTTCTCTGATACTTTGGTGTTTCTCAGGTGTCTTGAACTGATGATTGAGCTGGGATTTTATAGTCTTCGGATGACTTTAATTGAATCATTAAGATCTTTGATGATTGTTGTAACGGTCGTCGTCTTCAATGTGAGTTTAGATGCTCATAACTGATTTCGTCGGTTATAGCCGTTGTCCATTAATAACTTTGACCCCCGCATTAAACACTTGAACAAACATAACAGTTGTTAACGCATTAGTCGGTCGAGGTCGCATGGTTTTATGCGACGGTCGTGTGGAACGGGCGACGTCGAGGTCGATTGTCGTGAGGAACTCTCGACCTACCTTTTAGGAGGGATGGCGGAGGTTCTTTGGGTCTTCGTCGGGACCTTATCTTAATACAAGGTATAGCTCATGACATACGTCTTACCTTCTCTGGTCACGGTCGAGACCTGTGAAATTTTGCCCAAACAGTTTGCCCCCAAAATTTGAAAGTAGGATGGCAAATTCGAATTTTAAATTTTGCTCGTCGGGTGCTTAGGGTTTTGCGTTAAAAATACCTTGGTTGTTTCGGAATTGAATTGGTTCAATTCTAACCAAACGAGAAGTCGAAGAGAAAACGAGGTCGTGACGTCATACTGACGTACGATTGTGCTTACCAGCTGTCTTTGACAGGTGTCGACGATCCGTGTGGTCATGCGAAGGGACGAGGGCAAGTGGCGATCATCAGGGGGTTCGATCGTTTGCATAAATAGAGACCTTAATAGGTCTATTCTGTTTTACGATTTCGAAGCGTCTTTGAGCAAAGATTTACCTTTGATCTTCTTGCTGCTCTTTACCTGCTTATTCACAAATCCTGCGAGAATCTGCGACTCAGTTAGGTTTTTCGAGGTCTTTGAGTGCTTATATATAAGGTACAATTTCTTCGATTTCTACAATCTGTTTAGAGATGTCGATGGACCCCGAGAGTAATATTCAAGATCAGTCGGATCTTGATGACTTTAGGAGGTTATCTAAGCTCCCTGCGTGGGTTGAATTGATCAGCCCAGGTCAAATTCGATCGAACGAATGTCCTGAGGGGTATATTGTGATGTACGAATATCCCTTTAAGATAGGTTTTGAATGGCCCTACTCACCTCTAGCTAGGGCTTTTATGCTAGAATTTGACTTAGCACCGGGTCAGCTGATGCCCCAGTTTTGACGAGTTGTACAAGTGATCGAACGTGTCACTAAGAATTGGGAATCTCCCATGAATGTACGCGACCTCCTTTTGGCTTATCAAGCCAAGAAGGATGGGAGTCATCGCTGCAGTTTGTACTCTAGGTTTAAAGGTGATCGTGCTTTGATCCTCAAGACCGCTGTAAACGATCGCGGGTGGAAGACTCGATACGCATTTGTGCGTAAGTCGATCCTTGACTCTGAGAGTGATTGGATTAGGGCCAGTTGGAATACATCGGGTGAGATTTATACCTTTTTGTCGTCTGTCGTCCGCGTTTTTTGGTTTTTAACTTGTTTTTTATATGTTGACAGCCATAAAGTTCGAGGACGTGAAGCCTTACGCTAATTCCCAGGCAAAGATCGACGCGTTCTTAGAGTTCAGCACTGGGGAACGGTCGTTTGTCGTACGACAATTGGTGGACGAGGATTTAGTATACTTAGGAGAAAATCAAGGGGGGAAACGTGAGGAAGAAGGGGAGTCGAAAGTAGAAAGAGAGATGACTGGTAAGCGTACCTTCTTATTTCTTTCTGTGTTGATTCGATTCTTCTTCCCTCGATTTTCATAATTTTTATTCTTATGTGGTTTCCAGGGGAGTCTCAACCACGGATGTCGCGTGTCTCTGCTAAAAGAGCAGCTGAGCTCGAGCTTGCTCGTGAGGGCAAGGAGCAGAGACAGAAGCTTATGTCCACTGGTCCAGATGTTCCGAAGAAGACACGGACGACGATTCCGAGGGAACCGTCTTCGGGAGTTCCCGACTCGTCTAGAGTCGTTACGCCTGAGAAGGCAAAGGTCGCATCTCCCAAGAAGTCGTCTTCTGATGCGATCGCTGCGAAACCTATTAGTTCTGCGCCTCCGGTGGAAACAGTGAAGTCCCTGTCAGCCACGTTGGATCCCTTGTCGGCCGGCAAGGGCAAGGATCAGTCGACGGGAGGGGTTAAGGTCACGACGGTTAATTTTACATTGCCGTCAGACTTTATGGCCAGCAGTGTCCTAGACGGGACGAATTTATTTCCTCACCTGGGGAAATATCTGCTCCCTTCTTTTAAGGAGCGTTTCGTGGGATTTCCTATCGAGGAGACGGGGGCTCATGTCGCCGGGCTGGCATTCATGGTAAGTCTCTCTTTCAAGACTTAGTTTTATCGTTGTTTCGTTGTCGTTGTTCGTTGTTGTTGTATACTAACAATGTTTGTTTTATGATTTTGCAGGCGTTCCAGGCTTCTCTGGCTTTGCGGGGTGAGACGATGAAGATAAAGGATCTAATGTCTGCTGCGCAAGAGAGGGAGAACGCGGCGTTGGATAGGGCGAAGGTCGCCGCAGAGCGTGAAGAGGCTCTGTTAAAACGTCTAGACGACGCTCGCCATTTAGAGGTCGTCGGTCGTGCAAAGGATGATGTCAGCCATCGTTTAGCGCAGTCCTTATCCATGATTGCCGACCAGAGGGAGGAGATAGAGAGGATTAAAGGATCTTTGGCTGCAGCTACAAAGGAAGCTGAAGATTCCAAATCCAAGGTAGAAGGTCTGGAGAGAGCTGTACAAGCTGCTAAGGACGAGGGTAAGTCTGTTTTTGCCATAGCTCGTCTGACTGCTAGGGCAGCGATCATGAGGCGACATCTGTTGGGGAAAGATCCTCTTGCTTCGGCGTCGGAAGAGCGCGATATTTACTTAAACGGCGTCGGGACGACGAGAGACCTTGATTCGGATGACGAGGAGGAGGTGGTAGACGAAGGTCTTCATGGCGGGACCTCAGGCAAGGATGCGACTGATGCCCCTCCTCAAATCTAACCGCAAAAATTCTTTATTTTTGTTTTTATCGATCGACCGTTGGTGGTCGAGATGTAATTGACGGTTTATTTGGTGAATGAAATTTGGGTTTCTTTTGAATTTGCGATTTGTATATTTGGCAAACAAACATTACATCGACTGTTAAATTCATAAAGTACAAGGAATCATGCGACTTAGGCATCTATTGTAACACAATAACTGGAACGTAAGCCATAAGACTTTTAAATCGTGTGTATAAACATAAGCACATGAGACTAAAGCATATATTCAGAGTATAAAATTTTTCTAAGTCAAGAAACTTAGATCACAAGATCGTTAAACTTTGCAATCGTATGGCTGAGTCATGCGATGAATTTGAATCGTGCGTCCCTGTAAAGGGTGATCAAGTCATAGACTTGGTCGTTTATGTCGTGCGACCTGGCGAAACTAGAGTCGTTTGATTATTGTCGTGTGATTCTGCGGAATAAACATTGTCAGGGGTTGGTCATTGGCTGACCAACGACCCTCCGATGCTTAAGTCAGTAGTCGTTCGTGATGATAAACCGTATGAAAGAACAAAGGAGTTTAGAAAACATACCTGTTTGAATTCTTCTTTTCTTGGTATTTGCCCCCCGTCATTTATTATTATTATTTCGGAAAAAAATAGATTATGAATGACGGATTGATATAGAGATCTTGGGAAGTATCATTTATGTATGGGTCGACCGTGTTTTCGCGCGACAAGGCAAGACGGTCGTTTTATTTCTGTAGGACAGGCATAAGTTCGTGCTCAAGGATAGAAGGACAAACCTGTCGAGACCTTAATGTCGTGTCGCGTTTGCTGGATAGTTCATTTTCGCGGCTTCAAGGTAGACTTGTAGCATTCTCGAGCGACTTTCGGCTCGCTTCTGATTTCTTGGATTCCCCATGGCATAGGGAATTTCAGGGTCTGATGATACGTCGAGGGGACGACTTTCATTTCATGGATCCATGGTCGACCTAAGATGAGGTTATAGGCTGACGCACAATCGATGACGCTGAACTTGGTCTGCTTGTTGATTCCTCCGGCATAGACGGGCAAGATAATATCTCCATAGGTGCTTGTCGCTTCTCCATTGAAACCGACCAAAGTTGTCGAGCGTCGGGTGATTTCCGAACGATCGATTCCCATGGCCTTGAGGGTGTCAAGGAAGATAACGTTTACCGAACGGCCCCCATCGATCAAGACTCGTCGGGTCAGACAGTTACCAATCGTGAGTTGAATGATCAACCCGTCATGATGTTTCTGATATGAGTTGCCGAGGTCGTCTTGGTCGAATACGATCTTCATAGCTTCCAACTCTAGATCTCCTTTGGGTCTTGATGAACGCGGAATAGGTCGATCGTCGGGCGCTTGACTGGCGTGATGCTTGGTTGCGGAATACGTTAGACCACATATGTCAGAGCCACTAGTGATGCAATTGACGACCTTTGCATGCTCGGGGGTTGACGGTCGATGGTCGGTAGCTAAGGTCACGTCGTTGATGACATCTTTGAGATTGCCCTTCGGGACGTGATATGCTAGCTCCTTTTTGAGAGCTATACAATCGTCTGTCATGTGACCACGGTCGACATGGAAGTCGCACCACTTGGATTTGTCTTTCTTGACATCGTCTTGATCGGATTTCTTTGGCCATCGAATAGTCGCTTGGGCGGTCTTCAGAGCTTCGACCAAGTCCTTAGTGGATCCTTTGAATCCATAAGAGGATATCTTGGGGTACTGAGGAAACTTGGTCGCGGTCTTGGCCTCTGCTTTCGTCTTGAATCTGACGTTCGAAATCTGGCGCGCTGGTTCTGCTTTGGAAATCGCCTTTGTCTTGAACTTTAGCTTTCTCACACCTAGCGACCTTTTGTCGTCGGTATGCTTGCGACGAAAGGCAGCGTCGTCCTCTACCCTCATATACGCTAGGGTTCGGGCTCGGACGTCTTCGAAATTCTCTGGAGGATACTGTTTGGGCAAAAAATCACGTCGTACGACCACGACCAGAGCAGGTAAGACGCACGTTATAATCCAAATCTTGTATTAATATAAGGTCTTGACAAAAGCCCAGAAAGCATCTGTCGTCCTTCATAAAAGGTAAGTCGAGAGTTCCCCACGATGCTCGACCATAGCATCGCCCGTCCCGTACGACCATCGCGTAAGATCATTGCACCTACGACCAAAGCTAACGTTAACCTTGTCTATTACGTTTGTTAAGTATTTAATGCAGGAGTCAAAGCCATTAACAACAAACAGCCGTAACGGACGAAGAGCATTATGGAAAATCACTCCGGCGACCATTTCCAGCCGTTATAGTCGTTGATCAAATCATTAATGGAGCTAATTAATGGCACGAAGACTATAAGAGCCGAGCTAAAGCCTCATTTTAGAGATCCATCAGTTAACATCCAATACACATCAGCGATCATCAGGGAATATTACCGAACAGCATAGAAAAGCACCCAAGTTCACAGAGAAGAATAATCAAACTCTGGAAATCAAGTACTGAAAGCCAGAACCCTACAACGAACTCAAGAACACTCAAAGAAAAGCTCAAGTCATCGCTCTCGACGCACGGCAGCAGCTTTCGACCAACAGTCATTTACACTTTGTATTCACACACAACAAACACTTGTACTTTACATTTCGAAGTATTTCCTTCATTTGTATTGTAATCATCGTACGACCGACGCCAGTACCAAGGACGTCGCCCCTGATTGGCGACCATAGTGCAGCGAGGATACCCACTGTCGTCCGCAGGTTTTTTCCTCGATTGAGGTTTTTCCTGCGTCATCAAATCCCTTGTCTCGTTTATTTTTTCCCTCATCGCACGTCTCGTCGAAAGATCATTTCTTTAGTTGATTAAGTCCACATCGACCTTAAGTTGTCCCTTTGGTGCGATTTTTGGCATTAACAGTTTGGCGCCATCCATGGGACTACATCTAGAGAAAATCCTCGACGAACGTGCACGCTAGTAACAGTTTCTTGGAGTTTTTTCTGCTCTCTATTGCAGGAACAATGGCAGCCCTTGGAAATCCGCAGCAAGCTGTTGCTCAGATGTATCAGGAGCTCGAAGTCGCCAAGAATCAGCTCAATGCAATGGCAGAGCAGAATCGCAGAGCAGCTGTGGAGATCGCACGGTTAAGAAATCCTCCTGGGCCTCAAAATGGTCCTAGGCCGTTCGTGCAGAACCCGATTCCAAGATCGTTCGACCAGAATGGCCCTAGACCATTTGTCCCGAATTTAAGTTCATCCGCGCAGAATCAGCATCCAGGCCCGTTCATGCAGAATCAACAGCCAGGGTCGTTCAACCCAAATCCTCAGTTTGGGACAGTTCCTCCTCAGCACATAAGGCCACCACCCGTGAATAATGGGTCTCAGCCATTACAAGGGCCGCAGCCTTTCCAGCAGGGGTTGCAACCATTTCAGCAGCCATTTCAGAATAGACCTCAAGGTGGATCTCAGCCACTCCACGGTGGATCGCAGCCTATCCAGCAAGGATCGCAGCCGTTTCAGAATGGACCGCAGCAATTCCACTATGGGTCGCAGCCATATTTTGTCCCGTTCAACGGGGACACCAATGGTTCGTCGCATGGTAATGGCACTAGTCCAGGGACTAATCCCTTGACAGGGGCAAATCCTGATCTTAACGATCCCGTCGCCCAGCGTTTGAAGATGTTAGAAGACCAAAATGAGCGCGTTCTGTCCTTGCTCGCCAAGTTGCCTGGGGCAGCCGTGCCTGTCGGCGTCGAGCCTCGCTCGGGGTATCAGGCGTCGCCCTTCATCGACGAGATCGCCACCGTCGAGGTCCCAAAGAAGTATAACATTCCTGCCTTCACTCCCAAGTATTCGGGTGTGACCGATCCAACCGAGCATGTCGCGCAGTATAAGCAGCTAATGTGGACAATCTCGATTCCACACATGTACCAGGAAGTATGCATGTGCAAGAGTTTCGGGGCGACTCTCACTGGTCCAGCTCTCCAGTGGTTGATCAATCTCAAACCCAAATCTATCGGGTCGTTCGCCGAATTGGTCAACCAATTCTCCCGACAATTCGCCAGCAGTCGTAAGATGGAAAAGCAGACTAGTGATCTGTACTATGTCGTGCAGAAGACCAATGAGTCTATTCGAAGTTATTTCAATAGATTCAATGCCGAAATGATCAGTATCCGCAATTGTGACATTAAAACTGCGATCGAAGCTTATAAGCGTGGTCTGGACGATAGTTCAGGTCTATATATCGATCTGACGAAGTATCCCCCAGAGACTTTCGAAGACGTCTGAGCTCGAACCTTAGCATATATAAGGGTCGAAGATGACGCCGCCTTTCGTCGCAAGCACACTAACGACAAGAAGTCGTTAAGCGTCAGAAAACCAGAGTTCAAGACAAAATCTATTTCCAGAATAGAGCCCGCGCGCCAGATCTCGAATGTCCGTTTCAAGACAAAAGCGGAGGCTAAAATCGCGACTAAATTCCCCGTGTACCCCAAGATCTCCTCTTACAAATTCAAAGGGATCGCTAAGGACCTAGTCGAAGCTCTGAAAAGTTCCCAAGCGACCATTCGATGGCCAAAGAAGTCCGACCCGGACGGTGCTAAAAAAGATAAATCAAAGTGGTGCGACTTCCATATCGACCATAGTCATGCGACAGATGATTGCATAGCCCTCAAAAAAGAGCTAGCATATCACATACCGAAGGGCAATCTCAAAGACATCATCGATGATTTCGTTACCCCAGCTAGCAGCCATCGACCGTCGACCCCCGAGCATGCAAAGGTTGTCAATTGCATCACCGGTGGTTCAGACGTATGTGGTCTGACGTATTCTGCAGCCAAGCGCCACGCCAGTCAGGCGTCCGACGATCGGCCTATTCCTCGCTCGTCTAGGCCCAAAGGATATTTGGAGCTAGAAGCTATGAAGATTGTGTTCGACCACGTCGACCTCGGCGACTCGTATCAGAAGCATCACGACGGGTTGATCATTCTGCTCACAGTCGGTAACTGCCTAACGCGTAGAGTCTTGATCGACGGGGGCAGCTCAGCAAATGTCATTTTTCTCAACACCATTAAATCCATGGGAATCGATCGCTCGGAAATCACCCGACGTTCGACGACTTTGGTCGGTTTCAATGGAGAAGCGACGAGCACCTTCTGAGAGATAATCTTGCCCGTCTACGCCGGAGGAGTCAACAAGCAGACCAAGTTCAGTGTCATCGATTGTGCGTCGGCCTATAACATCATCTTAGGTCGACCATGGATCCACGATATGAAAGCCGTTCCTTCGACATATCATCAAATGTTGAAATTCCCTACGCCTTGGGGAATCCAGGAGATCAAAAGCAAGCCAAAGTCGCTCGTGAGTGCTACAAGTCTACCTTGAAGCCGCGAAAATAAACTAAAGTCACAAGATCAGGCTCTCGACAGGTTCGTTTCTTCTATCCCTAAATTAATATCTTTCTCACAGAGATAAGTCTACTATGGTGCCCGGTCACACGCCAACATAGTCAACGCAGGACAATATTCCTCCGTGTCATTCTGTCATTTAAAACCTATCTTTTCCTCCCAAAAAGAACTAGGTAATAAATGACAGGGGGCAAATAGAGAGAGAATTCGAAATGGTACGTTCTCTAACTCTTTTTCATACGATTTGTTCTCACAAAACGACTATTGACTTAAGCATCGGAGGGTCGTTGGCCAGCCAACGACCAACCCCCGACATCGTTTTATCGCAGAATCGCACGACAGATTATCGCAGAATCGCACGGCAGTAATCATTAAGTCTACTATATGACTTTAATATCGCAAGGTCGAACGACATAAACGATCAGGTCTCTAACTTGATCATTTCTCCACAGGGGCATACGATACAAACTCATTGTACGATCTGGTTGTACGATCGCAGAGTCTAAACGACTTTACCCCTAAGTTTCTTAACTTTCATACCCTGAATGGATGCTTTAATCGCGTGTTTTTATATTTGTTTTACGTTCTTGTCATCGTATTACAATGAATGCCTTAGTCGCATGATTTCATATGTATTTTATGATCAAATTCATAACCAATGTGATTTGAATAAAGCACAAAGTTCAAACAAAAAGTGCATTTAAAAAGATCGTCAGGTACACGCTCTACCACCAACGATCGAGCAGCAAAGCAAACAAAATAAAATTATTAAATTAAAGGAGGAGCATCCGTCGCATCCATGCCCGAAGTCCCGTCCTGAAGGATTTCACTTGCCACCTCCTCCCCAGCATCCTTCTCATCGTCCGAGTCAAGATCCCTCTCGGTCCCGACACCATTCAGATAGATGTCCAGCTCCTCCTTCGCCGAAGCAAGAGGGTCTTTCCCCAGCAAATGTCGTCGCATGATCGCCGCCCGAGCAGTCAGACGAGCTATGGCAAAATCCGACTTACCCTCGTCCTTTGCAGCTTGCACTTCTTTCTCCAAATTCTCTACCTTGGATTTATAATCCTCAGCCTCTTTTGAAACAGCGGCCAAGGATTCCTTAATTTTTTCCATCTCCTCCCTTTGTTCAGCAGTCATGGACAAGGATTGCGTCAGACGATGACTAAGATCTTCCTTGGCAAAATGAACGATCTTCAAATGTTCTAAAGCATCGTCAAGCCGCTTCGAAAAATCCTCAGCACGACTTGCAGAGGCACTCGCTCTGTCCAGCGCCGCTTCCTCTCTTTCACGAGCAGCAGACAAGAGATCTTTCACCTTCTCCGTTCCACTTCGCAAGGCCAAGGAAGCTTGAAGTGCCTGCGAAAACATAAAAGACAGACATCATCAGTGGACAACGACAACGACAACGAAGTCTGGGCCTAGACAAACTAAGTCTTGAAAGAAAGACTTACCATGAACGTCAAGCCGGCTACATGGGCACCCGTCTCCTCGATAGGAAACCCCTCAAAACGCTCCCTGAAAGATGGAAGCAAGAATTTATCCAGGTGAGGGAACAGGTTCGTCCCGTCTAGGACATCACCTGTCATAAAGTCCGATGTCAGCGTAAAGTTGACCGTCGTGACCTTATCCCCTCCCGTCGAGTGTTCCTTGCCCTTGTCGGCTGACAAAGGATTCGACGCGGCAGACAGGGACTTCACCGTTTCCGCCGGAGGCGCAGAATTGATGGGTGTCGCTGCAATCACCTTCTTAGGTGATCCGACCCCTACCTTCTCAGGTGAAGCGATTCTCGACGAGTCATTAACCCCAGCTGACGACTCCCTCGGAGTCGTCGTCCTCGTCTTCTTCGGAATTTCAAAGCCAGCAGACATGGCTTTTAGCCTCTTTTCTCTGCCCTGACGAGCATGCTCCAGCTCAGCTGCTCTCTTAGCAGAAACATTCAACACTTTAGGTTGAGACTCTCCTGGAAAAAGAAATGTCATAAAACACGCAAAGGAAAAAGACTCGAGGTAACATAGGAAGGAAAGGAAAGTAAAGCTTACCTGTCATCCCTCTCCTTCCTCTCGACTTATCTTCCTCCTCTTCTCTTCCTTTCTCCTCGCACTCCTCCCCCTGGTTCTCTCCGGAAGATTCTAAATCGACGTCTCCCACCAAGTGACACCCGACGAAAGACCGTTCCTCGACGCTAAGCTTCAAAAAAGCGTTGATCTTCGCCTGGGAGTTAGAACACAGCTTTAAGCCCTCGAATGGAATGACTGTCGATATACCAAAAAAACAAGTTAAATGTCATGAAGAAATTATAAACGACGTACGACGACAGAACTACAAGACTCACCCGACGTATTCCAGCCTGTCCTAATCCACTCACTCTCAGAGTCAAGAGACAATTTACGCACGAATACATATCGAGTCTTCCACCCACGGTCGTTCACACCCGTTCCTAAGACCAAAACGCGATCACCCTTGAATCTAGAATGTAAGCTACAGCGATGACATCCGTCCATCTTGGCTTGATAAGCTGAGAGGAGATCATGTACATTCATGGGAGAATCCCATTTCTTAGTAGCACGCTTTATCACCCGCACGACTCGCCAGAACTGGGGCATCAACTGACTCGGTGCTAAATCAAACTCTAACATAAACGCCTTGGCCAGGGGAGAGAAGGGCCAATCGAAACCTATCTTAAAAGGGTATTCATAGATTACGATGTACCCCTCGGGACACTCGTTTGATCGGATCTGACCAGGACGGATCAATTCAACCCACGTAGGAATTTTCGCTAACCTTCTAAAGTCGCGAAGGTCTGATGACTCTCGAATAACACTCTCAGGATCCCTCGACATATCTAAACACAAAATTTACAGGAGCCAAAGAAATCTTACCTTACTTATAGGCGCGCTAGACCCCGGAGAACCTAATCAAATCAAAGAATTTCACAAGTTTAGAAAGGATCCGGCGAAGAATGGCAAGGAAATCACAGCACAAACCCTTCAAAAGCAAAACAAGGAAGGATTCGTCATATCTTTTACTTGTACGAATAAACCGAATCCCTGGATGATCGCCACGCATCCCCGTCCGTTTGCATGCCCGCCCGGATCTTCGACACCTGTCCTCGACAGCTGGTAAGCATCATCGTACGTCAGCATGATGTCACGACCTCGTTCCTCTTTCGACTTCTCGTTCAGTTAAAGACGAACCGGTCTAGCCCCACGACAACCAGGTAAGTCCCTCAACCCAGGTCACAAGTATTCGACAAGCAAAATTTAAAACGTAAATTTGACATTCAATTTTTAAATTTTGGGGGCAAACTGTTTGGGCAAAAAATCACGTCGTACGACCACGACCAGAGCAGGTAAGACGCACGTTATAATCCAAATCTTATATTAATATAAGGTCTCGACAAAAGCCCAGAAAGCATCTGTCGTCCTTCATAAAAGGTAAGTCGAGAGTTCCCCACCACGCTCGACCATAGCATCGCCCGTCCCGTACGACCATCACGTAAGATCATTGCACCTACGACCAAAGCTAACGTTAACCTTGTCTGTTACGTTTGTTAAGTATTTAATGCAGGAGTCAAAGCCATAAACAGCAAGCAACCGTAACGGACGAAGAGCATTATGGATAATCACTCCGGCGACCGTTTCCAGCCGTTATAGCCGTTGATCAAATCATTAATGGAGCTAATTAATGGCACGAAGACTATAAGAGCCGAGCTAAAGCCTTATTTCAGAGATCCATCAGTTAACATCCAATACACATCAGCGATCATCAGGGAATATTACCGAACAGCATAGAAAAGCACCCAAGTTCACATAGAAGAATAATCAAACTCTGGAAATCAAGTACTGAAAGCCAGAACCCTACAGCGAACTCAAGAACACTCAAAGAAAAGCTCAAGTCATCGCTCTCGACGCACGGCAGTAGCTTTCGACCAACAGTCATTTACACTTTGTATTCACACACAACAAACACTTGTACTTTACATTTCGAAGTATTTTCTTCATTTGTATTGTAATCATCATACGACCGACGCCAGTACCAAGGACGTCGCCCCTGATTGGCGACCATAGTGCAGCGACGACACCCACTGTCGTCCGCAGGTTTTTTCCTCGATTGAGGTTTTTCCTGCGTCATCAAATCCCTTGTCTCGTTTATTTTTTCCCTCGTCGCACGTCTCGTCGAAAAATCCTTTCTTTAGTTGATTAAGTCCACATCGACCTTAAGTTGTCCCTTTGGTGCGATTTTTGGCATTAACAGATACTTGGTCAGGTCGGTATATAAACCTGAGCAGTCGTCCAGACCACGCTTGTAGGCTTCGATCGCAGTCTTGATGTCGCAGTTGCGGATACTAATCATCTCTGCATTGAATCTATTGAAATAACTTCGAATAGGCTCATTAGTATTCTGCACGACATAATATAGGTCGCTGGTCTGCTTCTCCATCTTGCGACTGCTGAGAGAACTGGTTGACCAACTCGGCGAACGACCCGATGGATTTGGGTTTGAGATTGATCAGCCATTGGAGAGCAGGACCAGTAAGAGTTGCACCGAAGCTTTTGCACATGCAAACCTCCTGATACATGTGTGGGATCGAGATCGTCCACATGAGTTGCTTATACTGCGCGACGTGTTCTGTCGGATCAGTCACACCTGAATAATTAGGTGTGAAAGCGGGGATGTTATATTTCTTCGGAACTTCGACAGTCGCGATCTCGTTGATGAAGGGTGACGCCTGAAAGTCTGATCGAGGCTCGACGTCGACGGGTACGGCTGCCCCAGGTAGCTTGGCGAGCAAAGATAAGACGCGCTCGTTCTGATCTTCTAACATCTTCAGCCGTTGGGCGACGGGGTCAGGAGGTACGCCTGTCTGCGGATTGACACCTGAACTGGTGCCATTGCCATGCGACGAACCATTGGTGTCCCCGTTGAGAGGGACAGAATATGGCTGCGACCCATAATGAAACTGCTGCGATCCATTCTGAAACGGCGGTGGCCTTATGTGCTGAGGAGGAACCGTCCCGAACTGGGGATTTGGGTTGAACGGCCTCGGCTGAGGGTTCTGCATGAACGGACTTGGATGCTGATTTTGAGCGAACGGACCTGATCCTGGACCTGGATTTTGTACGAATGTCCTAGGACCATTTTGACTGAATGACCCTGGATTGGGATTCTGGACGAATGGCCTAGGACCATTCTGAGGTCCAAAAGGATTTCTTAGCCGCGCAATCTCTTCAGCTGCTCTGCGACTCTGCTCGGCCATGGCATTGATTTGATTTCGGGCGACTTCAAGCTCCTGATACATCTGGGCAATAACATGCTGCTGATCTCCAGGGGCTGCCATTTTCCTGTAACAGAAAACAAGAGAAAACTCCAAGAAACTGTTAGTACCACGCACGTTTGTCGAGGATTTTCTCTAGATGGGGTCCCACGGATGGCGCCAAACTGTTAATGCCAAAAATCGCACCAAAGGGACAACTTAAGGTCGATGTGGACTTTAACAACTAAAGAAAGGAATCTCTCGACAAAAGCGTGCGACAAAGATAAAAATGTAAATGAGACAAAGGATTTGATGACGCAGGAAAAACCTCAACGAGGAAAAAACCTGTGGACGACAGTGGATGTCGTCGCTGCACTATGGTCGCCAATCAGGGGCGATGTCCTTGGTGTTACTGGTGTCAATCGTACAGAGATTACAATACAAATGAAGGAAAAGACTTCGAAATGTAAAGTACAAGTGTATGGAATGTAGAACAAGTGTATGTCGTGTGTGAAAACAATGTGTAAATCTGTTGGTCGAGAGCGAAAGTCGTGCGTCGAGTGCAGTTCTTCGAGTGAGAGCCTTTCGCTTGTAGTGTTCTTCTGAGCTCGGATGTTTAGCTTCTGTGTTTGATGTTCTATGATACTTTGGTGTTTCTCAGGTGTCTTGAACTGATGATTGAGCTGGGATTTTATAGTCTTCGGATGACTTTAATTGAATCATTAAGATCTTTGATGATTGTTGTAACGGTCGTCGTCTTCAATGTGAGTTTAGATGCTCATAATTGATTTCGTCGGTTATAGCCGTTGTCCATTAATAACTTTGACCCCCGCATTAAACACTTGAACAAACATAACAGTTGTTAACGCGTTAGCCGGTCGAGGTCGCATGGTTACGGGCGACGTCGAGGTCGATTGTCGTGAGGAACTCTCGACTTACCTTTTAGGAGGGATGGCGGAGGTTCTTTGGGTCTTCGTTGGGACCTTATCTTAATACAAGGTATAGCTCATGACATACGTCTTACCTTCTCTGGTCGCGGTCGAGACCTGTGAAATTTTGCCCAAACAGTTTGCCCCCAAAATTTGAAAGTAGGATGGCAAATTCGAATTTTAAATTTTGCTCATCGGGTGCTTAGGGTTTTACGTTAAAAATACCTTGGTTGTTTCGGAATTGAATTGGTTCAATTCTAACCAAACGAGAAGTCGAAGAGAAAACGAGGTCGTGACGTCATACTGACGTACGATTGTGCTTACCAGCTGTCTTTGACAGGTGTCGACGATCTGTGTGGTCATGCGAAGGGACGAGGGCAAGTGGCGATCATCAAGGAGTTCGATCGTTTGCATAAATAGAGACCTTAATAGGTCTATTCTGTTTTACGATTTCGAAGCGTCTTTGAGCAAAGATTTCCCTTTGATCTTCTTGCTCCTCTTTACCTGCTTATTCACAAATCCTGCGAGAATCTGCGACTCAGTTAGGTTTTTCGAGGTCTTTTGTGCTTATATAGAAGGTACGATTTCTTCGATTTCTACATGACGTCCGGCTTCGAATATATCTAGCAGCTCAAAAACTACATGACGTCGCCTCCCTTATTGTCGAAACCTCGCGACCATGAAATCTTACAACTATATCTGGCTGTTAGTCCAAACGCGGTAAGTGCCGTCCTAACACGAGAAGATGAAAAGCAGCAACTGCCAATCTATTATGTAAGTAAATCTCTTCTGGACGCAGAAACCAGATATTCCTCTATGGAAAAATTGCTCTTGTCGTTGGTCACAGCTGCTAAAAAACTGCGACATTATTTTGGGTCGCACCCCATTACTGTCGTAACCAACTTCCCTCTTAAGTCTGTCTTAAGAAAACATGAGTTGACAGGTCGCTTAGCAAAATGGAGCATATATCTCAGCAGCTACGACATTGACTTCAAGCCCAGGACCGCGATCAAGTCGCAAGCCTTGGCCGATTTCATTGCTGACTTCAGCCCTGAATTGGAGAAAGAAGCAGAGCTCGAGGTATCAACTGTGGTGACTCACGACGACGTGTCCTGGATCTTACACGTCGATGGGTCATCCAACATTAGAGGCTCAGGACTAGGCGTCGTCTTAAAGTCGCCACAGGGGGGCAAGATGGTATACTCAGTTCGATGCGATTTCAAAACCACCAACAACGAAGCCGAGTACGAGGCCCTGATCGTAGGGATGAATATGGCCCACGACTCGGGGGCAACCGCGCTACATGTCAAAAGCGATTCTCTCCTGGTCGTGAACCAGATGAATGGAGAATTCGCGGCCAAAGATTCAAAAATGACAGCGTACCTGAAGGTAGCAAAAGAAAAATCAAAAATGTTTAAAACATTTTCTATCGAACAAATCCCGAGAGACCAGAATACTCAGGCCGACGCTTTGGCAAATCTCGGGTCTGCTCTGGTCGAACCTATATTCGACGTTATTCCCATGATCCATATGGCGACATCGTCTATCGAGAACATTGACGTCGTCCAGATCGAAGAAGACGAAGGTAATTGGTCGTGCGACATCCGAAATTTCCTTATGCACGACCAACTCCCAGAAGACAAGATGGAAGCCCGGAAGATCAAATTCAAAGCATCTAAATATACCATAATTGGAGATAAGCTCTATCGACGATCATCGACAAGATTAAATCTAAGATGCGTCATTAGCAAGAGTCAGGTCCAAAAAATCCTTCACGAGATGCACGACGGCGAATGTGGCAATCACTCTGGTGGTCGCAGTTTGGCTAATCGTATCTCTCGACAAGGGTATTTTTGGCCAACATTGCGACAAGACGCCGTCAAGTACGTCCAGAACTGTGACCCTTGTTAGCGACATGCAGGTATGTCACATAAACCCTCTGAACCCTTGCACTCGACACTCATCCCATGGCCCTTCATGAGGTGGGAATGGATATTGTTGGCAAACTACCCCTGGCCCCGGGGCAAAAGGTATTCCTCCTCGTACTTACCGATTATTTTTCCAAGTGGGTGGAGGCGGCTGCTTTTTCCCAAATCAGGGACAAGGAAGTCATCTCTTTTATCCAGACTAACATCATATGCAGATTTGGGATTCCATCCGAAATCGTCTGTGACAACGGATCCCAATTCATAAGCGACAGGACCCAACAATTTTGCGAATACAAGAGTATCAAGTTAACAACCTCGACTCCCAGATACCCTCAGGCGAACGAACTTGCTGAATCAAGTAATAAGACCATTATAGCTTCGATCAAGAAAAGGTTAAAAGCTGCAAAAGGAAGATGGGTCGAAGAACTCCCTTCAGTCCTATGGGCAAATCGCACGACACCGCGCACGTCCACAGGACAAACCCCTTTCTATCTCGTCTACGGTTGCGAAGCAGTCCTGCCAATCGAAGTCCAGCTCCCAACTTTGAGGCATACTTCCGTCGACCACAACATGATTAATTTAAATTATGATATCGACGCCCTCGAAGAGCTTAGAGAGTCAGCCTTGATCAGAATGGCATCTCATAAGCAAGCAGTCGAGCGACATTTCAACAAACACGTCAAAGTCAAAGTCTTTCAAGAAAGCGATTACGTCCTCCGTCGAGTGTTCCAAAACACTCAAGAGCTCAATGCCAGTAAACTTTCCATTAAATGGGAAGGTCCTTACCGCATCTCCGAAGTCGTTGGTAAAGGAGCCTATCGACTCCAGACTCTCGACAATCAAGAAATCCCACGCAGTTGGAATGCTACGCACTTGAAAAAGTATTTTTTCTAGAATCATTTTCCTCTCATGCAACTTAATTATTTTACCACAGGGGCACATGATTCAAATTTCATCATGAAATTTGGTTACACGATCGTAAGGTTTGAGCGACCTCTCGATCTGAGTTTCTGAATTCAGAAAAATTTTGTACCTTCTAACACGTCAATAATTGAGCCTATCATTACAAGTCAAACGTATGATATTTCAATCGTTATATTGCTATGAATGCCTAAGTCGCACGATTATTCGCTCGTTCTATACTTAACAAAGTTACACAGTTGATATTACATCTATCTACGACATATATAAATCGAAATAAAAATTCAACAGAAGGATGAAATTCATTTACGAAACGTACGATTACATAGGAGCGACCGACGGTCAAGTATACAAAGTTAAAATGGTTCGACCACCAACGGTCGAGACATGAAAAGACATAGAATTTCCTAAATCTAGAGAGGAGCGTCGATCGTATGCTCAGTCTCGACCTTCGAATCCTCGTCACACCCGAAAATGCGCTAAGAAGCTAATGCAAGGATCAAACGAGTATGTTAGGTGACACCCTACGCCGCGACATTTCAGAATGCGGCCCTTAAGATTAATGTTAAGGTTAGAGGAAGGAATATGATCTTCTCGACGGTCGACTTCCAGTCCAACATCTCCTGTATCTTCGCGTATCTAACAAAAGGAGATTGAAACATCTGCAAAAAGCAAAAGGGGTATGTTAAGCAAACATTCGGAGGAAACATTGGGAACACGAGTTTTGGAAGAAAAACTCCCAAAGAACGCTAGTCCAGCTAAACACGATCCCGTCTCTTCGATGGAGATCTTTTGAAAACGCTCTTTGAGAGATAAGAGCTGATATTTCCCCAGATGCGGAAATGACTTCGTCCCGTCAAGGACACAGTCAGTCAAGAGGATCGACGACAACGTAAAGTTGATCGTCATGACTTCCTCCTCACTCTCTCCCGTCATTACACCCTCGCCCATGTCGGCTGATGAAAGGGTCGACGCGGCAGCAGAAGACATCGTCGCCAGATGCGCAAGATCCACGAACGTCGCGTCTATCGCAATCAAAGTCTTCTCGAACATATATGAACACTCGAAAATTTCGAAAAGTATCGAGCAAAGAACAACAAGGGATCAAAGAAAAATTCCACACTAAGAAACTTTTCAAGAGGATATAAAAGGAAATGATCCATTATGATCCCTATTTATGCAAACGATCGGATCCCTTAGATGATCGCCACATGCCCGCGTCCCTTCGTATGCCTGCAGGGATCGTCGACACCTGTCAAAGACAGCTGGTAAGCACAATCGTACGTCAGTATGACGTCACGACCTCGTTTTCTCTTCGACTTCTCGTTCGGTTAGAATTAAACCAATTCAGTTTCGAAACAACCAAGGTATTTTTAACGCAGAACCCTAAGCACCTGGCGAGCAAAATTTAAAATTCGAATTTGCCATCCTACTTTCAAATTTTGGGGGCAAACTGTTTGGGCAAAATTTCACAGGTCTCGACCGCGACCAAAGAAGGTAAGACGCATGTCATGAGTTATACCTTGTATTAAGATAAGGTCCCGACGAAGACCCAAAGAACCTCCGCCATCCCTCCTAAAAGGTAAGTCGAGAGTTCCTCACGACACTCGACCTCGACGTCGCCTGTTCCGCACGACCGTCGCATAAAACCGTACGACCTCGACCGACTAACGCGTTATACAACTGTTATATTTGTTTAAGTGTTTAATGCAGGAGTCAAAGTCATTTATGGACAAACGGATATAACCGACGAAATCAGTTATGAGCATCTAAACTCACATTGAAGACGACGACCGTTACAACAATCATCAAAGATCTTGATGATTCAATTAAAGTCATCCGAAGACTATAAAATCCCAGCTCAATCATCAGTTCAAGACACCTGATCAACACCGAATAACACAGAGAGAGGTAGAACAAGAGCATCAAACAACAGAAGCAAACGCAAACACTCGAAGAATATTCATTCGAAGCAAAGAGATCATTCATAGAAGATCACTCTCGACGCAAGACTCTCGCTCTCGACCAACAGTTTATACACAGTTTTCACACACGACGTACACTGTTTTTACATTCAAAACACTTGTACTTTACATTTCGAAGTCTTTCCTTCATTTGTATTGTAATCTCTGTACGATCGACACCCGGAACACCAAGGACATCGCCCTTGATTGGCGACCATAGTGCAGCGACGACATCCACTGTCGTCCGCAGGTTTTTTCCTCGTTGAGGTTTTTCCTGCGTCATCAAATCCTTTGTCTCACTTACATTTTTGTCTTTGTCGCACGCCTTTGTTGAAAGATTCCTTTCTTTAGTTGTTAAAGTCCACATCGACCTTAAGTTGTCCCTTTGGTGCGATTTTTGGCATTAACATCAACGGCTATAACCGACGAAGGCCTTTATGAGCATTTAACCCAGTGACTGTTACGACCGTTACACAAAGCATTTAAGGAGTCAATTAAAGCACCCGAAGACTATAAATACCAAGCTCAATCACCATTTCGAGGGGCATCACACATTTCACATCTGAGACATCCTGAAAACAACTGAACTCTGAAGAACACTCAAAGCAAAGAATTATCTCTCAAGCAGATCGCTCTCGACGCACGACTTACACACACGACACATTGTGTTTACACACGACGCACTTGTTTTTTTACCTTCGATACACTGGTTACTTTATATTTAAAGTCTTTCTTTCATTTGTATTGTAATCTCTGTACTCTCGATACCCGAAACACAAGGATATCGCCCCTGTTTGGCGACCATAGTGCAGCGACGACTTCCATATTCGTCCGCGGGTTTTTTCCTCGTTGAGGTTTTTCCCGCGTCACCAAAATCTCTGTCTCATTTACATTTTTTGCCTTGTCGTACGGTTTGTCGAAAAATTCCTATTCTTTAGTTGTTAAGCTCCACAATCAACCTTAAGTTATCCTTCTGGACGATTTTTGGCATTAACAGTTTTCATTCTTCTTCAATGGTGGCTGAGAAATGAGAAGAGGAGAAGAGAAAGAATTCAATCACTGTGGGAGATAAGGAAGAAGGAAATGTATCAAGGAATCTAAATCTTCATCATCTACAAGGTATGACTTCTATACCTTCTCCCTCATGCTTGGTTGGGTTAATCTTGTGTTTGGGGTTTTAATTGATAATCCATTTTGATAGATTGATTCATGATTCATGATTAATAAAAAAAAAGTTGGTATCATTTTCCCTCATGGGTCTTGATAAATAATTGAGAATTTCATCATTTTTGCTTAGAAATCTTTGATAATGCATTAATGGGGTTTTTGAGTTTTTGGGTTTGAAATTATGAACCAATGGATGGTTTTGAATGGGTTTCATTGATTTAATTGATGTTTTGTTAGTTGGGAATTGTGGGGAAAGGTTAGACCATCGATTACCTCAAGTTGGAGGCTCAAAAATCGACTTGGGTTGAGTTGGGAGTGAGAAAGAGCCATTTTCGGCTGAAAAATCAGGTGCAGGCGCTCCGCGTGAGTTGTAGCGCAAGTTAGCTAGCGCGGGAAGTAGCGCCATAGACTATCCAGTGCCTCGCGCCCTTTGTGGCACGAGTTGACTAGCGCGGGCAGTAGCGCTAGGCTCTGTTTCGTGTTTTCGGCTCTTGTTTCGCGTCTTGTTTTAGGCTTGGATTGTGGTATCATCTAAGGGTTGTTTTGGAGTTTATTAAGAATGTTTTGGGATGTAATTAGATGGGTTAACACCACTATTATGACGTCCAATTCAGGTGTTCGGTTTGAGCTAAAGTTTGTCTCGGAGCGTGTGTCGATTTGCTAAAGCTCAGGTGAGTTCCCTTAACTCTTTTGTGCAAATGAAATGTTTTGATAAAGTTTTTATAACTGAATCTGGTTTTGAGCATGATGGCATGATTAAACATTTTGAAAGGCTTTATTATTACATTATGTGGAAACGTTTATTAATGCATGCAAGTTACTTATACGTTCCTTTCTACGTAAGTGTTGATTGCATGATCTTGTGAATTGTTGCTATGTGTGGAGTCGGGTTGCACAGTGGAGTGGTGAACCTCGGATTGTTGAGAATCCTTGGAGAGTGATTGGACCGTGTCCCTCGAATCCGTTTCTTGTGCACACGGGGACGACATCTACTGTGGGGGTCGTGGGGGATCTACCGGGGCCCCGAGTGTGGACATCACATGAGGTGATAGGAGTTGAGACCACTGTCCAATACCCTTATGTGCAGTCGAGCATTTAAACTAAAATTCCGTTTATTATTGTAACGGTTGAATGTTTTAAATTACTGTTTGTGTGGAACTGTTTTAAAGAGGGAATTCACTAGACCTCATGGTCTAACCCTCACTTTTCAAAAATTAAAACCATTTTCAGGTTAGAGCCTATCGTTTGGGAATTTCATCCTTCAAGATGGAAAGTTGTGACGCTATAGAAGAGGTAACGTCTAGAGAGGACTTGTAGATACCGTCGGACTTCCAGTAGCATCTCAGTTGTGGAGGTGATCCACTGCGAACCTAGAATAGTGTGGTTGTAAATTGTAGACTTTGGGATCGTTTTTGGTTGTAATGTTATAATTTATACTTTAGGAAGTTTGGGTTGTTACAACTTTAGATGCAAATCACCCATTTTCCAACGCACACAAATCCCGTGCTGAAAGCTCTAATATAAAACGATTCTCAAAATGGACTCATCCCAAAACCCACTTGAAAAGTGAAATGGTATTTGATTTCCAAAATGATTGAAATCATGAATAAATCGCTATTATTCAAAACATCCCAAACACGGATGAGGCATAAACCACAACTCATATCTCATGGAAAACAATCCATATAAATATAATATGTCACCGAAAACATGAATAAAAATAAATACCCAAAGCAACACCTTTCGGTGACGGGGGAGACCCGATTACATTGCACGTGACAGAACATAAAAGTAGGTCACATATCTATGTAATAAAAGAAATACATGGACTATACTCATAAGACATATCGAGCTCAACCACTCTAGATCTATTGCCCGTAGAGACTCAAATTCAACCCCTCCAGGTCTATACTTTGAGATGTCCAAGTCCACACAAACGTACAAGCACATTGGGATTACACCTTACTGCTCATGGGACAATGCCCGACCATATAGGCCCACATCTTACTTACCATGAAACCCGATGCCTATCCCAACACAAATCTTCAAAAGAAAAATTACGCGACACCAAAGTTCCAAAAACCATTCATTTTGGTCGTCTTACGGAATAAAATAATATTTCTCAACAAAATCCGCATGAGACAAGATGCCCAATATAACTCATAAAGTAGCTCACATAATAAATAAAGTATGCACATTACAATATTGCACTCGTGCGACACAAAACGTCGTAAAACAAAACTCCATAGAACTCAATGAAACTTAAAGGCATCCGATCAATCAAATGGTGCCCAACTTTTCGCTTCCAAAAACCAAATTTGCATAAGGCAAAAATCACGACTAAAATGTCATAATTCCGAAAATTCTCTTTTTGTTGTAATACAATATAAACAACACTTTTCAGCAAAACTCGCATTAAATAAATTTTCCAATAAAGCTCAACATGAAATAATGGGAGGTAACTCTGTGTCCCAAACCTTAACATACGTGGAGGAGATCCAATGTTAAAGTTATAAACCGTAGTTACTTGTCCAACATCTTAAACAACATTAAAAATATGGATATCACTGTATCCGAAAGTAATGTTGGACAATAACGAAATAAAGCAAGTCCCGACAGAGTTTGCAACTACCAGCAATAAAATAATTTCATGCATGTTCAAAACCATGATTTAAAATCTTGTGTGTGGTAAACGTTTTTTTATACAACCCACATGACGGTTTGGAATACAAGAAAGAATTGATGTAATTTATTTTTAAAGGTAAATTTCGTGCATGAATTTAGTCGGCACTCAACGTCTCAACAACACACTCCTCAAATTCCTTCGGTCACACTATCGTCATCCGGATGCTCAAACATCTTAAGGCATTAATCGAGAATTTCATCGGTTCACCTTACAATTTCTCCTCGAATAAGGTCAAGTTCATAAGCCTATGGTTCTAACTCAACCATCAACTTCGACCTGAATGGTCCACTTAACGCAATCATCATGCTTACGGTCACTCTAGTGACAAATGCTAAAATCATTAACCTCTTCTAGCGGTTTACTCGCTTAGAACTCTTTCACTACCCCAACGAACATCACATCAAAGTAGTCCAAGTACACACATGTAACTTGTAGGTTCACCATGACACTGGCCAGGTGCAATTATGAACGTACCGTACATGATCATCATTGTTACTCTAGACGTGATTTCTCGCTTCTAGTGACTCCATCAACCTCAAAATATCCTATCTTAGGGTGCCTAATGGTGCAATTTCACTCTCATTCACTTAATTGAACGCTAGTTTGAGTCTAGGTATCCAAAATCAACACCTAATTTTCTCAAACTTAAGCTCTGATACCAACTTGTAACACCCTCAAATTTGGAAAGATCAACTGAGTAAAATTTCGATAAAATCACCAAACGTAACAATACATACTTTTGTCAATAAATATTTCAAATCCATGAAAGTCCGAAATAAGACATTGGGTTAGGATAACCCTCTTTTCTAAGAAACTCACATCGTTGCATTTCAAATGTCGCATAACGTACTATATACATTTTTCCAAAACACACACTAAAATTCATTTTCTTATCAAGTAGACTCCATTTATAAAATAAATCATCAAAACATTTTCACTCATGCTTTATTCGCCCAAAAACCCGAAAATCCCCAAATATGGGTATCTTACAATGTTTATAAAGTTGAATACTTCAAATGACCAAAAACCATCAAATAACTCAACAATTGATAATTTCATGTAAAACTTAGAAAATACATTTTTGGCATGTACAACGTTTTCACAAATCAACTTGAACTCACCTTGCTAGATTAGGCTAAATCCAGATTTTCCCCAAACGTAAGCTCCTTTGAAGAAACACGAATCTTCAAGCCCAAATCTTCCAAAAAAACCTAGATCCATAAGTTTCCAACCATAAATGATCATCCCCAAACACTTAGATACGCTTCCCCAACATAAAACGTCCATAACCACCAAAATACCAAAACCCTAATTTATTAGATGGAGAAAAGAGAGAAGCTTACCTCAACCACCACCAAATACTCTTGGATCCTCCAATAAACTTCAATACCTTTCTAGATCCTTGAAGAGCACTCAAAAAAGAAACCATAACAACTTGAATCACTAAAATCGGAGTTGAAATGAGAGAGATATGAAGAAATGAAGTTTAGGGAATGAAAATCGTGTTTTATGTTGATCAGATGCTCCGCACGGTTCTCCGCGCGGGTACATCAGCGCCAAGACCCGCGCGGGACTCTGGTTGCCCGGTTTCTTCCTAAGCACTGCTTTGGCCATAACTTCTTCGTTTTAGCTCCGTTTTCACTCCGGAAAGAACCGTTTGACTCGTATTCGAATTCCCCATCCAACAAGACCATAAAATCTAGGATTTAATCCAAAATCCTATTTTTCATTTTTATCTTAAAAGATTGATTTCTTCACTAACTCGAAATTGTACTTATCTGAAAATTACGGGTGTTACATGTCATTTTTTGTGAGAAGTGTGAGAAATACTTTTAAACCGTTGATCACTTTTAATCAAATAAACTCCCATGAATGCGGCTTAAAAGGGAATGATCTGGTGCATCTTGGTGCATCTTATGTCGATGCATCTTATCCTAATGTTCGTCAATTTCTTATCCAACGGTTGATAACCACTTCTCATCAAATTTAGCACTTAATCGGAACCCAACCCTATATTTAAAAAGGTTTTCTCGACCTTGAAATTGTGAGTTTTCTTGCATTTTTTCTAGGCACTCCCGAATAAATTTTCTGCCTCCACCCTGTTCAGATCCACTTCTTACGCTTATCACATTAACCTCAATTAGGGGTGGCAAAAAGTGACCCAACCCGAACCCAACCCAATAGTAGCAGGTTGGGTTGAGATTTTCAACCCATTTAAGTTAAATGGGTCAACCCGCCTAACCCAATTAATAAGTGGGTTGGGTTGGGTTGAAATTTTCGACCTGATTTCAACCCATTTACAACCTGATTTCAACCCATTTACAACCTGTTTTTAACCCATTTACAATTTGCTTTCAACCCATTTACAACGTGTTTGTAACCCATTTATGACTTGTTTTTAATTTATTATCATTATTTAATTATAATTAATAATTAAAAAGTTATTAAAAAACTAAATATGATTCCACTAAAGTCTAAACAGAACTCCTTCGGTCCTTCCATTTCAATATTCCATCGTTCAAACTTTCAAAGTCTAAACTCTCTAAACCCTAGCCGACATTTCCTTCCAGTTCCAGCCAAGAGATCGACACCAACCCTAGAAACTTATTTATTTGACTTTAGTGTTGTGTTATTGGAACTTTGAACAGTTTATTTCACTTTATGGTTGTGTTTTATTGAAACTTTGAACAATTTATTTGATTTTGTGGTTGTGACTTGTGTATTTGTCATGAAATTATATTTTAGTCTTTTTTTTATTTTATTTAAAGTTTTAAAATTAAATAGATCAACTCATGTTCAACCCATTTATTAAACATGTTGGATTAAGAAAATCATAAACAAGTCAACTTCCTACCAACCCATTTAAGTACCAGGTTGGGTTGGATTGAGTTGAAGCTTTTAACTCAATTAATAAATGGGTTAAACTCAAACCCAACCAACCTGACCTAACACCCCTTACCTCAATCTCTGCAATCCTTCACCTACACCTCTAATATTTTATTCTAAGTATACCCCCTGTCACATTTTTGTATACCCCCTCTCACACACTTTATTTTTTTTATTTTTTTATTTTAAATTTACATTTCACCCTCTTATACTTATATAATTAATTTACTTTATACCTTTTAGTTTTCTATTTATCATTTTACACTTTTATTATATTAACACATATAATTGTATATTAACTAAAATACGTTAAACAATACTTTTTAATTTTAATAAGTTACACCATTATAATCGTCTCGTCGATACCTTCGAAATGAGCCCAGTATTGAATATTTTTTTATTTAATTATATTACTATATGATTTTTTTGATTTAATTATATTATTATTCGTCGATACCTTCTTATTTTTTGATTTAATTGTATTATTTCGAAATGAGCCCAATATTAACTAAAATACGTTAAGAAAATACTTTTTAACAACTTTCAAAATTTTAAATCGTGGACTCTTATTAGTTTATTCTTACCTCTAACCACTTTCACCACTTTCAAATCCTCAAATCATGAACTCCTCAAAAAACGTCATTTTTTAAACAAATTTATAAAAAAAACTTTGATCGTTTTCTCAAAACCAATTAAAATAATTTAGAACATTAAAGTTGAAATATTTATAATATAATATATACACATATATAAATCGTTCGGCGGGAAGTTCGTTTATGTTCGTTTATTTAATAAATGAACGAACATGAACACATTTTTTTGTTCGTTTAGTTAAATAAACGAACATGAACAATGATCTTGTTCGTTCATTTATGTTCGTTAATGTTCGTTCGTTTATGTCTGCTTATAATAAACATATTAATATAATATTTGTTGATTTAATTATTTAATTATATGTCATATATACTAGGGGTGCTCAAATTTCCGACCAACCCGGCCAACCCAACCCAACCCGAGGCAAAAAACTCAAACCGAGCCAACTCGATGTATAATCGATACTATTTTTCATCAACCCGCATATATTGGGTTGATAACGGGTTAACCCAAGCCAAACTGACCCAACCCGGCAACCCGTGATGTCGCATTTATAAACAAAATATTTATAAGAAATCTTTTGATTGGGTTGGCGGGTTGGGTCGGTTTGGCTTCAAATTTCTTAACGTATTTAAACGTAATTATGTATGTTAATGTGATATGTTAAAACGTATTTTTTTAAACATATTTTAGTTAATATATGATTATTATGTTAATGTGATAAAAGTGTAAAACGAAAATTGAAAAAGTAAGAGATGTACCATAAATGATATATAATTAAATAATTAAATCAAAAAAATTCAATATTAGGCTCATTTCGAACGTATCGAAGAGACGATTATAATGGTATAACTTGTTAAAATTAAAACATATTTTTAACTTATTTCTATACATATAATAAATAAGTAACTAGCATGCCACGTGTCGTCTTCTGGTGAGCCGACTTCAGTATTTTCCCGCCTAAACATGTATCTGGACGCAGTTTACATTATAAGTTCAATTAGCACACCCACATTCACTCCTCCTTAAATCTCTCCTTAATTCATTTTTTAATTTATACGTTACATTTACTACCCTTATAATTGGTATGTAGTTTACTTTTAATCCCTTACTTTTTTATTTTTCATTTTAGACTCTTATCATATTAACATAAATAATGTATATGAACTAAAGTGCATTAAAAAACATTTCTATTTTTTACAAATTATACCATTGTAATCGCTTCGTCAATACCTTCGAAATAAGCCCAGTATTGAATATTTTTGGATTTAATTATATTATTAAATATCATAAATATATACGAATTAATGTGTCGTGATTAGTATGGGATTTGTTGAAATTAGTATGGATTTGATACAAATAATCACTAAATTGTCGTGATTTTCTTTTTGCAATTTCATATCAATTTTTACTTCAAAGTCGAATTCCTTCGACGAATTACAATTCTATCAAATTTCATTCTGTCAACGAAACACTCTTAGAATTATCATAAGAGATTTAATTACTTGGAAAAAAATATATCACTTATCAACTGACTTTTGGATTATGAGTTCGAACCTTTTTCAAAAATATAAATATGCAAATATTTTAGTATAGTATATTTAATTATTTATACTTTCTTAATCATGATTATATTATTTCCTCTAATTTTAATTGAACTACATAATATCAGTTATAAACATATGGTTAGTTAATGATATTTTCAAAGTCAAATTATTATGATTCCCGTCAATTCACTTTAAATTAATCTTTCATAATAGTTGATAAGTTTTCTAACATGATTTAATTTTTTTAAATTACCCCGTGTAATACACGGTTCGAACCTAGTTAACTAATATACGATTATACGTGTTAATATAATAAATGTGTAAAATGAAAATTAAAAAAATAAAAGGTATAAAGTAAATAAATTATATAAGTTTAGGGGTATAAAATATAAATGTTAATTTATTTTTGGTTTGTGAGAGAGAAGAAGGGCGGCCGACACATTGCAGGGGTAGGCTTAGTAACCCCATATTTTATTGCATGCGGAATTTATTTTTCAATAAAAAACTGTGAGTGGGGTTTTATTAAATACAATACTCCTGAAAAGATGACGGTCGGTCGGTCGGATCCGATTGGCAGCCATGGATATACAAAAGATGCCACGGGGTCCACCATAAGAGACAGCGTGTGCCTATCATGGGCCTACCAACACCACATTGTACTTCAATCCTGACCATTTTCGTAAATTTTTATTAAAATCAAGGGTTTAATAGGAAATTCAGTTATAGATTACACACCCAAGATTCGCGGACCCGCTAGTTGACATGTGGATCTAAAGTCTTTTTTAATGGTCCGATTTGGTACGGGCTTGTGGGACCAAGTTTTTCATATTTTACTCCTGAAGAATACATTATTTACCCATTAGTCCTTGTAATTCTTTTCTTTGTTTATGGGAGTATTTCTTGATGGATTTATAAGCCATTTTAAGAGTTAAGGTATAAGAACAGTTTTTATTGTTAGGATGAAATCAAATTTGGGACTACATCTGAAAAGCCACAAAGTTTGTCTTATGATTTTTTGCAATGATCCTCATACTTGGTCCTTAAGGGTTATAAATTTGTGATTTATAAATGACGAGGGTATATGTAATACTAGTTTAGTTATGATTTACTCGATCAAACACACATCAGATCACGTTATATTGCTATCAAAATAAAATATGAATTAAATAGATTGACCCCTCTTGTGTTAGTTCGTCACATGTTAAAGTAATTGCAATCATTAAATTGAATAGAGGAAGTACATGATTTAAGGTCAATATATAACGATAAAAGCATATTACAAAAAGTCTCAAATCAAATCGTAGATAATCATGGACGCACGTGAGTGTCAAACTTTTGATTATTTCTTTTTTGGCCGTTTGACATGCCAAGTGTTGTTGGACCACCCTCAGACATCCGCTCAAGCTAGTCTGTCAAATATGTTTTATCGAGCATTTTATCGTGAAAACTTATTTTTAGATAAAATTCTTTTTTTAGATTAATTTGCTTAGCACTGACAACCTAAAATTTAGAGCGTGTATTTTATTTTGGTCTACAAGTTTTCCTTATTATATGTTTATTTCAAAACTTTTAAAGTTGTATCGTTTTTTATTTGAAATTATATATTAAATCGGATATTGTGCTTTTTAAACCAAAAAGGTAGTAATTTGATTGAAACTCCTTTAAAAAAAATCAGATTGATAATGGAGGGGACACTCGCTTTTGGAAAGACAAATGTTTGGTAATTTTAGGATGTGCGAGAGATTCCCAAGACTCTTCAGATTGGAATCTGATAAGGAGGCCTTGGTTTGCAATCGAGTGGTAAATGTGGACATCCGTTGGGGTGGCTCGTGGGAGTGGGTAAGGGAGCCTAGAGGGAGGGCAATCGGTGATGTGGAGGAACCGAATCTTTCCATTACTAACACCACTTTGAAACTAATGTTATAGACCGTTGGCTTTGGTGGTTAGGGAAAAACATGGGCTTTTCGGTTTTGGAGCTTCGTTGCTTGATTGATAATAACTTTCTGCAGGTACCCCGCGAACAACGTCCCAACTCGCTGGAGCACCTTGGTGCCTCGGAAGGTGTGCATCTTCTTTTGGCGGCTAAGGTGGCGAAGGATTCCGGTACGGAATATTCTTCATGAAAAAGGCGTCGACCTCAATTCCACTCTTTGCCCGTGTTGCGGAAATGAAGAAGAAACTATTGAGCACTGCTTTTTCAGTTGTCCTTATACCCTTTCCTTGTGGAAGGACGTCTTCAAGGGGTGAGGTGGGAACTTGACACCCTTTTTATCTCTAGACTCATTGTTGAATGGATCGGACATTCTTGGCCTCTCGAGTAGTAAAAGGCTCATTTGGGAGGCGATAGTTTGGATCACTCTCTATCTAATTTGAAAGCATAGAAACAATCGGGTCTTTTCAGACAACTCGAACAATCAGATTGATCAGTTCTTCTCGGCTCAAATTCTTTCCTTCCAATGGATATCCAAGCGTGCTAAAGGTTTTCAAGTACCTTGGACGGATTGGTGTAGTGGTCAAGATCTCGTCGGCTAATTTAGTTTTTGGCTTGGGTCTTGTCGGATCCCTTTTGGTTTTGGACTTGTTTTTTTTGTGTTGGTCGTGGTCCTTTTGCGGGTGTTCGGGGTCGCTTTCTTTGCCTTGCAGAATGACTTCCCCTTTGTTTGTAATTCTTTTGTTTCTCTAATAAAATGTCCTTGACGCCTTTCAAAAAAAATGAGATCCAAATTATCATTGTATTTACTTTATCCAATTTAAGAATCGTGTAACGTTTTTTTGACACATTGAGTTTGAGCATTAGTTGTGTGGTTGTATAGTTTTTTTGGCCATTAGTTATTAAATAAACTATATATTTTTATTATTTTTATCATTCTTCAAGTTTAAATTTTTACTCTAAACTTAAATCATAGTAGATATCATATCAACATGTAACAACCCGACCAAAAATTTAACATGCATCTCATTAAAATAAACACCCCAACATCATGGTCTCAAAATTTCATTACAATACTCGATAGGTTTGCGGAAAGAACCTACACAACTGAGAAAAATAATAAATTCTACTAGTGTCATCTCTCCTCAACGCTAGCTATGCTCAGCCTACTTGCCCGAGCCTCCTGCAACCTGCTTACATGAAAAGGTTTTATTTTGAAAATGCGAGGGTTAGACCATGAGGTCTAGTGAGTCCCTCCGAACAGTTATCAAATCATATAAAACAGTTTATCTTTCAGCATAAAACATTTATTCTCAACACGTCAAAATCGTATACGGACTAAAGTCCGCCTCCTCGTAATCTGACACCCTGAAGCCACCCGAAGGTGACAACGAGTCAGCCTCGCACTGCCTTGCGGAGCCTCGCTCCTGGCATATAGGGACCTCCCTTCCCGCACGAGAGCTGGCGGAACTACTTTCCCGTCTTTGCCAGTTTACGTCTCCTTGATGTATGCATACATTCCACATAAAACTTTAAACGACTTTCATGCAATTAAAGCATAATAATAAAGCATGGCAATTCTCAACATTGGAGGCTTCTCCTTAATCCTCTCTTTTACATTTTGCTTTATATATATATATATATATATATATATTGATTGTTAGCTTAAACAAAATAATAATAAAACAAAGTATACCAAAATAATACAAAACCAAAGTATACAAAATAATACAAAAGATAATGAAAGGTTCTACTCAATTAATGCAACAATTTTTTTTTAAAAACCCAAAAATCTAAGAAAATTCTAAAGTCTCATTGGAGGCTTCTCCTTAATCATCTCTTTTACATTTTGCTTTATATATATATATATATTGATGTTAGCGTAAACAAAAAAATAATAAAACAAAGTATACTAAGATAATACAAAACCAAAATATACAAAATAATACAAAAGATAATGAAAGGTTCTACTCAATTAATGCAACAATTTAAAAAAAAACCCAAAAATCTACGAAAATTCTAAAGCCTCATTGGAGGCTTCTCCTTAATCCTCTCTTTTACATTTTGCTTTATATATTGATATATTGATTGCTAGCTTAAAAAAAAATAATTAAACAAAGTATACCAAAATAATACACATTTTATTGATTTATAAGCATTGTTAGCTTAAACAAAAAAATAATAAAACAAAGTATACCAAAATAATACAAAATCAAAGTATACAAAATAATACAAAAGATAATGAAAGGTTCTAATCAATTAATGCAACAAGTTTTTAAAAAAAAAACCAAAAATCTAAGAAAATTCTAAAGCCTCATTGGAAGCTTCTCCTTAATCCTCTCTTTTACATTTTGCTTTTTATATATATTGATTGTTAGCTTAAACAAAAAAATAATAAAACAAAATATACCAAAATAATACAAAACCAAAGTATACAAAATAATACAAAAGATAATGAAAGGTTCTACTCAATTAATGCAACAATTTTTAAAAAAAAAACCAAAAATCTAAGAAAATTCTAAAGCCTCATTGGAGGCTTCTTCTTAATCTTCTCTTTTACATTTTGCTTTATATATATATTGATTGATTGTTAGCTTAAACAAAAAAATAACAAAACAAAGTATACCAAAATAATACAAAACCAAAGTATACAAAATAATATAAAAGACAATGAAAGGTTATACTCAATTAATGCAACAATTTTTAAAAAAAAAACCAAAAATCTAAGAAAATTCTAAAGCCTCATTGGGGGTTTCTCCTTAATCCTCTCTTTTACATTTTGCTTTATATATATATATATATATATTGATGGTTTCCGACAAAAATAAATAAACAAGTCTTAGAGCATCTCCAACAAGTTTTCTATAAAAAATTTTAAAATAGAGAATCAAATGTTAAAATCTCTAAAAGGAGTTACATTCATCTCCAACAGATTTGCTATTTCAGAGATTTTAACACAAATTATCTTAATATAATATCATCTAATTTATATTCCCAATACACTTTAAAAGAAAAACTATTATTTCTCTCTCCTATTTAAATAATTATAGAGAGTTCTCTATATTGAGAGACATTTCTATGAATCTCTATTTTAACAAACAAGATAACAAAGCTGTTGAAAAAGAATAACAAACAAAAACCCATTTTTCTATTTTAGCAATGCTGTTAGAGATGCTCTTATAAACTTAAATCTCCCTTTTAACAACCATACCAATGTGTAAAAGAAAAAGAACCACTAAAATTTTAGCTAAGATTTGTAACAAAAATATTCCCACTTTTATTAGAAATGACAATTTCGACCTATTTATTTAAAAATCTTTTAAAGTATATTAGCGAATCAAATGGGTTAAATTATTTGGACAAAAAATTGCTGGTCTAAAAGATATATCTTTGTATAATGTTCTATAAGGGTGCGTTTGTTACATAAGACAAGACATAACAGAACAGAGATTACTGTCCCATGTTTGATAGGACTTTTATGTGGAACAAACAAGAACGGAGTGGAACAAGCTAGAACAGGCCTGTTCCACCCCCACCCCATGGAACAAGCTGGAACAAGGTGAAACAGGTTTATATTTTACCAATATAATCTGGAAAAAAAATCTAATTCTCTTCTAAAACATCAAACACACATTCTATTTTATATTTTATTCATTCTTTAAATTTTATTTATTTGTATTTTATCTAATGTTATAGTTCTATTCTGTCCAGTTCTGTCTATCAAACGTTGAACAACTGTTCTGTCATGTTTTGTTCTGTCCTGTCCCGTTTTGTTATGTTCTATCTTGTATGCGTACCAAACGCACTCTAATGTTTACAACATTATAAATAAATCTCTTAAACATATATCATTATATCTTTTGGTGATATTTATTACATTAACTATTTATAAAATTAAAAAAATAGAGAAGTTAACCCCAATGCATCAACCATTCTGAAAATTACTATTTTAACCCTTTAACAAGCTAATTTGATTTGTATATCTTTTATTGGAAATATATATACTTTGTAATATTGGTGAGACAAAAAGTATGAATAGAGAATCCAAAGCAACTTTTTTATAGTCTTGGTTATACATTGTGCTTAAAAACTTGTACATTGGCATGGTGAAAAATCCAGACAAGTAGAACCTTTGACTCCAATATCCCAAAATAGAATAAGAACAACTACTAGGGTTTGGCTCCCATGATTTTGGCATCTTTCAAATCATTACTTGTTAAAAAAAAGCATGGAAAAGATAATTAACCCAACCATGGTTATTACAACAAGGGAAATTAATTAAAATGTCAAAGTTTGACTCCGACTTATCAAAATACCCAAAATCTCGTCGAGTTTATCAAAATACCCAAAAATGGTGGCCCCCGCGATCGCGGGTTCACGCCCACGTGTCACTACTGTTTGGCCAAAAGTCTCGCGGAGGCCCCTCAAGAATGCCCGCGGTACACATTTGGCCCCTGTCTGCGGAGGTACCCCACGATCGCGGGATGGCCGTGACATGCGTCGACACAGGATTGAAACCCTAATTTCTTTAATGTATCAACCCCCCCCCCCAACCCTAATTTCGGCCGCTATAAGAGAGAGGGTGGGGGGACCTTATTTGGCCACCACTTTCATTAAAAAATGCTCTCCCAAACTCTCTCAATTTGTCGTGTGGAATACGCGCTCGGTTTGTTTGAAGATGACTCGTGTTACTCGTTTGGTAAGTTTTTCTTAAGTTTCTTGTACTTTTCTTGTATGTTGTTATTTTAAATTTTAAAATATATGATATGTATGTTGTTAGAGTGTTTTTAAGTTTGTTGTATGTTTGAATGTGTTATTTGTATGTTATAATGTTGTCTTTATTAAAGATGTTAGAGTTTTTTTTAAAAAAGATGTTATAGTGGTTTTTTTTAAAAAGATGTTAGAGTGTTTTTTATAAAAACATATGTTAGTGTTTTTTTTATAAAAAAATGTTAAGAGTGTTTTTTATAAAAAAAAGATGTTAGTGTTTTTTTATAAAAATATGAGTGTTTTTTTATAAAAAAAATGTTAAAGAGTGTTTTTTATAAAAAAAAAGATGTTAGTGTTTTTTTATAGGGAAATTAATTAAAATACCCTAAGTCAAACCATCTTTTACTGAAATACCCAAAATTTCTCCCACTTTGCAAAAATACCCCAAAATCCGCGATGGGAGCCCGCGATCGCGGGCCAGGGACCTTTTCTGACACTTTTTTAAACTTGCAGGGACCATTTTTGAAAAATGGAATCCCGCGATCGCAGGCTCATCCCGCGATAGGGTTATTTTTGTGACTTTTCAATTGCAAGGGACCATTTTTGAAAAATTCCAGGGACCATTTATGAAAATTTTGATATTTTGGTATGCCAAACCCCATTTCGTCCATTTTTACGAATTTAAAATGAAATGTTAAACTTTCAACCCCTATACTTATTTACTAAATTTACTTTATACCTTTTACTTTCATTATTTTAATTTTACATTTAACACATATAATCGTTTATTAACTAAAATACGTTAAAAAAATACGTTTTAATTTTAACAAATTACACCATTATAATCGTCTCTTCGATATGTTCGAAATGAGCCCAATCTTGAATTTTTTTGGATTTATATATTTTAATATATATCATATACAGTTATACACTACATAAAAAAATATTTTTTATATTTAAAATTCATACTCTTATAGTTAATTATTTAATTTATGGTACATCTCTTATTTTTTTTTTCAATTTTGTTTTACACTCCTATCGCATTAACATAATAATCATATATTAACTAATTCATTAAATCGTTTTAAATTATTATTATTTGAATGTGTTTATAGATTTCGTCTGAAAAAGTTGCCTGCATGATTCCACTGAAAAAGTAACTGCAATATTCGTCTGCTCTTGAATAAAGGTCTTTCATTAGGCAGAAAATTAGTCTTTAAGTAGTCAAACATAGCTAATTAATGAGAATTTAGATCAGATTTATATGGTACTATCAAATGCAAGTTTCTATAATATAGATATTGTTCTACATTACATGACACCAATTTTTGCATCATATGAATCACTTCCAGACAACAAGAACCAATACCCCAATAATCAAGAAATAAATGCTTGTTCATCCAATAATCTCTGTATTAGGATTATCGCAAGTTTCATAAACCTACTTACTAGGTGTTGGAAATATGGGTTTTACTAAACTTTGGACGCATTTAAATTTATATATATGTGTTATATATAACTAACTTTTAGTAGGTTTATGTTCTTCTATATGAGATCTTCGAAATGATATATAATGCGTCCAAAATAGAGTATGTGTGAAAGAGATATCGATACTCAAAGTTGAGTAAATGGATGAAATTAGCAAAAACCAAATGAAGTAAACAGTAAGTCAATCACAATACTTTAACAAAATAAGTTAATACTAAAAATAACAATTATTTAATGTTACATAAACAACCTAACTTTGATTTATTTGACAATGGGCATAAATGGACTCCGCCATATGTATGCGAAATGCCTTGGCCTCGGCCTCGGTCTAGTCAGGGTGTACAAATACCACATCGTTATTTATCAAGATGCTGGCATTACGACATACCCAGACACCGCAATCCGCATTCATCCCGACCTGCTGGGGTGTATTCTTGGCGAACTTATGGCGAAAGAGCTCTGACCTATCGCGACGCCTCGTGTCCTTGACCCGACAAAAGAAGTCAAATAGCCCATCTTTAAACCTTCTCATCTGGTCTTCCAATTGGTCTCTGAAGAGATTGGCACTATCGCTGTCATATATGGTCATGGTCATAGCGTCAAGCTCAAACACTCCAAGCAGTCAATGTTTGGGATGAATGCATATTGAGATGTACACCTGAAATATTACAATATTAGACAACTTAGTTAGCAACAAAACAACTTAAATAAAATAAGAGTAAAACGATTTACATACCACATCGAGGAGAGCCCAAGAAACCCCTTCCACGCCGTTGCATGAGTTGGCCACGGAGGCGGGACCTTGATGGGGGAGCACCAGGTAGGCAAAGAAAATACTATACATTATGGTCCACCTGGTGTCTGTTCCACGATGTCTTTGCATCAGCGAGACCCAACAATCGATGTGCTATACATAAAAAATAGATGGTTAGACATGTAATATAAACATATTTGATTATATGACTATAGCTAAACTTCATACTAACCACATCCTGTAACTCAGACTCCAAAGGGTCATCCGCCAGCAATACTTGGAAAAAGCGGGGGGTGATTTCCAGGCTCAAGTAAGGGACGAATATCATGGGGGAGAGGTGACCAGTCCGACACATCCTCAATATTTCCGATGCCGGTTGAGGCTCCGGTGAAGGGACCTTTCCCTTTTTCTTTCCTCCCTTCTTTCCCCCCGCTTTCTTTGCTTGTTTTTAGCGGCCGGTGGTGTCGTAGATCCTTGTTGGCCAAACGGGTGACGAAACCATTGTGAAATTGATCGCGGCCGCTTTTGAGGGAGCGGGGTCACCTGTTGTGGTGGATCTACAACATCCATCGAGTCATCGTCAGGCTCCGAGAAGTGCTCCGAGAAGTGATCCTGGATAATAGGAGACCCCGTCTGAAAATTACGTTACTCAATGTTTTAAGTACAATTTAGGAAATGTTCACAATTAAACCAAAACTACCAAAATAACTTACAGTATGCATTTCCGGCCTGTAATAGTCATCGGCCGAACCGCCAAAGATGTTTGTGATTGCTGTGGTGGCGAACGACGGCATGTGCTGTGCCCCCGACATCCCGGCCTGCGTGACATTGATCATTAAAATAGTTACAAAATTAGGATTATCGATATATAACTATAATGGTTACTCAGTGTCACTAACACTCTCCGGGATAGTCGAATATGATGTGGTGGCGAACGGCGGCGGCATCTGCGAGGTGTATGCCCCCGACATACCGGCCTGCGTGACATTGATCATTAAAATAGTTACAAAATTAGGAACAAACATATAACTATAATGGTTACTCAGTGTCACTTACACTCTCCGGGATAGTAGAATAGGATGTGGTGGCGAACGGCGTTTGGGACATCCCGGCCCCCGACATCCCGGCCTGCGTGACATTGATCATTATAAGAGTTACAAACTTAGGAACAAACATATAACTATAATGGTTACTCAATGTCACTTACATTTTCAGGGAATGACGGATGGGATGTGGTGGCAAACGTCGCATGTGCCCCCTGTCCGAACGGAGCGGGGATCGGTGTCGTACTCGACAGCTAAAACAAATTTAGAACGTAATATTAATATACAAACTAAATAAACGTGGCCAACAAATTAAGTTAAACACTAACATTGACATCGCTAAACTGTCTGTAGACTTCCTCCAGATAGTGTACACGTGTCTCTAGCGGCCCGTGGACGTAGTCCCACAGGACTTCATGTGAGCCACGCTGTGGCTCGTAGGAAGGGGCCGCCTGATATGGATTGTAGGAGGAGGAAGGGGGCGCCTGGTAGGAGGAGGAACGGGGCGCCTGGTAGGAGGAGGAACGGGCCGGCTGGTAGGAGGAGGAAGGGGGCGGCTGGTATCCACCGGAAGGGGGCCTGTCGTCGTCTTCCTCATCTTCGGAAGTAGGGGGACGTCGAGCCCTTTCCGCCTCTGCGTCAATAAAGGCCACGCTGTCTCTGTACCAATCTGTGCCCATCTCGTCGACAGTAGGCACAAGGCGATCGGCGGGCAAGAGTGGCTGCTAAATATATGATAAAACATAAAAGAAATTAATAAGCGGGACTAACGTATGCAAATCGTAAACATAGTAAAAGAACTTACATTTCTAGACGCTTTGAAGAACTCAATCCAAAGCGACCTACTTAGGGTAACACGCTTGTCCCAACGGGTTCCCCTAAGTACTCGATCGTCGCGCTTGACGAAATATCGGATTGATGCGGGAAACATCTCCAAGATCCATATCTGGAATTAGACAAGAAGAGCAAGTACGTAAAAAAAAAGCCAAACAGTTTGTATGTATTATTAACAATTGTTATACTACGTATCTAACCTTGAAGGCGTATGTAAAACCACAAAGATTCATCTTTGCATGTCGATCGGCGCGTCTGCCAATGGCTCGGTGCAGATTAGAGTAGCAATGTGTCCAGATATGGCTACCCCACGGGTAGCTGTTAAACAGCTCAAGGTCCTCGACGGCCTTAAGGACCGTCGATGAAGCATGCTGGCTATACTCACGGCCCAGGAAGCCCATATCCACGATCACCACCAAGCATACACGGACAACATCGTCGTCGGTTAGGGCACTAAGGCCCTCTTTCATCTTTTCCCGGGCTGCCTTCAGCTTCAAACGAGATGCTGAAATGCCGAAAACCCTAGGAACGAAGGAGCAGTCTTCTAAGGGAGGAAGGGGGGGAGCCTCTCCAAAACGTAGTCCTGTAATTAGACAGAACTCCCGACGCCCAAAATGCAATTGAGAGCCGAAGAAATCAAAATGCATCTCCTCCGGCTCAGCGTTGGCGTCCTCGACCTCCAACTGTAGAAACATGTGTACTAGCGTAGGGTCGCCACCAGAGTAAGACACATCCATCCATGGCCCGAACGGTGTCCCTCTATAGATGGTCTCAAGGGTATCTGCGCGATCACCTAATCCCCTAAACAGCGCTCCTAATTCCTCGATGTATGAAACTTTGCACCTTACCGTCAAGTCGATGTTAAAGAAATCTTTCTACATAGTCATTCACAGATGTTATAGTTAGTGTTATATATAGATGCTGCAGTTTATTTTATTTTATATAGATGTTGCGGTTTATTTTATTTCAACGTATAATAGTGTTATATATAGATAAAGTGCGGTTGTATTTTATTTCAACGTATAATAGTGTTATATATAGATAAAGTGCGGTTTATTTTATTTCAACGTATAATAGTGTTATATATAGATAAAGTGCGGTTTATTTTATTTCAACGTATAATAGTGTTATATATAGATAAAATGCGGTTTATTTTATTTCAACGTATCATATTGTTATATATAGATAAAGTGCGGTTGTATTTTATTTCAACGTATAATAGTGTTATACATAGATAAAGTGCGGTTTATTTTATTTCAACGTATAATAGTGTTATATATAGATAAAGTGCGGTTTATTTTATTTCAACGTATAATAGTGTTATATATAGATAAAGTGCGGTTTATTTTATTTCAACGTATCATGTTATATATAGATAAAGTGCGGTTGTATTTTATCTCAACGTATAATAGTGTTATACATAGATAAAGTGCGGTTTATTTTATTTCAACGTATAATAGTGTTATATATAGATAAAGTGCGGTTTATTTTATTTCAACGTATAATAGTGTTATATATAGATAAAGTGCGGTTTATTTTATTTCAACGTATAATAGTGTTATATATAGATAAAGTGCGGTTTATTTTATTTCAACGTATCATATTGTTATATATAGATAAAGTGCGGTTGTATTTTATTTCAACGTATAATAGTGTTATATAAAGATAAAGTGCGGTTGTATTTTATTTCAACGTATAATAGTGTTATATATAGATAAAGTGCGGTTTATTTTATTTCAACGTATAATAGTGTTATATATAGATAAAATGCGGTTTATTTTATTTCAACGTATCATATTGTTATATAGAGATAAAGTGCGGTTTAGGGACCCTAGTTGGCATTCTTAAAAGTTTAGGGACCTAAGTTGTCATTCTTAAAACCGTAGGGACCTAAGTTGTCATTCTTAACATTTTTTTTATAAAAAACACATATTTAACAATTTTTTTATAAAATATGTTTTTTTATAAAAAATTGTTAAGAGTGTGTTTTTATAAAAAAATTGTTATAGTTTTATGGTTTTATGTTTGAATGTGATATTTGTATGTTATAATGTGTATGTTGTTATAGTGTGTTTTTTCATATAAAAATTGTTAAAAATGTGTTTTTTTTTATAAAAACACACTCTTAACAATTTTTTTATAAAAACACACCCTTAACAATTTTTATATGAAAAAACACACTATAACAACATACACATTATAACATACAAATATCACATTCAAACCATAAAACTATAACAATTTTTTTTATAAAAACACACTCTTAACAATTTTTTATAAAAAAAACACATTTTTAACATTTTTTTTATAAAAACTGTTTTTATAAAAAAAATTAACAATTTTTTTATAAAAAAACACATTATAAAAACCATAAAACTATAACAATTTTTTATAAAAACACACTATTAAACATTTTTTATAAAAAAACTGTTTTTATAAAAAATTGTTAAGGGTGTGTTTTTATAAAAAAATTGTTAAGAGTGTGTTTTTAAAAAAAAAAACACATTGTTAACAATTTTTTTATAAAAACACACTCTTAACAATTTTTTTATAAAAAAACACTCTTAACAATTTTTATATGAAAAACACACTATAACAACATACACATTATAACATACAAATATCACATTCAAACATAAAACCATACATATCATGTTAAACATAGAACATATTCAAACAAAAGTTATAAACACTATAACAACCTACAAATCATATATCTTAACTTAAAATAACATACAAAAAATAACAAATAACATAAGGAAAACATACCAAAGAGGTAATACGAGACATCTTCACAAAATCCGAACGCGTATTCCACACGACAAAATTGAGAGAGTGGGAGAAAATTGAGAGAGTTTGATTAAAAATTGAGAGAGTTATAAAATAATGAGAGTGGACGGTTTTTGGTCCCCCCCACCCCTTATATAGTGCGACCGATGTTATAAAAATTAGGGTTTGAGGCTTCAAAATTTTTTAGGGTTAACCCTGTGCCGACGCGTGGCACAGGAGCCCGCGATCGCGGGAGGTCAAAGAAAGTCAATCGCGGGCAGGGACCAAAAATGCACACGCGGGAATTCTTGAGGGGGGAAAGTTGTACCGCGGGTATTCTTGAGGGACCAACGCGGGCAAAGTGGGCAAACTTTGGTGACACGTGTAGCCCGCAATCGCGGGGGTCAATGAGTCAAACGCGGACAGGGACCAAAACTGCACACGCGGGCATTCTTGAGGGGGGAAAGCTGGACCGCGAGCATTCTTGAGGGACCAAAGCGGGCAAAGTGGGTAAACATTGGTGACACGTGGCCTGGAGCCCGCGATCGCGGGCTCCATCGCGGATTTTTATGGCATTTTTGCAAAATGGGAGAGATTTTGGGTATTTCAGTAAAAGATGGTCAAACTTAGGGTATTTTAATTAATTTCCCTTTTTTTATATATAAAAAGATGAGTGTTTTTTATAAAAATAAATGTTAGAGTGTTTTTTTATAAAAAAAAGATGTTAAGAGTGTTTTTTATAAAAAAAGATGTTAAGAGTGTTTTTTTATAAAAAAAGATGTTAGTTCTTTTTTTATAAAAAGATGAGTGTTTTTTATAAAAAAAAATGTTAATAGTGTTTTTTATATATAAAAAAAAGATGTTAAGAATGTTTTTTATAAAAAAAAAAGATGCTAATGTTTTTTTATAAAAAAATGAGTATTTTTTATAAAAATAAATGTTAGAGTGTTTTTTTATAAAAAAAGATGTTAAGAGTGTTTTTTTATAAAAAAAGATGTTAAGAGTGTTTTTTATAAAAAAATATGTTAATGTTTTTTTTATAAAAAGATGAGTGTTTTTTATAAAAATAAACGTTAAGAGTGTTTTTTTATAAAAAAAGATGTTAGTGTTTTTTTTATAAAAATATTAGTGTTTTTTATTGTAACATCCCAAAAGTACAATAGAACAAACATAGCATTTAAGCATAAAATTTACAAATCTGGGTCCCAAAATTCCCGTTACATCATACACAAACTAAGGTTGGCGGAAACAACCTATACACAACTGAGAATAGTCTAACTTCTATAAGAGGTACTGGTACAGTTTCTAGCTGCGTCTGCACCCTATCTTGGTCTTGCTCACTTACCCGAGCCTTCCACTAAAAGCTTACCTGAAAATGGTTTAGTTTTGAAAAGCGAGGGTTAGACCAAAAGGTCTAGTGAATTCCCTCCATAAAACAACATGTATAAACAATATGAAATCATTTGTTAAAATGCATCATAAGTCATCACATATGGTACTGCACTGTGTAATGGATCACTTAACCATTCGCGATCGGGGCCCAAGCAGACTCCCCTTTCGCCCTCTCGTATCGGGGCCCAAGCAGACTCCCCGATACCCGCCTAGGAGGAAACGAATTCCAACCTACCGTCTCGTCATACATATCCAAGGGATCATCAGATCCCGAGGCTCATTGATCCCACAGTACAGACCGACATCACATAACATGCACATACGTTTCATAAAAGCATTTGACTCTTTATAAATCATGCGCATCATTTCAACATATCAAACATTTCTTTCCTTCCATGCATATCAGTTCATAAATATTTCATGCTTGTTAAAACCATAACCAGTAAAAGAATCATTTAACATTTACGTCGTAAAAGAGGTTTAGGGAACTCACCTGGCTTGCTCGCTCCAAGCTTCTCACCTACACTTCCGGTCTCTAGGTGGAACACCTATTGTATTAATAACGCACGTCATAAGTCGTTCATTTATTACTCGAGTTAAATCCCGAACTCAACCCAAACTTATCTAAGTTGGTAGATTACACTTCTAGTCCGAAAATCATAATTAATGGTCTTTGCTTACCCATCCATTTGAAATGCTATACCGGATCCATTAATTTACCCGACTCTAGGTTTCCAACATAAAATTATAACACTAGATCCTAAATATCCAAAACTGGATCATGTTACTAATACTATGACCCAAATTAAATAAATAGACCATCAATTACGTACTAGGCCCTTATTATATAATTATAGACTTCAATAATAAACTAAGCCCAAAAGAAAGAATTTAATCTTCCGGCCCATCCATTTATCTTTCGACCCAACACTTTTGAATGAGAAGACCAATAATTTCATTAAACCTTTCTCGGCCCAAGAACCAAACTTGAACATTTCTTAACTTTGTAAATCCGTTAAACCTATAAGAAAATACTGTTTTGATCATTGTAACACCTTTATATACCTTTCATAACTATACCCATACCATTTAAATCCTTAATTTTGCACAAAACGACTCAATTTTATTGTTAACCAAAACAGTTTGACTTTTTGTAAAAGTCAACTGTTTTAAACATAGACTTTAATCTACCATAAAAAACGACCATTAAACCCAACCTCAAACCTTCCATTTCATATCTAAAATTAATTAATCGAAACATCTAATTAGACCATGGCAACATACTAATTTTAGTGTTATAATCCATTACTACCCTTATCAAGAATCCACATAAACATTTGATTTAACTTTGACAAAATGAAATAGAATCAAAACTCTATTAATATCCTTATTGGATTTCTCAACTTACTTAACCGAGAACAACTAGAAACTTACAAATCTAGCATTACTTGCTAAAGAGAAAACGCAAGGAGATGGTTTCTTACCCGAATAAAACCTCACGAAATGGAAAACCGCTGCCAAACCTCGCCACCGTCGGCGACCACCACCGACAGCCAACCGCCGGCGACCACCACCGGCAGCCAACCGCCGGCGACCACCATCTCCTTCTCCCCGCCGCCTCTCTCTCTCTCGCTGCCCCTTCTCTCTCGTCGCCTCTATCTCTCTTATCGTTTATCTCTCTCGCTCGCAGTCTCTCTCTCTCCCACAGCCCCATTCTCTCGATGAGAAGCACACACACACACACATACAAGGCCATTTCTTCTTTCTCTTATCTTCTCTCTCTCGATGTAGCAGGTCACACCCCCAAGATCCTTTCCTTTAACTCTCTTTTCTTTCTTCTCTAGATGTGCAACACTCACCAACCCTAAAAGAAAACATGTTTTCCTACTCTCCCAGCCAAAAGCGGCGCACAAGAGGAGAAAGGGAATTGGTTTTCCCAATTTTCAACTTTTACCCCTCCACTTTTCTTAAAAGGCACTCATACTCCTTTAACTTTTATTTAAATTACAAAACTGAAATTGAGGTTATTACAATCTCCCCTCCTTAACAGAATTCCGTCCCGGAATTCACTTCAAAAATAACCGGTGTAATCGATCATCAAAGCTTAAATTTCAACTCTCAGAAAGGATCTTTCTAATAACAAAACAATAACAACATAGTTTCATGCTTTCGCTGCGCAACTCTGATTAAGCTCACAATCTCTGATTATAACAGGAAAACACTATCATCTTATTCTTCGACTTCCAATCAAATCTATTGATTCAGGAACACCACAAAACTCGGCTTCCAAAGTACTTTCGGTTAACCATAATGACCAAAAATCAGATACCTCTACAAGAGACATTCCCGCTTTCTTACTTAGATTCATCGTAACTAATTCTTTAATGACCAGTGTGTCATTCTCAAAGACACTTCCTCAAGAATTTTCGTAATCCACCTTACAAATCACATCAAACAGAAAGAGATTGTAAGCATCTCAATACTTACAAATCCCTAATCGTCCTTATCTGACCCGGGACCACAATAACAGTTTCCGCTCTCAACTGCATTTCCCGAATAGTGCAACCTACAACTACCGACCCTTACCGCACAAAGCAATACAATTCATTCTCTTTATCACAAGCAGCTATAACTTGACCAACTCGTTCCAAATATAATTATCGACTTAATTCGATTGATAAACTCCAATTGAGATGTAGTTCATTTCTTTCTATCAACCACAAATTGTCATATATCATAACTTAGCGTCAACATATCGCTAGGCTGGTATTCACATAAAAACCATCCGTCAAAACTGATTTCTTAACTAACAACTCTCACTGAGTAGTTCAACAATTCAAAATTTTCAAAATAATCTGAAAATTACTCATTCCATCATACTATCATCAACTTCTCACTTTAACAAATCGATTCCCCCTATCAATTCTTAGTAAGAATCTCGGTAGAATCATAACATCTCCTGTAATAACAATAAATGTCATTACCTAACAAATCCACAAAATTTTGGTCAACTAAACCAAGACTTATACATCTATTATGACGTTTCAAATCAACTAATGATAATACTACCACTCCGACCCATAATCATCATCATGTCATTCTTTCAACATAACCAAATTTCCAACTATTTCCTTCTAGGATCATTCCCTCACACATAAGAAACAATTCACTCTCTCTAGAGATTTAGCATTTACTATAACATAATTTGGCTAACACACTCTTCATCCTCTTTAAACTTCCAATGATCTCAAAATATACCTACTTAGCGAATCTTACAACCAAAAACACTTGGTTTCTCCTTCGTGTAATCTCCCACCACTACTCCGTCCTTATATCCCGAACATAATCACGCCATGAAGTCAACTTACACCCTATGTGTTCCAACAATCTGGTTAATAGATCGTACATCTCATTCGAACCCCCAAAAGCTTCTATCTGATGCTTTCTTCCTCTCTAACATCACCTCACTACGATACTAGCTGGTACATTTAACTTGGCAATTAATGTTATTACATAACTGTACATTCCTCACCCATAACATCACACCGCAGACCAAATCTCTCATGGCCATTCTTACACAATTTAAACTTTCCTTCATATTCTCCCGCATACAACATTCGAGTTTATCTCGTTACTTTGTCTTTCCCCAACTCTAACTCAACAACTCACAAGTTCCCGACTAACTCAAACATATTCAATCCTTGCTAGTTCAAGGTGGTTCCGAACCATATTTAGACAGGGCATATTCTTTCACATATCGATATAATCTCTACACTCACTTCGCTCGTGCTACATACCTTATCCTTTTACGAACCCTCCATACCTCGTAAATAGAACGCTTATTCAACAACAACGGTCTCTTACTAACTTAGCACCCCCACAAGGTTTTCTATCAGCTTTCACTCTTCTGGTTCAAGTCTTCGGCCTTAACCATCTTACACGATTGTCGACTTCAACATCAATAGTCGACCTGTAACTACCTCCTTAACCTATTCTTTAACATGGGTTCCCTTACGGAACCTAATCCTATCAACATATCATAATCAACTTCAAAATCCGTCGCCCTTATAACAAAACTTACTCATATAACATCAATATTACAAACTCACCCCAAAACTCATATTCCCACGCCAAAGGCATTTCATTCTTCCTTACCACACTACTCATAACGAGTTTCTAAAACCATCACCTTGAAGGCTTCCAGTCCTTCCTTTGGACACAACCGTCCCTTGACAACCGTACTTCCAGTTACCGAACCAGGGTGCAAGCCCTCATACAACCGATACTATAATTCACCACTGACTCTACTACCATTCTCCATTCCTCTTGAACACAAATACTAAAGCTACAACATTCTTTCCTGATTGCCCAACAGCTTTCCACTCTTGAAGTTCTGCTCTAGCTTAACATGTAATATTCTATGACCTAGTGAGTTCGTAGCCTTCATGCATGACAATACGTTAAATAAATCATTTCGCACACTTTAACAATTTAATAAACCACATTCACAACTAGCTTGGGTACACACGACCCCATCATCCTCCTAACAGCAATGCCCTGCACAACGATTTCGAGAATCGTGTACATGCATCTATCCGTAGAACTCAATTTTACTCAATCGGAACGACGTTGTTACAACAGTAACACATTGAAATAAAATCTCCTGTACCACAAAATTTTGAAAGAATTTACTAACACGGGATAAACCAGTCGGTTCTCACACTCATGTTGTATGATATCAATAGGTCAATACTCATTTGATTGTAAAAGTTTTGCTGACAAATGTTTTTTTAACATTTTTGTAACAATTTAACTTATCATTAAAAGTGAGAAATACTTTGCAAAGCGTTAAGCTCAAAATTTTAAATGTGCAAAGTGAATGAAATCACCTTTTCTTTAAACATACGCGTGCACATTCTGACTCATTTTCGATCAAAACTTATATTTACACATTTTACTTAGTTCGTGGACATTTCATGTTACATAAAAGAACTCCATGCATGAGACTCTACTTGCAATTGAAGGCTACTCACTCTAACAAGGTCAACCGCTTTACTCACGCAACTTACCCTTGACACTTTACCTACGACCAAAGGTCGTCCTCTCGGTCATGCAACAACTTTGACTGAACACGCTTTCCACATCTCACGTACTCATCCTTTCATACCATTTCGTTTTAAAACAACTATCTCATTTTCTACTTCTACATGCTTTCATTTCACTATAGGTATCTTATTTCATTTACCCTGCCTTTGAAAGGCTCGACTAAGAAGTCAGGGTTCTATTGATACATTTAAGATTTCAACACTGATAATCCTTACCAACTAGCTGGTCTTATCGCACGAGTTCTAGGACAGAGATTTTCTAGAAACAGGAGTCTTACTCAAAATCAATCATTTATCCTCTCCGAATCTACGAAGAGCTACTTCTAGATAATTCATAACATTCTATACAACATTTCTTCTTTACGATGTATACATACATCACATCTTAAATGATCTCTTACGATGCTTCCCCATCAGGGTCTTGTTGACATTCTAGGTTACAGAAACCTGACATAAACATTATCTTCTGACTATCACTTCGGAACAATAAGGCAGATTAAGCACATACATGTACCTGTAAGTTCGTAATTACACTGGCCAGGTGGAATTTCAAACTTACCTTACATGACAGACCTCAGTACCCCGTTAGTCCTATCTCTATAATAGTGTCCTCCTAACGCATTTCCTGTATCTACCATAGTGCTCTCCTAACGCATTTCCTGATTCTCAGTTGTGATTTATACTCCCAAGTTTAAGTTTAGGCCCATCCGATCACCTAAATCCCTTAAACTATGGCTCTGATACCATTTGTAACATCCCAAAAGTACAATAGAACAAACATAGCATTTAAGCATAAAATTTACAAATCTGGGTCCCAAAATCCCCGTTACATCATACACAAACTAAGGTTGGCGGAAACAACCTATACACAACTAAGAATAGTCTAACCTCTGTAAGAGGTACTGGTACAGTTTCTAGCTGCGTCTGCACCCTATCTTGGTCTTGCTCACTTACCCGAGCCTTCCACTAAAAGCTTACCTGAAAATGGTTTAGTTTTGAAAAGCGAGGGTTAGACCAAAAGGTCTAGTGAATTCCCTCCATAAAACAACATGTATAAACAATATGAAATCATTTGTTAAAATGCATCATAAGTCATCACATATGGTACTGCACTGTGTAATGGATCACTTAACCATTCGTGATCGGGGCCCAAGCAGACTCCCCTTTCGCCCTCTCGTATCGGGGCCCAAGAAGACTCCCCGATACCTGCCTAGGAGGAAACGAATACCAACCTACCGTCTCGTCATACATATCCAAGGGATCATCAGATCCCGATGCTCATTGATCCCACAGTACAGACCGACATCACATAACATGCACATACGTTTCATAAAAGCATTTGACTCTTTATAAATCATGCGCATCATTTCAACATATCAAACATTTCTTTCCTTCCATGCATATCAGTTCATAAATATTTCATGCTTGTTAAAACCATAATCAGTAAAAGAATCATTTAACATTTACGTCGTAAAAGAGGTTTAGGGAACTCACCTGGCTTGCTCGCTCCAAGCTTCTCACCTACACTTCCGGTCTCTAGGTGGAACACCTATTGTATTAATAACGCACGTCATAAGTCGTTCATTTATTACTCGAGTTAAATCCCGAACTCAACCCAAACTTATCTAAGTTGGTAGATTACACTTCTAGTCCGAAAATCATAATTAATGGTCTTTGCTTACCCATCCATTTGAAATGCTATACCGGATCCATTAATTTACCCGACTCTAGGTTCCAAACATAAAATTATAACACTGGATCCTAAATATCCAAAACTAGATCATGTTACTAATACTATGACCCAAATTAAATAAATAGACCATCAATTACGTACTAGGCCCTTATTATATAATTATAGACTTCAATAATAAACTAAGCCCAAAAAGAAAGAATTTAATCTTCCGGCCCATCCATTTATCTTTCGACCCAACACTTTTGAATGAGAAGACCAATAATTTCATTAAACCTTTCTCGGCCCAAGAACCAAACTTGAACATTTCTTAACTTTGTAAATCCGTTAAACCCATAAGAAAATACTGATTTGATCATTGTAACACCTTTATATACCTTTCATAACTATACCCATACCATTTAAATCCTTAATTTTGCACAAAACGACTCAATTTTATTGTTAACCAAAACAGTTTGACTTTTTGTAAAAGTCAACTGTTTTAACCATAGACTTTAATCTACCATAAAAAACGACCATTAAACCCAACCTCAAACCTTCCATTTCATATCTAAAGTTAATTAATCGAAACATCTAATTAGACCATGGCAACATACTAATTCTAGTGTTATAATCCATTACTACCCTTATCAAGAACCCACATAAACATTTGATTTAACTTTGACAAAATGAAATAGAATCAAAACTCTATTAATATCCTTATTGGATTTCTCAACTTACTTAACCGAGAACAACTAGAAACTTACAAATCTAGCATTACTTGCTAAAGAGAAAACGCAAGTAGATGGTTTCTTACCCGAATAAAACCTCACGAAATGGAAAACCGCTGCCAAACCTCGCCACCGCCGGCGACCACCACCGACAGCCAACCGCCGGCGACCACCACCGGCAGCCAACCGTCGGCGACCACCATCTCCTTATCCCCGCCTCTCTCTCTCGCTGCCCCTTCTCTCTCGTCGCCTCTATCTCTCTCATCGTCTATCTCTCTCGCTCGCAGTCTCTCTCTCTCCCGCAACCCCATTCTCTCGATGAGAAGCACACACACACACACACACACAAAGCCATTTCTTCTTTCTCTTCTCTTCTCTCTCTCTCGATGTAGCAGGTCACACCCCCAAGATCGTTTCCTTCAACTCTCTTTTCTTTCTTCTCTAGATGTGCAACACTCACCAACCCTAAAAGAAAACATGTTTTCCTACTCTCCCAGCCAAAAGTGGCGCACAAGAGGAGAAAGGGAATTGGTTTTCCCAATTTTTAACTTTTACCCCTCCACTTTTCTTAAAAGGCACTCATACTCCTTTAACTTTTATTTAAATTACAAAACTGAAATTGGGGTTATTACATTTATAAAAATAAATGTTAGAGTGTTTTTTATAAAAAAAGATGTTAGTGTTTTTTTTTATAACTTTGGTGAATGACAACTTAGGTCCCTAAACTTTGGTGAAAGACAACTTAGGTCCCCTAACTTTGGTGAATGACAACTTAGATCCCTAAACTTTGGTGAATGACAACTTAGGTCCCCTAACTTTGGTGAATGACAACTTAGGTCCCCTAAACTTTGGTGAATGACAACTTAGGTCCCTAAACTTTGGTGAATGACAACTTAGGTCCCCTAACTTTGGTGAATGACAACTTAGGTCCCCTAAACTTTGGTGAATGACAACTTAGGTCCCTAAACTTTGGTGAATGACAACTTAGGTCCCTAAAATTTGGTGAATGACAACTTTGGTCCCCTAACTTTGGTGAATGACAACTTTGGTGAATGACAACTTAGGTCCCTAAACTTTGGTGAATGACAACTTAGGTCCCCTAACTTTGCTAAATTATTTAATTGTTTATCTTTGTTTTGAGTTTCCTAGTCATAAATAAATTTCTGTAAATAAATAGTATGAATATATAAAAACATTTAAATTGGCTTCACATGCCACACTCAAATTCATTTTGGCCTCTTGCCAAAAGCATCTATATATAACACTATTATATATTGAAATAAAATAAACCGCAGCATATCTATTTGGATTTTGTCAAACGGGTGTAAATAGCCCTAAGGTATGTGGGGACTTAAGCAATCCTTGTGATTCCCCTGCTACCTGGAAGTCCAATAGATTGAGTGGTTTCTTTTCTAAAACTAAAACAGACGAATAATTATCCACACAATAAACCAAACAAGCAAAAGCATCTATATATAACACTATTATATATTGAAATAAAATAAACCGCAACATATCTATTTGGATTTTGTCAAACGGGTGTAAATAGCCCTAAGGTATGTGGGGACTTAAGTAATCATTGTGATTCCCCTGCTACCTGGAAGTCCAATAGATTGAGTGGTTTCTTTTCTAAAACTAAAACAGACGAATAATTATCAACACAATAAACCAAACAAGCAAAAACATCTATATATAACACTAACTATAACATCCGTGAATGACTATGTAGAAGGATTTCTTTTACATCGACTTGACATTAAAGTGCCGCGTTGGCTACATGGTGGACTTGAGACAGCGCTTCGCGGAATTAGGTGATCGCGCAGCTAGCGTTGAGGACATCTTTAGAGGGACACCTTTCGGTCCATGGATGGATCTTACCAATCCTGGTGGCGACCCCACGCTAGTCCACATATTTCTACAGTTGGAGGTCGAGGTCTCCAATGGTGATCCGGAGGAGATGTATTTTGATTTCTTCGGGCATCAAATGCGGTTTGGGCGTCGTGAGTTCGGTCTAATTACATGACTACTTTTTGGAGAGGCTCCCCCCTTCCTCCCTTAGCAGATATTTCCTTCGTTCGTAGGGTTTGGGGCGTGTCAACATCTCGTTTGAAGCTGAAGACAGTCGTGGAGACGATGAAACAGGACCTTGGTGCCCTAAGCGACCAGGATGCTGTCCGTGTATGCTTGGTGGCGATCGTGGATATGGGCTTCATGGGCCGTGAGTGGAGCCAGACTGCTTCCGATACGGTCCTTAGGGCCGTCGAGGACTTGGATTTGTTTAACAGGTACCCATGGGGTAGCCACATCTGGACACATAGCTACACTATTATGCACCGAGCCATCGCCAGACGCCCCAATCGACTAGCCAAGATGAATCTTTGTGGATTTACATACGCCTTCAAGGTTAGATACGTAGTATAACATAAATAATAATACATACAAACTGTTTGGCTTTCCTTTTTACGTACTTGCTCTTCTTGTGTAATTCCAGATATGGATCTTGGAGATGTTTTCCGCAGCCTGTCAATATTTCAACAAGCGCACCGACAGATTACATAGGGGAACCCGTTGGTACCAGGGTCTTTCCCTAAATAGGCAGACTTGGCTTGAGTTCTTCAGCCAATCTAGACATGTAAGTTGTTTTACTATGTTTACAATGTTGCATACGTTAGTCCCGCTTATTAAATTTTTTGTGTTTTACCATATATTTAGCCGCCGCTTATGCCTTTCGCAAACCTTCTGCCTACTGCCTACGAGAGGGACACGCCTTGCTACAGAAACAGCGTGGCCTTTTTTGACAGAGAGGCAGCAAGGGTCCGACGTCCCTCTCCTTCCCCATCTGGGTCTAGTTCCTCATCTGACGAATATAAGGAAGACGACGCGAGGCCCCCTTCCGATCGATATCAGCCGCCCCCTTCCGATCGATATGAGGCGCCCCCTTCCTCCTCCCATCAAGATCCGACTTCCACCGAGCCATCTTATGGCACTTTACACGAGCTGTGGGACTACGTTCGGGGGCCAGTACACACGCGTCTTGATGATCTGGAGGAATTCGCCAGACAGTTTCGCGCTGTAAATGTTAGTGTTTAACTTAATTTGTCGGCCACGATCTTTTAGTTTGTATATTAAAATTACGTCCTAAATTTGTTTTAGCTGTCGAGTACAACGCCGATCCCCGTTGTAACAACCCAAATCCCATAACATACATCATAATACATAACATGCATACTTATCATTGATTTACAACAAAAGTTACATAGCAAACCAAGTACGGCCTCTTTTAGTCTCGGAACTACAAATTACATAAAACTTCCTAATCAACATCGGTCCACGAAGGCAGTCTACACCTTATTCTTTTCTTTGCCGCTATCAATTCCTCGACCTGGAAAACATATTTTTGAAAACAAAGTGAGGGTTAGACCAAACGGGTCTAGTGAGTTAATCCCTGTTATTTCAAAACCCGTTATAAAACAAATTTATATAAAACCATATATCTAAATAGTTTATATACAACCTTTGTCAAAACACACATTTATCACACGTATTTAACTACCAATCAAGACTCGTGCATCGTGTACATCCCTCCCAACTTATTCCTCCACAAATTGCCATATTAGTTGGTTGCAAGCCAACTAATAAATTATCAACGCCGTACTGAAATTACGACACATCACCGGTCCGCACACCGGAACCCGGCAACACACCGGTCCGCACACCGGAACCCGGCAAAAAGTGCACTCGTGTAGTGCAAAGCTTATATAAATACAATATATATATCTCATTACATCATATTGTCATTTATATACACATAATCATATTCCTACCACATAATCATCTCATATATATATATATATATATATATATATATATACACATATATATGTATCCCAGTTCAAAAACGTTTTAAAGCAAAACTCACCTGATTTGCTTATCAAACACGCTCGCAAGCTTCTTTCAATTTGATTCTATCTTTCACCTCGACTCCATAGTAGCTGGAACAATTTAAGATACATACACCACTTTACTAGCCAAACACATAAAGCCTACCAGTTCCTGATCTCAACTGTATCACTAAACTTAGCAAACTACCGGGACTACACAAAGTACCGGGACTTCTCAGTACCGGGACTCCTTGGTACCGGGAGTCTCGATCACCGGGAGTTAACTATACCGGGAGTTCACTATACCGGGAGTTCATGGTACCGGGATTCCAATTACCGGGACTCCAAGTACCGGGACTCCCAAGTACCGGGACTCCCAAGAACTCAGTCGGTGTTCTACCCAGAATCGATTGAAACTATTACAAATCACAAATTTGACAATTCCAAACCGATAGAAATCTAGTACCATCGATTACCAATACAAAACATAAAAGAAACATACCTTAATTTTACTTCCAACGAATCCAATCTGAGCCCTAACCGTACTTCTTCTTCTGCTTCTCGTTTCCAACACACACACACACTCTCTGATATTTCTTAGTTGTGAAATATCTGAAGTCTACAAGGGTGTATATCAAACCTAATTTACACTTTTGGCTTGAACTATTCAAATATGACCAAAGTACCCTTAACTTATAATTTCACCTAAACTTACCCTACACATCCAACTTTAAACTTAACTAAACTTAACGGAAAGGAGATTTTAACTAACAAACTTATCCGGGGTATTACATCATTTCCCCCTTAAAAGAATTATGTCCCGGATTTCAGTTAAGCGAAAAGGTATGAATGCTTATCACTACTACTTCGAACTCAATCAAAACCATAGAAACTAACTGAATAGCCACCCCACACCCACCTATATCTCTAACACTGATAAACAACAAAAGCACGGAAATACCAATAACCATTTTGCACCGAAGTCAGATAACACCTTAGCACGTATAGAGTTTATAGAAATATACCTGTAACCTCATCAGGACTTTCTTCCACCTCTTGTTTCGTCATCTGAAAAACACGGCCTTGAACTCTCGATACCCAGACCCTTGTACCTTTCCTGACTCAACCTCCGTTGGTCTCACTGTTGTACTACCCTGACGTGCTTTCCATTGTGGACATTCATACTGAAGATGATCAAGGGAATTGCAAACGAAATAGTATAGAGCTACCCGACAGTCTCTCGCGATATGGCCCGTCTTTCCACATTTGTAGCAATTCCGGGAATCACCATAGCAGTTTCCTTGGTGTACATGGTTACATTTAGAACATGGTCTTTCAATTGATCTAAAAGGTAGGCGATTATCAAATCTCGGAACCTTGTACTCCGTTGAGTCATACGTCATCTCTTCCGATTTTCTTTTCCCCGCGCTTTTATCACTAGCATCTCTCTTAATATCTCGTTCCACATTTTCCGCGACATTTACTTCGGCTGAGAAGGTATCGGGTCCTGTCGCAATCACTAACTTTCTAATTTCTGAATTCAACCCGAAAATAAACCTCTCCATTTTCAGTGCCTCCGTGGCAACGTAGTACTCTGCGAAGCGAGACTTCTCCAGAAAATGAGCAGTGTAGTCCCTAACTGATAAACTTCGCTGGTGTAAGTTCATGAACTCCTCTTCCAATTGTCTGACTGCTGCTTGAGAACAAAACTGTCCTTTGAAAGCTGTTGTGAATTCGTCCCAAGTAAAAGTAGAGTATACATCCGACCTTGTGGAATCAATATGATCTTCCCACCAGTACAGAGCATCCGCCTTCAACATCGCCGTTCCGTATAATACTCTATCTTCTTCAGCGCACTTACTTGTCTTGAAGATAGCTTCTATCTCCTTCAACCATCTCATCGCGTTCACGGGATACCTGACTCCTGAGTAGGTCGGAGGTTTACAGCTTAAAAACATTTTGTAGTCGAACCTCCTTGGTACTGGTATAACAGTCGGTATGATTGGTATTTCGTCTTCGGGTCCAGGGTCTGGTGTTTCAGCTTCGTTGTGACGATTTCGGTCAAACATTGCTTGTATACTGGCTTGAAGTCTCCCCATTTCCGCAGTCAAATCATTTCGTGTAACAAACTCCGTACCTCGCCCCCGAACTCTGCCTCCTGTTCTGCCCCTACCTCTTTCTCCCCCTCGTCCCCTTGTCCCAACTGTTGAATTTGTTCTATTAGAATTTCCTCCTCCCCGATTCGTTTGTCTAGTACCGCTTGCCATTCTGTAGATTCAGACAAGGTTAACATACACATAAGCACATACCCCATATAACAAGGTATTCCAGTTCAAACATGCACCTGTAAGATCACAATTACACTGGCCAGGTGTAATCTGAAATTACCTTACATGATGTTCCTTCCACCTTTTATACTTAATCATCCCAAGGTTCTATAATATTAGGGACATCCTACTTCACATGCAGTTTAAGTCTAGGTACCGATACTAATACCTAAATCCCTTAAACTAGGGCTCTGATACCATTTGTAACAGCCCAAATCCCATAACATACATCATATTACATAACATGCATACTTATCATTGATTTACAACAAAAGTTACATAGCAAACCAAGTACGGTCTCTTTTAGTCTCGGAACTACAAATTACATAAAACTTCCTAATCAACATCGGTCCACGAAGGCAGTCTACACCTTATTCTTTCCTTTGCCGCTATCAATTCCTCGACCTGGAAAACATATTTTTGAAAACAAAGTGAGGGTTAGACCAAACGGGTCTAGTGAGTTAATCCCTGTTATTTCAAAACCCGTTATAAAACCAATTTATATAAAACCATATATCCAAATAGTTTATATACAACCTTTGTCAAAACACACATTTATCACACGTATTTAACTACCAATCAAGACTCGTGCATCGTGTACATCCCTCCCAACTTATTCCTCCACAAATGGCCATATTAGTTGGTTGCAAGCCAACTAATAAATTATCAACGCCGTACTGAAATTACGACACATCACCGGTCCGCACACCGGAACCCGGCAATACACCGGTCCGCACACCGGAACCCGGCAACACACCGGTCCGCACACCGGAACCCGACAAAAAGTGCACTCGTGTAGTGCAAAGCTTATATAAATACAATATATATATCTCATTACATCATATTGACATTTATATACACATAATCATATTCCTACCACATAATCATCTCATATATATATATATATACATATATATATGTATCCCAGTTCAAAAACGTTTTAAAGCAAAACTCACTTGATTTGCTTATCAAACACGCTCGCAAGCTTTTTTCAATTTGATTCTATCTTTCACCTCGACTCCACAGTAGCTGGAACAATTTAAGATACATACACCACTTTACTAGCCAAACACATAAAGCCTACCAGTTCCTGATCTCAACTGTATCACTAAACTTAGCAAACTACCGGGACTACACAAAGTACCGGGACTTCTCAGTACCGGGACTCCTTGGTACCGGGAGTCTCGATCACCGAGAGTTAACTATACCGGGAGTTCACTATACCGGGAGTTCATGGTACCGGGATTCCAATTACCGGGACTCCAAGTACCGGGACTCCCAAGTACCGGGACTCCCAAGAACTCAGTCGGTGTTCTACCCAGAATCGATTGAAACTATTACAAATCACAAATTTGACAATTCTAAACCGATAGAAATCTAGTACCATCGATTACCAATACAAAACATAAAAGAAACATACCTTAATTTTATTTCCAACGAATCCAATCTAAGCCCTAACCGTACTTCTTCTTCTGCTTCTCGTTTCCAACACACACACACACACTCTCTGATATTTCTTAGTTGTGAAATATCTGAAGTTTACAAGGGTGTATATCAAACCTAATTTACACTTTTGGCTTGAACTATTCAAATATGACCAAAGTACCCTTTACTTATAATTTCACCTAAACTTACCCTACACATCCAACTTTAAAGTTAACTAAACTTAACGGAAAGAAGATTTTAACTAACGAACTTACCCGGGGTATTACACCCGCTCCGTTCGGACAGGGGGCACAAGCGACGTTTGGCACCACATCCTATCCGTCATTCCCTGAGAATGTAAGTCACATTGAGTAACCATTATAGTTATATGTTAGTTCCTAAATTTGTAACTCTTATAATGATCAATGTCACGTAGGTCGGGATGTCAGGGGCAGGGGAATACACATCCCAAATGCCGTCGTTTGGCACCACATCCTATTCATTAATCCCGGAGAGTGTAAGTCACACTGAGTAACCATTATAGTTATATGTTAGTTCCTAAATTTGTAACTCTTATAATGATCAATGTCACGCAGGTCGGGATGTCGGGGGCAGGTGGATACACATCCCAAATGCCGCTGTTTGGCACCACATCCTATTCGTCAATCCCAGAGAGTGTAAGTCACACTGAGTAACCATTATAGTTATATGTTAGTTCCTAAATTTGTAACTCTTATAATGATCAATGTCACGCAGGTCGGGATGTCGGGGGCAGGGGGATACACATCCCAAATGCTGCCGTTTGGCACCACAACCTATTCGTCAATCCCGGAGAGTGTAAGTCACACTGAGTAACCATTATAGTTATATGTTAGTTCCTAAATTTGTAACTCTTATAATGATCAATGTCACGCAGGTCGGGATGTCGGGTGCAGAGGGGTACACAACCCCAATTTCGACGTTCGGCACCACATCATTCACGGACCTCCTTGGCCTATCCGACGCAGACTATTACATGCCGTCAATCCCAGAGTCGTCGTACGTCACACCGCCAGCTTCCACGCATACTGTAAGTTATTTTGGTAGTTTTGGTTTAATTGTGAACATGATGAAATTGTACTTAAAACATCTAATAACTTAATTTTTAGTCGATGGGGTCGGGACAGCACTTCCGTCAGCCGAAAATTTTCGAGGAGCACTTCTCGGAGCCGGAAGATGACCCGATGGATGTTGTAGATCCACAGGCAGAGGTGGCAAGCTCGTCTAGGCCGGTTCGGGAGACTAAACGTTCACGCTTTTGGGGTACCCCATGGACACGGCAAAAATCTACCACACCGCACCCTCAAAAGAAAGCAAAGGAAGCAGGAAAGAAAGCGGGAAAGAAGGGGGGAAAGAAGGGGGGGAAAGAAAGCGGGAAAGGGAAAGATGGATTCACCGGAGCATCTTCCGGCCTCGGATATATTGAACATGTGCCAGACTGGTGACCTCCCCCGCCTGGTATTCATCCCTTTCCTCAACCTGGACATCACCCCCTCGTTTTTTAAAGTTTTGCTGGCAGATGACCCTTTGGAGTCTGAATTAGAGGATGTGGTTAGTATTGAAGTTTTACTATAGTCATATAATCAAATATATTTATATTACATGTCTAACCATCTATTTTTTGTGTATAGCACATCGATTGTTGGGTCGCCATTCTCCAACGTTCTCGTCAACCAGACACGAGGTGGACCGTCATGCACACTACTTTCTTTCCATTCATGGTCCTTCAACATCAAGGTCCCGCCTCCGTGGCTAACTCATGCAATGGCATGGAAGGGGTGAATTGGCGGTTTCTCGATACTGTATGTAAATCGTTTTACTCTTATTTTATTTAAGTTGTTTGGTTGCTAACTAAGTTGTCTAATATTGTAATATTTCAGGTGTACATCCCTATCTGCATTCATCCTAAACATTGGCTGCTCAGAGTGTTTGATCTTTCGCGTATGGTGATGACCATATATGACAGCGACGCTGCCAATCTCTACACAGACGCTTTGAACGAGCGTATTGCCAGATTTAAAGCTGAGGTGCCGGAGTTCTTTAGACTGATCGGGGATGTGGACCGTCGCGAAAAGTTAGTGCACTTCCGTCACAGGTTAGCCCAGAATGTACCACAGCAACAAGGGATGAATGCGGATTGCGGTGTCTGGGTATGCCGTAATGCCAACATCTTGATTTCAGACGATGTGGTAGATTTACACCCTTCCCGCACCGAAGATGAGGCCAGGGACTTTCGCGTACATATGGCGGAGACCATTTATGCGCATTGTCAAACACAGCAACATTAGGTTGTTTATGTAATATTAAATAATTGTTATTTTTATTGTTAACTTATTTTGTTAAAGTATTGTGATTGAAGTTATAATTTTGTTTATTATTTTGTTAAAGTATTTAACTTGGAGTGGAGAAACTATGGGCGAACTGCGGCCGATCATCCATTCACGGCTGAGGAGGAAGAAGACTGGAAGATGGCATGCGACAATTACCACTTTGATAATGACGGAAAAAACCCACCAATATATCATTGTACCCAGCCAACGGTTCCACAAAGTCAACGAATTACTCCCTTAGTGCAAAAATCCATTGATGAGGCGAACGCCGATATCAAAGAGGTAAAAGGTATGTGGAACCATAACAGGGGGATTCAACAGGGGAAAATTGAGTATCTAACGGAGAAGAAACGAGAACTGGCCATGGCTAGGGCTCACGTTCGGGAGCTGCAACGCCAGATTAAGGAAGTAGAAGAGGAACTACAAGAAATCGAATACGACTACACGGGAATGGAGGACGTCATTAAGGAAAAGGTTAACTTCATCACCGGAATCCAGGACGCATTCCAGTCATAGATTTCTTTGTTTACCTGCACTGTATCCGTTTCGGTTGGAAAGATGATTTGCAATAACTGATCTTTTAATTAATTCCCTTATTAAATAACTTAAAATGGGGAAAACATTTTCTTTAATGAATTTCTATATTAAATACACTAAAATGGAAATGAAACAATACATTAAAAACCTCAACTACATAAAATGATAACCTAAAAACTACAAGGACCAAAAATGTAATTTTTTTGCCCTAAACTTGAGGGGCCAAAAATGTAATTTCGGCTTACCGCGGGACCACCGCGGGGTACCTCCGCGGGCAGGGGCCAAACGTGTACCGCGGGCATTCTTGAGGGGCCAAAAGTGTACCGCAGGCATTCTTGAGGGGCCTCCGCGGGACTTTTGGCCAAACAGTCGTGACACGTGGGTGTGGGCCCGCGATCGCGGGGCCTACCGCAGAAATTTTGGGTATTTTTGTAAACTCGACGAGATTTTGGGTATTTTGGTAAGTTAGAGTCAAACTTTGGGTATTTTAATTAATTTCCCTTACAACAATTCAAATCAAATCAAATCAAATCAAACATACACAATATATTTCACTTGAAAGTAGGCAGAGACGGACCCATGAACTTTTTCATACGGTGGCACCATATTTTTCCGTACGGTCTTTTATCAACACGTGTTCATCTTTTTACTAACGTTCAATATCGGTCGATCTCTTTTATCCAAATTTTGGCGTTTTAAGAGATTTTTAAAGTTTTTTGCTTGACTTTAGGGGATTTTTAAGTTTTTTTTATCGATTTCGAGACTTTTTCGGTATTTTTGGTTGATTTCAAGAGTTTTGTTGGTTTTTTGGTTGATTACGAGGCACGGTTGCACTTCAAAAATAATACGGTAACACTTCCTAAAACGATACGGTTGCACCTTTCATGAAACTAATTTTTTTTACCATTTCTCGGAGAAATAATACGGTGGCACGTGTCACCGTGGGCACAAGAGTAGGTCCGTCCATGAAAGTAGGTATGATGATGGTGTAATATATACATAGTTATCCTATACTAGTAGAGAGGTTGTTCTTATGTTAAATTACTTGGCTTGTTCGAATCGTTTTATGTAATTGTACCAAGGTATAGTAAATAATGATACGATTTTTACAAACATCTTATTTTTCATTAACATATAAAAGTATAGAAAAATACACAGTTCTTCATGAACGCAACGGTTTGAAAATCATGAATCAACTAAAATATAGCGAGTGTTAATTAGTTCATGAGCGTATCAGTAGAGTTAATTGATCCTTTTATTATTGAAGGAAACTGAAATATTAGCGTCATAGAGAAACACATAATATAAATTAATTGTCATTTTGAAGTTAGTTTGTTATTTCATTTTATAATATTGCTTATTATTCTTCTAAGTTTTTTTTTTATCTAGTACTAATATATAAAATCAATTTTTGCCTAGAAACCTTAATATATACTTCATTATTCATGTTCCCCATACTTTTTTGATTATTCCATCCACACGAATTTTATTTTTGTGTTAAAATACAGTAGATTTCTTGTTATTAACTAAGAAAACTCATACCTTTTGAAAACAATTACCGACTATATAAGACATCCCGACTTATATCTATATTTAGGATTTCAAAACTATTTTTTTCATACATTATTGACTCCTTATTATTTAATATTGAGTGCATGAATCTTCAGTATTCTTTTATCTCTAAAATAGGAGTAAGTTCTCAAATTATAACCAACATAGACTTTTGATTATAAGATTGATGGTTCTTAAAAAGTTTGTTTCAACTCTAAAAGTTTAAAATGGTGATGAAAACCATTAAAATCAGGTAACATGTTGGAAACTCAACTGATTTATGTTGATTTAGGGGCCGTTTACCGAACGCTTACCCGGGTAAGCGCTTACCAAGTCACATTACCTACCGGATTAATATGACAAGGACCAAAAATCTTAATTGGTAAGAGTGACTGCAAAGATCGAAAGTCTAGAGGGGGCGAAATCTTACCACGGTTAGCGCTTACCGGATGAATTGTTGCATACAAAACCGATTTGTTGGAATAAAATCTTACCCTCAGTTAAAGTGTTACTTCGAAAGGTCAACATATTGATCTTAAACGATTTCAATCTATATATTAAACGTATATTGTAAGACGTCTATGACGATGAAACGAATTGACGATAATGGTAGATAATGTTAATTTAGAAACAATATATAAAAAAAATTGTAGTTATCGAGCGCCTATTTTTACATCTCGCCAACGCCTATAAAATGTCAGGAACGGGTTTGAAAGTTTATAAAAATATTTAAATTTTATATAACAAAAGGTTTAATTGTAAGTTCTAAATTATGTGTATTTTAAGACTTGATATTAAAAGATGAAAACTATCATGAAGAAATATAAACTTAAAAAAAAAGGAAAAGCAGGAAAAAATGGACCGTAATAATTTAAAAAAAAAATTCTATATAATCAAATAATACTAATTTATAATACCATGTGATACCTTTTTTAAACAATTGTTAACTCAAAGGAACCGGTGCCATATAGATTTTTTTTTGAAAGATACTCATTAAGAAGACCAAAAGAATAGTACAAGGGTTCTACAAGGTGCAGAAATCAAGACACGAACAAAAGCACAACAAAAACGATAAAAGGAAAACCCCCGAAGAGGGGCATATCGCACAACCAACAGTAAAGGACCGCTACACCATTGAACCCACGAGAAGGGAAAGTTTTTAGCACGAGACGAAAGCCAAAAATGCAAGAGGAGCTGAATTTCAAAGACGAGATCCAAATGGCTCGACGGATGAGGATCAAACACAAGATGGTTTCGAGACTTCCAAATTGTGTATAAGGCAAGCCAAAGAACCGCCTGCCAGTCTTTAAAGAGAGAGCAGGAATGGAGTTATGGTTCTCCAAGGTAACGATGTCGTCTACTGAATGCAAGTTGATATCCATCATATTTCACCAACGAAAAATCTTATTCCTAACATAGATAATTACCCTGCATCCAATGAATCAACGGTCAATCGATTCAATATTACAGCCACATCGAGGACAAAGCGTCGAATGAAGCTCGATCCCTAAACCATCTAACACCCTTACGAACGCGAAGACGCTTGAGACGGAGGCACCATATGAAGCTGAAAACTTTCTTAGGAACCAATCTCGACCGAGCAGTTGGTTGATCCGGGGAGGAGTTAAGAATTTGGGCATCAATCAATTCCTTAAGTCTGTGAACCAAAAAGTCTCCTTAAGCATCTGACAACCACCACCATCGGTCACCGCTTGAGTTTGGAGGTGAATAGGGAAGCAATTTATTTAGCTCGGTAAGTTCCTCCTTAGCTCTTCCACGAAGTTGGTTGGGCCATTCCAACTGCCATTTTTGAGGAGGAAGTCTCCAAGCCACCTGTCCAACCAGAAATAAGTCGAGCTTTCGTCTCCAATGCGTTTTCCAAAAGAATCGCAAAAGTTAATATCTTGTCAATTTTTGCCCCAAAACAAATGATGTCCCCCAAACATGGCGAAAATGTTGCAAGCGACGACTGAGACCTTCTCTAATGCCAAGCCCTCCGTCCATGCCATATACACTTTTGATAACTTTAGCCCAAAAAGCGTCACCATTTGAAGCACGAAGACTTCCGATGTTGAGATGTAAATGCCTAGATTTTTATTTTGATTATTAGGGATTTAAAATTTTGTTATATTAATTAAGAAAAAAGAATTTAATAATTATAATAAAATAGAACTAGCAAAAAATTCCGTTGAATTATAGTATAAGGGATTAATTATTTAAGAACTTTTAGGTGGCGTTTGGTTCGCAGAATGTTTTTGGATGGAATGGAATCTTTCAAAGGAATTTGACTTTGAAGGAATTGGAATGGAATGTTGTCAGGTTTGACCACCTGTTTGGTTGACGGAATTGGAATGAAATATGTTAAAGGAATTGGAATTTATCTGTTTGGTTCACAGAATGTAGCTTTGGAATTGGAATGAATTTATTATAAATGACCAAAATACCCTTTTTGACAAGTTTTAATTTTTTAAAACAAAAAATTCTTTAATAAAATAATCATTAAATATATTTTTTTTCACTAAAAATACTTTAATAAAATAATTTTTGAATACTTTAATGCGCAAAAAAATATAATATACACAACCCAGGTAAAATATATTGTCAAACAAACAAAAATATGTTTTGAAAAAATAAAATATATTTCGAGAAAATAAAAAAATGTATTAAATTATATTATATAAAATTAAATTAAAATTAAAATAAAATATATGAATATAAAATATGAATATAAAATATAAATATAAATATAAAATCAAAATATAAATATAAATATAAAATAAAACCTAAAGTATTAAATTAAATTATGTTATATTTAAGTTAAAGGGTATATTTGGAATTATGAAAATACAACATTCCATCTATTCCAATTCCATCAAAATCCTTCAAGATTGCTAAGGAATTTCAAATTCACTTATTTATGGAATCTGGTGGAATTGGACATTCCTTTCCATCGAAAAGAATGAACCAAACGAAGGAATGGAATTCGGTCAATGGAATTCGACATTCCAATTCCATCAGATTCCATCAGAATCCGTGAACCAAACGCCCCGTTAATGTTGTAAGATCCCTGAGATTAAGCTATTAATTTAAGATAATTAACTTTAGAGTAAATTACAATTTTAGTCCCCGTGGTTTGTTGAAAAATTCTATTTTCGTCATTATGGTTTTGAAATCACGTTTCATCCTTATGGTTTATAATTCATCACCTTTTTTGTTCTGTGATTTATATTTTATTGCTATTTTCACCCCTGTGGTTTACAATTCATTTATATTTTAGTTCTTCATACTTAAAAGTAGTGTTTTAGCCTCATGGACGGAAATAGAAATGAATTGCAAACCAAAGGGATGAAAACTGAAATTTTAAAACCACAGGGACAAACTCCACAAGTGTTAGAAAACCACAGGGACGAAAAATGTAATTTACTCTTAATTTTATTGGTTAGTGTAATAATCATCATTATCTATTAAACAAAAATTAATACATTTTTTTAGCAAATTCCGTACATATCCTCTCTCCGCAACATACACAGAAGCACTATTAAATGTGCATAAAAGGTTAACACATTGTGAACACAATATATATTTTTTTGGAGTATATAATATTATATACAGAAATTGAAACAAATAAAGCTCACGCACCCTCCTCACCTTTGGTGAGGTTTGAACCCATAACCTCCTACAAGGCCAAGGGCTCCAATACCGCTCGGCTAAATGCCCTTTGCTTGTGAACACAATATAAACAACCTTAAAAAGGTTTATTAGGGTGTTCACAAAGTTCAGATGGTGTTCACAAGTGATAAATTTAGATTTAGTTGTATTGATTTAGTTAATATTCAAAATATGTTCACAAATTACACTAGTATTTGTAAGAAAGTGTTCACAATGTGTTCAACTTGTGATGTAACACCTAGATTTTTGGTGGTTATAATCTAGAGTCCCGTACTTATATTTTGACCTTAGAATAACTCTTGGTATATATTTTGAGTTGCTAAAATGTTTTGGTTGAGAAACAAACTAATTAATTTTCTAGGGAAGATTTACGCCCGTGGAGGTCGCTAGTGAAAAAACTTTAACACCCAGAGAGTTTGTGCAGAAATTATGTCTGATCAGTGGGACCCATTAGCTCACTTGAAATCATTTTTCCCTAAAACCCCATTTCTTCTCATTTTCTTCTATTTCTTCTTCTTCCCTTCTCTCCCACGTGGTAGAGCTCTTGAATAAAATTTTGAAGGATCTTGGGAGAAGTTTATGTTAAGAAATGAAGAGGAAATCAAAGCATATGCACTTTTCAAGATCTAAGCATTGGTTCCCTAACCTTACTTTTCCTTGTAGTAACCTTGGGTGTTTGGGAACCCCAGGGTCCAATTTTAGGGTCTTTTTGGAAGGATTTTCTCGATGGTTTAGGAGTTTCAAGTTGAAGATAAGACATCCTTTCTCCACCCAAAAGCTAGTGTTATAGACATTCTTCATCCCCTTTCTATTTCTCTCCATTTGGTGTAATGTTGGGAATATTTGTGATTGAAGGAACCTTGTGGAAGCTTTGGACTAGGATTTGGAAAGTTTGCTAGTAGATTTTAAGTTTTCACAAAAGAAAGCTCAAGAATTGGGGTAAAACCTAGATTTAGCATAAGTCTAGCAAGGTAAGTTCAAGTTGTTTTATGAAAACTTTGTACATATCAAAAATGTAGTTTTAAGTGTTTTCCTTAATTAAGATTTTATCAAATGTGTTGTTGTTTGGTGAAATTTCGTTCTTGTAACATTTCATTTATAAAATAATGAGAAATGCATATTTTGATGATTTTGGACATTATAATATCAAATCATAAAATATATGGATTTTGATGACTTATTCTGCATATGAGGATCATTTGATGTACTGATTTGTATGGTGTGAAAGATTGAAGACGAAATGATTTTGGTTTTCTACCGACTCTGTGTTTGGTTTCTAAACCCAGGTGAGTTCATCTTACCTTTAAAGTTGTTGAAGTTGAAATTGATAAATTCCTATGATTCTAAAGTGTCTAAATGTTTATAAATGCTTTAGTGGTAAATATACACTTGAGGATTTAAGTTACAGTGGGTTTTTAGACAAAAATTCGAAGTGCAGATCGAAGTTACCGGACGATTTGGTTAGTGTCCGGAAGTTCCATTTTAGTGGTGTCCGGTAAAACATTAATGGTGAAAACATCTGGTAAGCACCTGAGTTTCCGGATAACTAGTTTACCGAATGGTATCCGAATTACTTTGGTTTCCGGACATCATCCGGATTGCATATGTTTCTGGTATGAAATATGAAAGTATCCGGTAATTTGAGTTCCCGGATACTGGTTCCGGATTCCGGTAGTTTTCGGATATGGTTCTCGGACAAATTGTCCGGATAGTATTGTTGTCCGGATACTTCTGATGTCCGGTAAGTTCTGATGTTCCAGATACTTCTGAGTTTCCGGTAACTAAGAGTTTCTAGTAACTTTTGGCAGGGGATGATTAATTAATCGAAATTCAATCCTAGCAGCATGAACATACTTATTATTTGATTTTAGTATGTATGATTTGGTTTGATGCTATGCACGTATGCTAGGAAGTGTAATGGATCCATAGACACTAGCATTATATTTGATTAATGTGGAATGATCAAGGGATAGTTGTTATTCCCATTATATTTGATTAATGTGGAATGAGCAACGGATAATTGCTATTCTCATTATGTTTGGAAATGTGGAATGGGCAAGGGATGATTGATATTCCCATTTCGTATTGTGACGTGAAATCTTGGAATAGGCGTGGCTTAATCGTAATTCCTGATTTCTAGGGGAAGATAAGAGATAGGCATGAGTTAATTGTAATCTCTGCTTCCACTCCAAGAAATATGCATGAGTTAATTGTAATTACTTGGACATGAGCAATGATCTAGAATCTGTGGTGATTCGTAGTAGGCTCTCGAACATGTTGTTATGACTTACGTAGTGTTTGTCATATTCATGGAATCGGGTATATTCCCGTCATCGAAAGATGTTATGTGTGGTAAGAAAGATGACAACCAGGTTTGTTTATATGCTTTGCTTACAATTGGTTTTCAAAGCTTATAAAGTTTTAATTTGAAAACTAGATGTTCTCACTAGCCGTAAGCATAATCTTTTCAAATTAAATTTTCTTACCAGGTACAAGCTCGGGGAAGTTATAAAGGGAAGAGTGACGAGTGGTATCAGATATTCAACTTTTGGTGATGAAATGGAGAAGTTAGCATATACGAGGGTGTTTTTGATGAATGGTCTAGACAACCAATATAATCTGATCTTAGTCATAAAGATTAGATTAGTAGGTTGTTTTGATAACTCAAATTGTATATGTGAATCTTTATAGCTAATTCTCCATTTATATATAAAAGTTTGGATGAAATTGTGGTTAACTCTGATAGAATTTAAGGTTTAAATTTGTCGTGGTTTTTGGATGTTTCACTTACTTAGTGTTCTGCCACTTGATGGAAACAGGTCTCCCCCTCACCGAAAGGTGTTATCTCTGGATAGTGTATTATCCATGTTTCGATGTTGTATTGGGTATGGAGTGTATCCATATTTTATGGTGTTGGTATCTTGGAACTTATCCATGTTTTTTTGTTTGGGTATGGGTGTTTGTTCACCAAGTTTTCATCACAAAAATGATGGTTTTGAGAAAGATGTTGTTTTTTAAACTAAATATATTGCACTTTAGAATTGTGATTTAAATAACATCTTTTCAAGCTTTACTATTATATATTAAAGATGAAAACTCTTTGAACCTACTAGGCGTTAAGTCTAACCTTTTTATTTGTCGGCATGTACATCATGTCCTATATGGATGTAACAACCCAAAATACCATAATTCAAATTCATAACATAAAGCTCAAAAAAGGTCCCAACAATCTCATAATCAAACAACATTCCCAATTCGATTTTCTAAGCTTCCAAAACAAGGGGGTCGATATTCATACGTTTTAACCATAAACCCAACATCAAAATACATTTGCTCCATCAAAATAAGCTATTGGATCATGATTTCAAAACCCCAAAAACTCAAAAACCCAACTATAGCCATTTTCAGAGATTTCTATGCAAAAATGATGAAGTTCTCAACCACTTAATCAAAACTCAAGAATAAATCAATCCCAAACTCTTTTGTTTCCTTTTTCCATTGATTAGAACTCGCAATTTTATGGTTTAACAAAACTCTAAACCACCAATCAATCTAATCACATATTGGGGAAGAAGGAGAAGAAATCGTACCTTGAAGATGGAGCTACTAATCCTCTTGATGCTATCCTTCTTCCACACTCTCAATTAGGATTTTATTGCAATTACATAACAGTAAGAGTTAACATTTATGTTCTTTTTATATAATATTTTTACAACAGTCATATGGAAGCTAATATAATAGTTTATTCTATATGTAATTTGATTGTACTCATAAAATTTTGTTTTATAATTAACATTATATATTTGTTGTATTATTTATTTCAAAAAATAATTTGTTCTAATTTTTAGTTTAATATAAAGACAATTTATTTAAAGTTTGATAATAATTTGTTCCTATAGATTATTATATTTCTTGTGAATTGAAAATATGTATAGGGTTTTAGTACAATCCCCCTCCTTGCCTTGGTTGATGATGGTGACTTAGGGGCTGTTTGGTTGATTTTTCATTAAGTCCTGTATGGATAAAGTTCGGTTTATGTATAAAGTTGTCTGTATATATTAAATAAAATTGTTGTTTGTTTGTGGACCTGAATAACTGTCTGAATGAAAAAAAAAACCATTTTATCCTTATGTTTGTTTTTTGTATTATTGATCTCCAAATACCATTACAAGTTAAAAAAAACCAAAACAAAATTCACTAAACATCAATGGATTGATCTCTAAAGATTAGAATCTAATCACAAATTCAATAAAAAAATCAAGAACATAAAAAAAATCAATTCTTGAATCAAACCACAAAAAAAATTATGATTGAAAACACAAATTCAATGGATTCATTCTCCACAGGTTCTTCCACAGTTTCTATGGATGCATTTCAGCAACCGACAATAAATCCATCTCCACTTTCGAAAACCAAAAAATCAAAATGAATAAATCAAGAACAATAAATCCATCTGCACTTTCAAAAAAACCCATCTGCACTTTCAAAATGAGAGCCAAAATCGAATGAAGAAACCCATCTGCACTTCAAAAAAACCCATCTGCACTTTCAAGGTTTCAAGCCACCTCAATATCTATTTTCATTTACCTCTCAAACCCAGGGCCACGATGGAGAAAAGCAAAGCAAGTATGAAGAGAAGGCGGCCTGAGCAACTCACGGTAGGAGAGAAGTCGCCGGTGAAGAGGCTTCGATCTGAGAAGTCACAGTAGGAGGGTGTTCGAGGGAGGGAGGGAGAAGCTTCGATCTGAGAATGAATGGTGAGGGTGTTCGACCTGAGAGTGAATGGTGGAGAAGCTTCGATCTGACTATCTGAGAATTAATGGTGAGCATGCTTTGTTATTTGAAGGGTAAATGTGGAAAAATTGTGTCTGACCACATAAAGGGTCATCATTTAATCTGAGCAAATAAGTCAACATTTTTTTGATTAAACCACTTCCAAACACTATCATATGGCTGTGCGAATAAGCTGAAAAGCCTATTAAGCTCCTTAAGCCACTACCAAACATGCCCTTAGCTTATTTTATTTTTTTCTTTCTTATTTTCTAATAAATTTACTTTTTGATTCTTTTACTAAAAATATTTATGTGAAAAAACAAATAAAGTCCGAATACTCAGCAACTGAAACAAAGTGTAGCCATCATATTTGAAATTATTATTTAAGAAAAAAATCACATTTATTATAAAAGTTCAAAAGATTTTATCTATATAATTTTAAAAACTACAAAATTTTAAGACTATATAAACTATAGAGTAAATTACATTTTTTGTTCATGTGGTTGTCACTCACTATCAAGTATAGTCTCTATTTTAAACTAATTACACTTTTGGTCATTGTGGTTTCCATTTTGTTTCAATTATGGTCCCTCATACTACCTCCAGTTAAAAAATGTCTGTTAACTTAGGGGCATTTTTGTCCTTTTGTTATTTCTTTAGTTTTTCAGTTGAAAATTTATTTAATTATCATATTATAAATTATTATGGTTATATTTATTTGGTCCATAGATAAATATATATGGAGAGATACCCTATCGACCAAATATATATGGGGTCCATAGATAAATATATATGTTGGTCCACCAAACAAATACGTGGAGAGATACCCTGTCGACACCCATACCCTCCCTTTTTCCCGTTCCCTACGACCCCTTCACCATTCCCTCTGGTGATCTGCAAAAAGTCGATTCATGGCAACCAACCTTCCTCCTCTCCTCCCATTTTCTAGTGTTTCTTTTTTGAGGATGGGTTTTCGATTTGGGATTTTAGTCTCCTTCAAGACCTTGAAATGCAACCACCCTACAATCTATGGCAAACCCCGCCCCCTTACCCATCCGATGTTTCTCTTCGTCCCTCCCCTTTCTCCTTCTCGAGTAGATATGTGAAATCATAGATTTGTGTTTGTTGATCATAGATCTGTCAAGGTTTTGTAGTTGGAAAATCTCATATTTGACCAAAGATTTATCTTCTGTAACGTCCCAATTTCGAAATCAAGCAATATCATAGATTAAGCATTCGAATTACATAAATAACTTGTTCATAAACATTCTTTTCACTAAGCTAAGCAAAATTGACAGCGGAAGTCTCTATTCCAAAGCCGAGAGCTCTATCTAATCATCAGTCAAAAGACTTGGAGTCGCTCTAAGTTCCAAATCCTTCCTGCCATCTCACAGTTCTTACTAGAAGAATCTGTAACACGCTTACCTGAAAATGGTTTAGTTTTGAAAAGCGAGGGTTATACCAAAAGGTCTAGTGAATTCCCTCCGAAAGCAACATGTAAAACGGTATGATAACATTTATAAAAGATTCATCGAAAACCTTAACATTTCATCAAGCATGGTACTGCACTGTGTATTGGATCACATAAACATTCCGCGATCGGGGTTCCATTAGGTTCCCTTCTCGCCCTCCTTGGAGCCCAATCAGACTCCCCTCTACCGGATAGGAGGGAAACGAATTCCAACCTACCGGCCTGTCATACATATCCAAGGGATCCTCAGATTCCGAGAACCTCTCTCTGACCCCACAGTGCAGACCGACACCACATAGCATACAAGTACGTTCATGAAAACATGTAAGTTAAAATATTCATACGTCATGTCTTTCATTTCTTCATGCCAAACATTTCATTTAATAAAACAGATACGTTCGTGAAAATCATGCAATCAGTTCATAACATTTTGTAAAGCCCGTGTCCCATTATGGAATTTTTCTTTGGTTTATTTATTGTTCAATAATTTTTCTCTTAACGAATGTTTTAACGGGAGTTAACGAGAATGACCTTAAATGTAATTTATCGCAAAACCGTATTTTGTTTGCAAGGGCTTAGTAGTGCAAGGGCTAAAATTGTCATTTGGGTAAAGTAGGGTATAAGGGTCGGCCCATGCAAATTCATGACCGAGCCCTTTTCTTTTTTTGGTTTTGTGGAATGCAAACAAACATTCAAAAAGAAAACCCTATTTTTGGTCTTCTTGGTGTTCACGGCTGCAAAATTCCCCCCCTCCCCTCTCGTTCTACTTGGTCACCGCCGAACACCCCAAACCCTCCCCTTGTTGTGTCGTCGGCCGGAAGAAGAAAAGAAACCGCAAAAGAGAGAGAGAGTCGCCGGAGTAAGAGAGAGAGAGAGTCGCCGGAGAGAGAGGGAGAAAGTTCGCCGGAAAGAGAGGAGAATCGCCGTCGTTTCTTCCGGAAAGGGTGGAGGAGAAGTCACGTCGAGGTAATCCCGTGTTTCCGTTCTTTTCGTTGTGTTTTTCTTCGTCAGAAATTGGTAAACCACCACCACCACCACAGCAGCCACGGCTGCCGGCGGTGGGGCCGCCGCTGTGTGCCGCCGGGTGGCGGCAGGAGGAGGGTGTACGTGTGCGGGTGTGTGGGTACGTGCGGGTATGAGGTTGCGGGTAAGTCGGGATGGGCGGTGTTTGGGGTGTGGTTTCGCCGGAAGTTCTTAACCACCGCCGCCAACGGCCGCCTCTGCCGGAGGTGGCAGAGGGTGGTGCTCGGGCTGCTCAGCCCATTTAGTCTTGATCAATAAGTCTGCTGGAATCACAGGTCTGAAGGCTTAAGTCGTGGCTTAATGGGTTAAGATTTATTTTAAGCCTTGTTGTCATTTTATGTGAAATTGGCAGTTTCTGCCACTGTTTTTGGGAAAGCCATAACTTTTTATAGGAACGTCGTATTGGGATGAAACCAGTGCCAAAAGCTCCCATTATGAGTCTAGTAAGTTTCTTATGTTTTGCAGAAAAACCAGTTCGGACCATAGCTAGTGTCAAACTGCTGTTTTGTACTGAAAGGTACCGTTTTTCACTGTGCAGCAAGCCGGTTTTGTAAAATCCATAGTAAATTGTAGAAAAATCGTTAGAGCGCGTGCTATATGTCCCTGGAACCCTAAGACATGGGACTTTGTGTTTATGGAAAAATATTTCTGGTTTAATCAGTTTATAAGGGGTTAAACAGGTCCCGAACAGACCTGTGTGTTGAGAGTAAAATCTGGGAAATGTGTTTTTAAAGTTAGTAGTCGTGGCTTTGGTTTGGGGCGTCACTTTGACAATTGTTAACGCTTATTTAGGTGGAAAAAGGTGAACTGGTGTTGGCCGGTTCGTGTTGCGGTTGAGGTCATAAGCTTTGCGTTTGAGGTGAGTTCTCTCACTATATAGGATGGGAATTATATTTGTGTTGCTATAGTTCGAGTGTGTTGATTATGATTGTTTGTTGATATTATTGTGGTGTGGAATATATATATTTGTGTGTATATATTGAACTGTGATTGATGTACTTCTTGATGGATGTTCCAAGAGGTATATGCGTTTGTATAATGAGTTGTGATTATATCTTCTTGAGGGTTGTTCCAAGAAGTATAAGGCCACTTCTTGATGGTTGTTCCAAGGAGTAGGTGTATTGGTATAATGAGTTGTGATTATATCTTCTTGAGGGTTGTTCCAAGAAGTATAAGGCCACTTCTTGATGGTTGTTCCAAGGAGTAGGTGTATTGGTATAATGTGTTGTGATTATGTCTTCTTGATGGTGGTTCCAAGGAGCATAAGGATTATTATTAATCGTGTTATATTTTCTTGATGGATGTTCCAAGAAATTTATGTGCTGGTATGTTTAAGGGTGATGCTGATATGATTGCGATCCTATGTAAGGATTGAATTCACTAAACTTCGTGCTTATCCCTTCCCAATGTCTTATGTTTTCAGGTGCGAGTAGCAGTCGGGCATGACGGTACACACGGGCGCAAGGCGAAGATTTTTTAAATTGATTTTTAGTAAATGGGGATTTAATTATATGACTTTCCGCTGCTTAAACTTTGTTGACGGTTTTAAATAACGACGTTTATTCTTATTGTAATGGGATTTGTTAACTTTTGGTTTGATTATAATGAAATGTATCACTTTTAAAAATTTTAAATTCCTTGTAACTTTTGGGACGTTACACATTTCATGCTCGGTAAAACCATAATCAGTTAAAACATTTATCACTTTGCGTCGTAAAAGGGTTTAGGGAACTCACCTTGATGTCACTGAATGCACATTCGTTCTACCCTCGACTTAACCAAACTTGATACCTAGAAGATCAGATAAATCCTTAATCATTAACACTAATCCAGAACTATCCGGACACCAACTACTCTCCGGATATCAGCTACTTTCCGGACGCAACAGCTTTCCGGACACAATAGCTTTCCGGACACCACAATCTACCCGGAGACTCCTTCTATCCAGATACTAAGGAACTTACCCGGAAACTTGCAACCTATCCGGACACCACTAAAAAGTCAGTGTCCGGAAACTATGGCTGTTTCGAACCTCAGACATCTAAAAGTGATTAAAATTCGTTTATTTGATATCACCTCGATTAGACAACCATAGGGGTTCATTAACTAGTCATAATCACTAAATAAATTCCATTTTAAACCCCCAAATCGGCACATTAGCAATAAAACTCCAAAATACTCAAAAGGGAGATGTTTAGGTAAAACTCTAACAATCCCTCACGATTTCCTCCCCAAATCATGAACAAATAAGAGTAATGGACTTGAAATAAGCAGAAGAAATATGCTAGAAGATTACCTTAACAATTTCTTTGCCCAAATTGAGAGCTTCCAACCTTTATCCTCTCCTCCTCTCTAACCTCTTAGCCGCCAAACACCAAGAGCACACACACACACACACACACACACACACAAAATACTGATTTCTACAAAATAGAGGCTGCCCTAGGGATTGGAGTCCTTAAATATCTTTCACAATTTGCACAATAGTCCCTCTACTTAACTTTCGTTTCTTGCATAATGGCCACAAACTTATAAACTTGCAAACGAAACCCGGTTTTTACAACACTCCCTCCTTAAAAGAATTTCGTCCCCGGAATTCCTTATTGGAAAAGATGCGGATATGATAACGCCACTTTTTGGCGTTATTTTCGGTTATCAAACCAATGAGATTGGCTTGTATTTAAGCAAAGAAGCGGGATTTTACGGTTCATCTAGTGGAATGTGCAGGTTTATTAAAACAGTAATCTCCGAGAAAAGAAGCTAAAAAGAGCCAAAAAAGACCCAAAAAAAAGCCCAACGGAAGCTCGAGATCCAAGCCCAAGACCCGCACCTGAACCAGGACCCGAACCGCGAACCAGAAACCGACCCACGCACCATCTAAAAGGCGCGCGGTTTTCCACGCGACTTGCAGGTCGCGTGGAAGGTCGCGTAAGTGCCTGTTTGTCGAATTTCAGCTATTAATTTCGGATTTTAGGTCATTATTCGGGACGCTCGATACGCAACTCAGACACGACGACGGTGGGCAGTCCAGGGGCGATTTTCAGAGACCTTGTGGAGCTTTTGGAGCCACGATAGAGGAGGAATTGACGAGTAATTCATGACGCGAAGCGCATTCGAGCTAGGAGAAGGGAGTTCATCATCATTCACCATTACATCTTTTACATTCTCGTTATCATGTTTGCACACACTGTTACATCCCCTTTTCTTGGGTTTGTATTCCCCAATATCATGAACTAATCTTAAGATGTTGGGGGTTGGATTGAATTAGGTTTGGACATATGAATGGATGACGAATGACTTTTATCAGTTTTTCCTTGTTAATGAATGCATGTAATTTGATTCTTAATGCTTTTGAGAGTTTAGCTAGCTTTCAACTGTTTTGTTGCTTCCGGTTGAGTTCGAGAGAATTAACTGTTAGATAGAACTAGGAATTGCATGCCTAAGGCGAGAATTTGATGATAGAGATATACCGAATACGCTTTAGTCCTAATTGAACCAAATAGGTTGAGATCGAAAGATAAAATCTATACGTTCATAATAAATCTTGCGCTTAATGTGTTTTGGAATCCATAAGTTGAGATCGAAAGATAAAACTTGTCCTTTTCAAAATAAAACCCGTTGTTGCTCGAAAGAGAATAATGGTGACTTTTAAAGATTGGGTATTTATTAAGGGAATAACTGGTAATCGTTTTAAGTCTGATATTCGTATGTCAAAACCTAAGGATTTCCAACCCTCAACTGTTTTCTCTATCGGAAGTTTCCAAAGCTGTTTACTGTCTTGTGTCTGATTTATTTTCTTGCAATTAATTAGTTTAACACCAACCAATTCAATTTCGATAGTTCAGTTAATAGAGCTTACAGTAATTGTGATACTTAGTTCCTAGTTCCCGTGGATTCGATACTCGTACTTACCGTACGTTATTACTTGATTTCGACACCGTACACTTGCGGTTAGAATTAGGGGGGTGATACCCGCCCTATCAAGTTTTTGGCACCGTTGTCGGGGAGCTAGTTGCAACTGATAGCACTACCAGCTATAAGCACTATTAGATTGAATATTTTTTTATTCTGTTATTTCATTTTGTCACCTTCAATTTATGGATTACTGATCTTGTTACTTTCCATTTCAGGTACTAATTGGCTTATGCCAAGGAAGACCCGAGGGAAGGAAATCGAGCCATTTGATCCGGAGATCGAAAGAACCGCCCGCCAGATACGAAAAGCGTCCAAAGCCCAAAGAAAATTAAAGATGGCCGACGAAGCACCCCCTCGCAACAATCCTCCGCCCCCTCCGGCGAGAGTTTCGATGCGGTCATTTGCCAACCCAAACGTGGCAACCGCACGGATAGGCATCCAACCGCCCGCTACTGCGGCGAATTACTTCGAGATCAAACCGAGCACCATCGTGATGGTGCAACAAAATCAATATGGAGGAGCACCGACCGAAGATCCTCATGTACATCTCCGTGCATTCGAGAGGATTTGCAGCACCCTCAAGATTAATGGCATGAACGAGGATGCCGTCAAGTTAAGATTGTTCAGCTTCTCACTCAAGGGGAGAGCTGAAATCTGGATAGAGAGTTTACCAGTGGATCAGATCACCACCTGGGTCGACCTGAAGGCCGCATTTCTTCATAAATTCTTCCCCCTGGGAAGAACCGCTCAATTAATGGCTGACATCACTCATTTTGCGCAATGGGAGCAAGAGACCTTATACGAAGCTTGGGAGCGTTACAAAGATATGATCAAGAAGTGCCCTCATCATGGGTTGCACGGATGGGTCATCATCCAGACATTCTTTAGTGGACCCCACCCGCAGTTCAAAAACGATATCACTGCCGCATCGGGTGGAGCACTAATGGATAAATCTTATGAAGAAGCATGCGAGTTGATCGAGAACTTAGCCGAGCATAGCTATGCCACTCCGAGATCGTCTGTTAGAAGGGTCGCTAGTGTTCAAGAAAATGGTGAGCTGAAGGAACTAAAAGCTCAACTAGCGTTTATCACGAAAGGGAGGCAATCCTCAAGAACCGGATCAGGTTCAGTTTGTGCAAAACCGCAACAATCAACCAAGGAACGACCCGTTCTCTAATACATATAACGAAGGGTGGAAGAAACACCCTAACTTTTCATGGAGTCAACCCGGTCAACAACAAGGTAATTTTTCTAACTCTTATAATCCTCCTAATACTAACAATGCTTACCGTCCTCCAGGTTTCCACCAAAGGAACGAAGGACAATCCGGGGAGAAGAAGCCGGGGCTGGAAGATATGATGATGAAGTTCATGGCAAAGATGGACAACACGGTTGGAGAGTTGGCAAGCACGGTGAGCACGGTAAAGGCGGCCACTGACCAGAACACCGCATCCATCAAGATCTTCGAGAGGCAAGTGGGGCAAATTTCTGAAGCCCTACAAAATCGACCTCCCGGCGCATTCCCAGGTATGCTGAAAAGAAACCAAGAGAGGAGTGTAATGCCATTTACCTGAGAAGTGGCAAGGAGCTGATTGGAAACCCAACACGAGAATCATCATCAAAAGAGATCGAGCAAAATGTGGAGATCATTGACATGGATGAGTTGGAGGCTGAAAAAGAGTTCGTGATGAAAGAGAACCCGGAGGATGAAGAGAACAAGAAGAGTGAGGAGACGAAGCCAAAGCAACCACCGGTCAAGCCGGTGGTACCGAGAGTGCCCTATCCGAGCAGACTTAAATCGCATAAGGATGATGTTAACTTTTCTAAGTTTCTTGATATATTTAAAAAGCTGCACATTAACATTCCTTTTGCAGATGCTTTGGCACAAATGCCCTCATATGCGAGATTCATGAAAGACATCTTATCCAAGAAGCGGAAGATTGAGGATCAGGCCACAATTCCACTTACTGAGGAGTGCAGTGCTATAATCCAGAACAAGCTTCCCCCGAAGCTCAAGGATCCAGGGAGTTTTTCGATCCCTATCCAAATTGGGAGTGTTAATTTTGATAAGGTATTATGCAATTTAGGATCTAGTATTAACCTAATGCCTCTATCCGTTTTCAGGAAACTCGGCCTCGGGGAAGTGAAGCCGACAAACATGACCCTTCAGCTTGCAGATAGGTCAATAGTATATCCACATGGAGTAGTCGAAGACGTATTGATCAAAGTCGGCAAATTCTACTTCCCGGTGGACTTCGTGGTGTTAGACATCGATGAGGACATAAAGGTCCCACTGATTTTGGGAAGGTCTTTTCTGGCCACGAGCAGAGCTCTGATTGACATGGAAGAAGGGGAGATGACACTAAGAGTTGGAGGCGAAAGGGTGACATTCAAGATGTTCGCGAGTAGAAGTGAAGAGGAGCCGGGCAAGCATGAAAAGCCGAAGGAGTGACCGGAAAGAAAGTCGTGCCAAGACTTTAAATACGACGCTGGGTGGGAGGCAACCCACCAAGGTTTGCGTTTTCTTTTACTTTCTGCGTTTTTGAGTGATTTTATTTACAAAAAAAAATTGAAAAAATGAACAGAGACTTACGCGGCTTGCAAACCGCGGGGCTCTCTGTGGGGTTTCGAAACAGGGGGTTACGCGACTTCGTGCGCGACTTGCAAACCGCGTGCCAACCCGCACGGGTCCCCCTGTTTTCGTGCCGTGTTCGTTTTCTTGCTTTGTATTGTAACGTCCCAAAAATTACAAGGAATTTAAAATTTTTAAAACATGCATTTCATTATAAAATAACCCCAATTTAATAATTCGCAATTCAAATTAAATTAACGTCGTTAACTCAAACAGTCAATAAAGTTTACGCAGCGGAAATTTCATAAAATAAAATCTAAAGGTTTAAAAGTGAAATTTTAAACACTCTCAGCACCCCGCGCATAGTGTGTGTACCGTCAAGCCCGACTGCCGCTCGCACCTTAAATCACAACATATTGGGAAAAGGTAAGCTAATCGCTTAGTGAGTCCTACCACACACGCAAGTAGCAACCCCACGAATATCGCCCCTACTCGCAAGTAGGCAACGTCACCATCACCACAAATATAAAACCACATAATGATAAATGCATAAATACGAACCTCGGTCCCACCGAGTACACCAAAAATATATCCACACAAGCTCAGTCCCACCGAGCCCTCGGTCCCACCGAGTAAAGACATTGATACCAGCTCAGTCCCACCGAGCCCTCGGTCCCACCGAGTAAAGATAATACAATTATACTAGCCCAGTCCCACCGAGCCCTCGGTTCCACCGAGCCCCCCAGTCCCACTGAGGTGTACGCAAGCACAAATAATCGACATATAATTTCAACAATCACAGCTAAATCATCCCATCCAAATTGGTCCACGTAAACACGTAATAACACATAGCAAAAAAACAACGATATACATGAAATTCCTAACTACGCAGTGAGAGAACTCACCTCAAAGCAAAGCGACGCGCTCCCGAGCCGCAACACCAGCACGTCAACCTTCCTCACATTTTCCCACCTAATTACGCACTAAAAACGTCAACGGAAGGTCCCAACTCACGACACTTTTACTAGTTTAACGAAACTAAAAATTCCAGCTTTTATACTAAAAACGCAGGTCTGTTCGGGACCCATTTTACCCCTGCTAAACTGATCAAACCAAAAATCTAATTCCACATTCAGGAAGTTCAATGTCTTACGGTTCCAGGGACGTATCGCACGCGTCCTAACGATATTCCTAGCACTCTATATGAATTTTACAAAAACACATCTCAGAGCAGCTAAAACAGGACCTGTCCGTATAAAATGGCAATTTAAAACTAGCTATGGCCCGAACTGGTTTTTCCACAAAACATATAAAAGTTACTAGACTCAGAATGGGAACTTTTGGCACCAGCTCCATCCCAATCCGACATTCCTAGCAAAAGTTATAACTTTTACAAAACAGGGCAGAAACTGTACAATTTACATAAAATGATAACCTTTTGAACTTGAACCCAATGAGACGTCTTAATCCAAACAGACCCGCAAAGCAACATGACTTACTATTTTAGGGTTGACATGGGCTGAACCACACCATGCACCACCCACTGCCGCCTCCGGCGGTGGTGGTGGTTGGCGGCGACGACGGTGGTTGCAGTCGATAACCTCCGGCGAAACCTCCCAACAAAACCCGCAACCCCACACCCGCACACACCCACACACCCGCAAGCGCACGCACTCTCTGCCGCCATCGCGGCGGCGTGCAGCGGAGGCCCCACCGCCGGCAGCCGTGGCTACGGCGGTGGTGGTGGCGGTTTACATTCTCCGACGAGGAAAAACATCAAATAAAACGAACGGGACACTTACCTTAACGGAATCCCTCTTCCTCCTCCTTTCCGACCACTCCCGACGCTGGTTCCCTCACGCCGGCGATCGCCTCCTTCCTCCTCTCGACCCTTGCTCTCTTTCTCTCTCGGTTTTTCTCTTCCTCCCTCTCTCTTCCGATTCCTCTCTCTCTCTCTCTTTTCCTTTCTCGGCCGAAAACAACAAGAAGGGGGAGGGGAGATGGCTAAAGGTTCTTGGGGGTTACTAACATGAAACCGAAGGGGAAGGGGAAGGGGAAGGGGAAGGGGTGTCTCTTGGCTGATCCCATGCACAAGTTTGGCCCCCTTGCCACTTTTGGCCCCTCAACTAAACTCTTCTCGCAAACCAACAAAATAGTTGACATATTTAACAATTAGGTCCAAATCGTCTAATCCCGTTAACGGAAACCACGTTAAATAATAGCTTAAAAAAGATTAATAATACGAAAATACATACCGGGATACGGGCTTTACAACTCTCCCCCACTTGGATTAGACTTCGTCCTCGAAGTCTATGCCCGTGAATAGCTATAGATAGGTCTCCCACATCTCAACCTCAGGTTCCCAAGTTCACTCAGAACACTTTCGGTGTTTCCACTAGACCTTCACTAACTGGAATTTAAGATTTCCCACACCGCCTAAAAATCTATCGAATACTTTTCTTATCACAAAACTCCTTCAAGTACACCGCAAGTATGATCGGAGGAACACTCCAACAACTGGATTCATTCCTAGTCAAACGACTTTGGTTGTCTCCCAACCATAGATAATCCAAACATCCCGATTCAAATTTCAAGCTCTAACCATTCTAAAGTTGCTCACCAATATACCCTACAGGATACTCGAATTCGATCATTCCTATCATTAACTGTCGATTAACTTTCACGAGTTCTAATAGACTCCCACAATTTATTCCACATGAATTATCAAACTAGTAAATTTATAATCATCCACGAAGGTCATTCCACCACAACCATTCACCACAAGCAAACATCTCAGGATTACTACTACCATCAACATAATTTTCTTAAAATCGGCTGCAATTCCCCAATTACACTAAGGCATTTGGCTTCAAGCCCAAAAGTCGACACCTAAGTATACTATTTACCTCAAAAATTCTACGCATTTATCCTCTTTATTACAAAGGGCATCATTCCCTAACCGATACTATTCGGCCTACAGTACCCACACGCGTGGAATACCCAACCTTCCACCATCGACGTATCTTCCACACTCACTCTACGAAGCCTAGTTATACCCCAACGCCTACCTTTCATGTACGTCTCAAGTCCCGGCACATTGGAGCTACCTCTCAGGTAAGTGCCCAAGACTGTATCCTCTTAGTGCCTACTGGAAAGTCAAGGTCATAACACATGAATACCGGAGTCCCACCCCGAGATACCCAACCGACCATTAAGACCGAGCAATTGACCCATGACTATCACGGACAAAATTCGGAATTTCCCCCGAAACTCTCTCGCGTTTGGCATTTTCCTCCAAAACTGCCACCTCCTGAGCACTACCTATCGACTCGAGAAGAGGTGCAACCACTGTTAACCGTTGACACAAGCCCCGCAGTGGCCCACCATCCAGATGTCGACTAAGTGCGTCCGTAACAACATCCGCTTTACCGGGGTGGTAAAGTATCTCACCATCATAATCCTTGACCACGTTAAGCCACCTCCTCTGACGCATGTTGAGGTTTTGCCGGTCATCAAGTACTGGAGGCTTTTATGGTTAGTGTATACACTTGACGCCATACAAATAGTTCCTCTAAATCTTGAGAGCAAACACCATCAAATCTTACATACCCTCGGGCAAAGTCAACATCGGAGCCTCGCATAACGCCTGCGTAGCTCCTCAAAGCCCTCTGCTGCTGTTCACCCCAACTAAAAGCCGCAGATTTCTTCGTCAATCGGGTCATCGGTAAAGCAATCTTGGAGAAATCCTGAATGGATCTCCGGAAGTACCCTGCTAACCCAAGAAAACTCCGTACTTCAGTGAGAGTCTTCGGCACTTCCCCCCGCATCACAGCCGTAATCTTGGCCGGATCCACCATAATACCATTCTGGTTCACGACATGCCCTCGAAAGTGGACCTCTCGTAACCAGAACTCGCACTTGGAGAGCTTAGCATACAGCTTCTCCCGCCTCAAAACTTCCAAAACATCTCGCAAATGCATCTCATGCTCTTCCTTCGACTTCGATTACACAAGAATATCGTCGATGAACACGATCACCGATCGATCCCACATAGGGCTACATACCCGGTTCATGAGGTCCATGAACGCTGCGGGTGCATTGGTGAGCCCGAAAGGCATCACCACAAACTTGTAAATGGCCCTAACGTGAACGAAAGGCCGTCTACTCCGTATCCTCTCTCCTCACCCGCATCTGATGATACCCCGATAACTCATCGGAAAATACGTCAGCAAACTCCCGTACAACCGGCACATCATCCGCAGTCTTCTTCTCTCCGACGCCGCGCGTGTCTATCACATACGCTAATTACCCCTAGCCACTGCGCTGCAAGTATTTCCGAGCTCTTACACCCGAACACAACGCTGGGGTCCGCCTGGGCGAGTCACCCTGAACTAGCATTTCTCCCCCGCTTGGGGTTCGAACTTGTACTTGTTTGCGACGACAAACAATCTCAGCATCGAAAGCATCCATCCAATCCATGCCCACAGTCACGCACAACTCCCGCATAGCGATCGGAATCAAATCAATCGGGAACCTCACACCAGAGATCCCCAAAGTGCACCCCCGGTACACGTCAGTAACCGTCAAGGTCCTGTCTTCAGCAACTGCAACCACAAGTGGACAGCCTAACCGTCCTACAACTCGGCCCCAAACACTCACTGACTATGTGAGACACGGAAGGATGAGTAGACCCGCTATCAATCATCACCCCAGCAAGCACCGAGTTAACCAAGAACGTACCTGTCACCACTTTATATGTAGCTTGTGCCTCCTCCACTCCCAGTTGACGAACTCTACCTCAGGTCGCCTCCATCACTACAGCAAGTGAAGCTTACTGCGCAATACTCACGAACTCCCTGATCTTGGTATGTAACATATCCTTGTACCGTGTCCTCTTCATGTCCTCAAAAGCAGCATGCTAAGGATAGAATAATGTCATTTCCGTGAACTTTCGGTTCACCTCCTTTATGGCCTCCGCAGTCTGAGAGAGCTCCAAGAACTCTTTGACACTCCTCTCCATCTCCACAAGAGGCACATGCTCTACACGAAACATACGACGAACTCCTCCCAGGTCAAGTAGTGCGCCCGTTAAGCGTCAAAGCAGTAGCACACCAGTCTTTCGCTCCGTCTCGTAACAGATTCACCGCGAAGCGAACCTTCTAGTTCGCAGGACAACCACCAGTAAGGAATGTGCACTCCATAACCAATCCCGACTCTCTTGTTCGGGGCTGCCCACCCGCAGGGGGTGGAATCGCCGCGATGCGCTCCTCCATCGACACTATTACCTCATCACGAATGGCGGTAATAATTTCGGGGATCGCCTCCTCAAAATATGCGTCACCTCGACCGCAAGCATCTCACGAATCTGATCAGCAATAATTCCAGCATCAGCATCTGGATCAACATTGTTGTTCCTCCTTAACGAGCTACTAGCACACATTAAAACCTGCTAACTACGCTCACACTCAACTCTTCGGATTCTCCGTGACTTTCCCCGACTCGAGCACGGATCATGTGCTTCAGATAGTAGGAACTCTGCTACTACCCTTCACACCTATCCTTACTCGTTTCGAGTCCTGTCCCGGGACGTCCAAGTAGTTGCTTACCACAAACAAACACATATGCCCATTCCGGCATATGCAAACACTTTTCCTAGCTCCCTAGAAAAGTCGTAATACCCCACTACCCTTGCTAGAACGGAACCCCCACTAGCCTTGACGAGTCGCCTCGTGAACGCACAGTCGTATACAGTGGAAACCAGATAGACATTCGAATATAAGATTCTATCCTACAACGGTTGGACACAAACAAGAGCTGCGCAATAGAACTAAATCTAACATTCTAAGGCTATTCGGTTCCTACCGCATACAACCTATAGTGCATTCGCTTAACAACCTATCAAAGTTAGCATAAGTTCCTAATAGCAAGTAACAACCATACAATACCACAAAATCCACGTAAGCAATCTAGCATACATACTCCTATGTTCTAGAAATCAATCTAGCATACGTACTCATATGTAAACGCTATTCCCAGCTCACTAGGAATTTCATCTCATCCCACTACTCTTGCTACAACGGAATCCCTGTTAGCCATAACGAGTTGCCTCGCGAATACCCAGTCGCACGCATCGTGAATCAAATAGACATTCGAATACAAGATTCTATCCTAGAACGGTTGGACTCAAACAAGAGCTGCGCAATAGAACTAAATCAAATATTCTAAGGCTATATGATTCTTACTGCATGCAACCTATAGGGCCTTCACTTGACAACCTACTATAACTAGCATTGATTCCTACTAGCAAGAAGTCATCGTACAGTACAGTGTAAACAACCTCGGCAATTTAGCATGCATACCCTATGCCTAGAAAGCAATAAATACACTAAGTGATGTACCTTCCCAATTGGCGTCGGCTGACTGTACACACTGCGCCCACGATCACCGTTTCCCAAACGGGCTTTCTCCGTTCATTTATTTTCAAAGATTTTAATAAGAGAGTTAAAAAAAAACTTCATAGCCGCAACTTGAGACCAAACACACCGAGATGTGTTTGATTCACTCAAGCTGTGCTCTGATACCAAGTTGTAACGTCCCAAAAATTACAAGGAATTTAAAATTTTTAAAACATGCATTTCATTATAAAATAACCCCAATTTAATAATTCGCAATTCAAATTAAATTAACGTCGTTAACTCAAACAGTCAATAAAGTTTACGCAGCGGAAATTTCATAAAATAAAATCTAAAGGTTTAAAAGTGAAATTTTAAACACTCTCAGCACCCCGCGCATAGTGTGTATACCGTCAAGCCCGACTGCCGCTCGCACCTGAAATCACAACATATTGGGAAAAGGTAAGCTAATCGCTTAGTGAGTCCTACCACACATGCAGGTAGCAACCCCACGAATATCGCCCCTACTCGCAAATGGCAACGTCACCATCACCACAAATATAAAACCACATAATGATAAATGCATAAGTACGAACCTCGGTCCCACCGAGTACACCAAAAATATATCCACACAAGCTCAGTCCCACCGAGCCCTCGGTCCCACAGAGTAAAGACATTGATACCAGCTCAGTCCCACCGAGCCCTCGGTCCCACCGAGTAAAGATAATACAATTGTACTAGCTCAGTCCCACCGAGCCCTCGGTCCCACCGAGCCCCCCAGTCCCACTGAGGTGTACGCAAGCACAAATAATCGACATATAATTTCAACAATCACAGCTAAATCATCCCATCCAAATTGGTCCACGTAAACACGTAATAACACATAGCACAAAAACAACGATATACATGAAATTCCTAACTACGCAGTGAGAGAACTCACCTCAAAGCAAAGCGACGCGCTCCCGAGCCGCAACACCAGCACGTCAACCTTCCTCACATTTTCCCACCTAATTACGCACTAAAAACGTCAACGGAAGGTCCCAACTCACGACACTTTTACTAGTTTAACGAAACTAAAAATTCCAGCTTTTATACTAAAAACGCAGGTCTGTTCGGGACCCATTTTACCCCTGCTAAACTGATCAAACCAAAAATCTAATTCCACATTCAGGAAGTTCAATGTCTTACGGTTCCAGGGACGTATCGCACGCGTCCTAACGATATTCCTAGCACTCTATATGAATTTTACAAAAACACATCTCAGAGCAGCTAAAACAGGACCTGTCCGTATAAAATGGCAATTTAAAACTAGCTATGGCCCGAACTGGTTTTTCCACAAAACATATAAAAGTTACTAGACTCAGAATGGGAACTTTTGGCACCAGCTTCATCCCAATCCGACATTCCTAGCAAAAGTTATAACTTTTACAAAACAGGGCAGAAACTGTACAATTAACATAAAATGATAACCTTTTGAACTTGAACCCAATGAGACGTCTTAATCCAAACAGACCCACAAAGCAACATGACTTACTGTTTTAGGGTTGACATGGGCTGAACCACACCATGCACCACCCACTGCCGCCTCCGGCGGTGGTGGTGGTTGGCGGCGACGACGGTGGTTGCGGTCGATAACCTCCGGCGAAACCTCCCAACAAAACCCGCAACCCCACACCCGCACACACCCACACACCCGCAAGCGCACACACTCTCTGCCGCCATCGCGGCGGCGTGCAGCGGAGGCCCCACCACCGGCAGCCGTGGCTACGGCGGTGGTGGTGGCGGTTTACATTCTCCGACGAGGAAAAACATCAAATAAAACGAACGGGACACTTACCTTAACGGAATCCCTCTTCCTCCTCCTTTCCGACCACTCCCGACGCTGGTTCCCTCACGCCGGCGATCGCCTCCTTCCTCCTCTCGACCCTTGCTCTCTTTCTCTCTCGGTTTTTCTCTTCCTCCCTCTCTCTTCCGATTCCTCTCTCTCTCTCTTTTTTCCTTTCTCGGCCGAAAACAACAAGAAGGGGGAGGGGAGATGGCTAAAGGTTCTTGGGGGTTACTAACATGAAACCGAAGGGGAAGGGGAAGGGGAAGGGGAATGGGTGTCTCTTGGCTGATCCCATGCACAAGTTTGGCCCCCTTGCCACTTTTGGCCCCTCAACTAAACTCTTCTCGCAAACCAACAAAATAGTTGACATATTTAACAATTAGGTCCAAATCGTCTAATCCCGTTAACGGAAACCACGTTAAATAATAGCTTAAAAAAATATTAATAATACGAAAATACATACCGGGATACGGGCTTTACATGTATGTTTCGCTTTCCTGTTTTTCTTTCGTCTTTTGCTTTGTTTCTTGTGTGTTTGCATTCTCGCTCTCCATCCCCCCTGATTTGCGCTCAAATTTTCAAGAGAAACTCCTATGTCCGGGCAAACAGGTATGTTCTCAACTCTGTAGTTAACGAGTGGTGTATGATGCTCATTCTCTGTATTCAACGAGATGCAACAAACCTAAGTTTCACTTAGGTTTGGGGTGCCTCATCTTGTCAACATCTACACACTCATTTTTAACCCTGTGCAAACCTCGGTTTCACCGAGGTTTGGGGTTGGCTTTTGTTTTGACAAACCTAGGCCACGGCCTAGGTTTGGGGTGCCCATTTTTGAAAAGTTTAGGTTGGCTCTTTGATGTTTCTTGTTAATAATTTGTCTTGCCTGTCTGATAACTGCCATAACTGCACAAAGATACTTGTCTCATTTGGTATCGCCTGAACCGACACCTGCACATTGGGGACAATGTGTGGGTAAGGTTTGGGGTTGCCCAATCGGGCCCACATTACGCACGTAGATTTCCTGCACTTCTGGGTACCTAGATCACTTTAGCCAAATTTTTTGTTTTGAATGATTAAGACCAACCATTGTAGGAAGAATCTTGTGATAGTGACGTGACCGCTAGGGAAGGACCGGGAAAGGACATGACTAGGGACATTAGTGTAGACCACCCAATAGCGAGTGTTGAGCCTAAAAGACGTCTTTCATTTCGAGGGATTCATACACTTAAGTCATATACACTTTTTCGAGTTCCTTGTCCTGAATATAGAATGATCTCGCTATATTATTGCATTGAGTAGCAAAGACGACTATCAGGATATTGGGAAAGGGTATAGTAGACCAAATCGTGTGGACCTTAAGACGTGATTCCAGGCATTGTGTGTTTGTATAAGCCTGTTTTTTTAGCTATCGTACCCTTTTCACCCATTTGTGTGTAACCATAGCCCCCTTTGCAGCCATACACTCACCTTTTCATTTCAGACCCACCTTTAAACCCGATCCGAAAGCCTTTAGCCAACCCTATCCGAAAGTGTGTCAACTAGAAGCGGTAATGAATAACCGAAGATAGAGCGAAAAATAAAGAATATCGGCCAGTCATGAAAATAAATAGAAAAGAGGGCCAATGCAGCCCCAATCAAATAAAGAGGACCAATGAAGTCCCAACTTAAAAAAAGAAGAAGAAGTTAGTTTAGATATTTTTTACAGCAGAAAATAAGAGAGTCAAAGTGACCCCGATGGTGACAAAAGGGCCAAGTGACAAGATAGAATGTGATGAAGTTCAGAACTGTTAATGTTTGACACATCAAGGATCTTTGAACCGTTGTACCCTTCATTTCTTAGCCGGTACCCTAGCCCCGTTACAACCCCTGTAAAGACCTGGATGATCTTCTGGAAAACGTGATTAGAGTAGGCGACCACCTTTATTGATATTCCCTGTCGTGCTACTTGATTCCTTTCTGAGATCAATTTTTGGACATTTGTACGTCTTTCAATAGAGTTGTCATGTGATTTTCGAGTATTCTTGTACATAACTTCCTATACATGACAACATGTGCGATAACCTAGGGTCGAGTGCAAAGAGAGTATCCCGTGAGGTAGGGTCGAGGCGAAATGTCTTCCCTAGTATGTGGACCTAGAACAACCTTAATGGAAACGGAGCAGTAACGAGTTCAACTTACAATGGAAGGTCATAGATCAAACGGAATAGGAATGAGGCGAGAGTGAGATAGGCATTCACGGGTATGGGAAATCACCATTGCATCACATGGGACCGATTGGAAGTTGTGCATTTATTATTTTACTGATATATGCTTTTACTCTGTTTTATCGCTAATTTGCTTGGGGACAAGCAACGCTCGGTTTGGGGTTGTTGATAACGCCACTTTTTGGCGTTATTTTCGGTTCTCAAACCAATGAGATTGGCTTGTATTTAAGCAAAGAAGCGGGAATTTACGGTTCATCTAGTGGAATGTGCAGGTTTATTAAAAGACAGTAATCTCCGAGAAAAGAAGCTAAAAAGAGCCCAAAAAGACCCAAAACGAAGCCCAACGGAAGCTCGAGATCCAAGCCCAAGACCCGCACCCGAACCGCGAACCAGAAACCGACCCACGCACCATCTAAAAGGCGCGCGGTTTTCCACGCGACTTGCAGGTCGCGTGGAAGGTCGCTTAAGTGCCTGTTTGTCGAATTTCAGCTATTAATTTCGGATTTTAGGTCATTATTCGGGACACTCGATACGCAACTCAGACACGTCGACGGTGGGCAGTCCAGGGGCGATTTTCAGAGACCTTGTGGAGCTTTTGGAGCCACGATAGAGGAGGAATCGACGAGTAATTCACGACGCGAAGCGGATTCGAGGTAGGAGAAGGGAGTTCATCATCATTCACCGTTACATCTTTAACATTCTCGTTATCATGTTTGCACACACTGTTACATCCCCTTTTCTTGCGTTTGTATTCCCCAACATCATGAACTAATCTTAAGATGTTGGGGGTTGGATTGAATTAGGTTTGAACATATGAACGGATGACGAATGACTTTTATCAGTTTTCCTTGTTAATGAATGCACGCAATTTGATTCTTAATGCTTTTGAGAGTTTAGCTAGCTTTCAACTGTTTTGTTGCTTCTAGTTAAGTTCGAGAGAATTAACTGTTAGATAGAACTAGGAATTGCATGCCTAAGGCGAGAATTTGGTGATAGAGATATACCGAATACGCTTTAGTCCTAATTGAACCAAATAGGTTGAGATCGAAAGATAAAATCTATACGTTCATAATAAATCTTGCGCTTAATGTGTTTTGGAATCCATAAGTTGAGATCGAAAGATAAAACTTGTCCTTTTCAAAATAAAACCCGTTGTTGCTCGAAAGAGAATAATGGTGACTTTTAAAGATTGGGTATTCATTAAGGGAATAACTGGTAATCGTTTTAAGTCTGATATTCGTATGTGAAAACCTAAGGATTTCCAACCCTCAACTGTTTTCTCTATCGGAAGTTTCCAAAGCTGTTTACTGTCTTGTGTCTGATTTAATTTCTTGCAATTAATTAGTTTAACACCAACCAATTCAATTTCGATAGTTCAGTTAATAGAGCATACAGTAATTGTGATACTTAGTTCCTAGTTCCCGTGGATTCGATACTCGTACTTACCGTACGTTATTACTTGATTTCGACACCGTACACTTGTGGTTAGAATTAGGGGGTGATACCCGCCCTATCAGGGTATCATGCCCACACCACAACTGACACTTCCCCAAGGTAAAGCCACTTCTGACTCAGTCACCCACCTCATTAGATTCGAAACATGGAACATTGGATGCATTCTCTTCAGTTCTTATGGTACCCTAACTCGCAGACTATTGTTCCTATTCAATCGGTCTTAACCATAGTAGAATAAATACGGCTTCTCAAGCATCTTTACCTCCCAAAAGGAGGAACCTGGCAGAATCCTCCACTACAACACGAGATTCATTTACTAAGAAACGGTCACTCACTCGACAGCTTGGCACAGGGCCAACCCTGTACATCCCGACAACTCACAACCCCGAGTTCCTTCATCGTATCACAACTCACTACCTTGCACCACCCAACAATCGTCTATGCTGATAACATTTCCCTTTTCTCGGACCACCTAGACCACAGTTCGTCACTCATCCATCACATTCTCACTACTTCACCACCCCATACTTATACGTAACTAAGAGTAGGAACCTCCAAACCCATCGTTGGATTGTTCACCTACTCAAATTAAACTTATCCTGAAACACATCAATTCCTCCCGGATTGCCACGTTCGTTCATTCCTATAAAACGTAACTCCGGTTATCCTCACTCCACTGGGAGGAGTAACCATGGTCACACCATACTATTCTCACTAGCTTAATCACTGCACGACCAATTTGTTTAAACATTTCTCACAAAGTCACTAACTTAACTCATTCGACTGTCTTATCCACTCCTTTTCTGCACAACCTCGTACCCAATTCCCCTCCTCAATACTCTTTCCAACGGTTCACACACTTATCAATGACAATCTACACAACACTGCACCTTTCGGCGTTACTGACAAGTTTACTACTTCCAATTTACTCACTTATTCCGACATGCTATCTTCACCTACCCACGTTAGCGTGGAGCATTGCCCGCCGAACATTACTTGCCCCTCTCTCCCGACCTTTCCCCATGCTGGTATCGCTTTCTCATTACTCACATAGCCAAACAGTTGCACCAAGATCTTATCTTAAGGCATTCAACCAAGCCGTCTTGAAACAAGACCAGTGTTCGACGTCACTACACATTCTTTAATCTCCAACTTTTACCTTCTCAGACATTTCTTTCACACATAAGCAACAATTCACATTCTTTAAGGATTTCACATCTATCCCACCACATTTTGACTAACACAGCCCTCATCCTCTTTAAACTTCCAATGACCCCAAAGTGTGTTTCTTAGTAACGTCCCCTATTCACTCTAATAATACACCCCCATTGAATTCCCTATTACAAACGGATCTATTAATTCAGGAACACCCCGAAACTCGGGTTCCACAATTCTTTCGATTAACCACCATGATCATAAAACCAGACAAATATATATATACCGTCATCCTGGATTTCTTACTTAGATTTACCTTAAATAATTCTTTAACAATCAGTGTGTTAATCCCAATAACACTTCCCCAAGGATTGTAACACATCATGTAATAACAAATGAACGTCATTACTTAACAAATCTATAAAATTTTAATCATCCAACCAAAGGCTTATACCTCTATCATGACATTTCAAATCAACTAATGATCATACTACCACTCCAACCCAAAATCATCATCTTGTCATTCCTTAAACATAACCAAAATTTCCAACTATTTCCTTCTAGGATCATTCCCTCACGCATAAGGAACAATTTTCATTTTTTTAACGATTTCTCATCTACTATACTACAGCTTGACTAATCTATTCATCATCTTCTTTAAACTTAATCTGCCTTCAAGAATATACTTAACAACATACATGACCACAAAGCTTGGTCTCACAGCTGGGCAATCACCCAATTCTGCCCCGACATTCCATTCCGATAACAATCAAAATAAACACCAACTTACAAACCACGTACTTCAACAACTGGGATTGCAAAACGTACACTCTACCTGAAATCCCAAAAGGACTTCCTTCTAATCCTTCATCTTTCTAACATCGCCTTACTACATCACCGACTGACACAGATATCTTGGCAATTGAAGCTACTATTTGTTCGTACATTCAGCACTCCTATCATCACACTACCGACCAAGTCTCTCATGGTCATTCGTACAAAATTCACCCTTTCCTTCATATTCTCCCGTATACTACAATCGAGTCTGTTTCGCTACTTAGTTCTCTCCCAACTTGTTGAACTATGACTCACGAGTTCACACTTAGCTCAAACACAAACATCCTAGCTAGCTCTTTATGATTCGAGTCCTTTCTTAGACACGGCACATTTTCTTACTGACTGGTATAGTCTACACTCACTCCGCTTGTGTTACACATCTTGTCCTTCTACGGACCCTCCTCACCTCGTAAATAGAATGCCTATTCAACAACAACAGTCTCTTACTAATTTAACACCTCTACAAGATATTCTATCAACTTACACTCATCTGGTTTGAGTCTTCGGCCTCGGCCAACATACACCGTTGCCGACTTCAACAACAAAAGACAACTCTTAACTACTTCCTTAACCTATCCTTTAACATGAGTTCCTTACGGGACCTATTCCTCCCTACACATCATAGTTAACTTTATAATCCGTCGCCCCTATTTCGAAACTTACTCATGTAACATCAAAATTACCAGCTCCCTTCGAAACTCATGACCCACACCGTGGACCTTTCATTCCTGCTTCACAACACTACCCATAAAGAGTTGCTAAAACCAATACCTTGATGACTCCTAGTCCTTCCTCCGGACACCATCGCCCCTCGGCAACTGTGTTCTCAGTCACCGAGCAAAGGTACAGACCCTCATACACCTGACACTAAAATCCATTCCCGACTCTTCCAAGGTCCAATTCTCCTCTTAAACACATATACCAAAACTACATACGTTCTCCCCTGACTTGACCAACGCCTCTCCGCTCTCGGAGTTCTTCCTTAGCTTAAGACGTAATACTCTACGACCTAGTGGGTTCATAGCCTTCATGCATGACAATACAGTAGATAAATCCTTTTACACATTTTATCATTTTAAATAAACAACATTTAGAAACAACTCGGGTACCCGTGACCCCATCACTCTTATAACTTCAAAACCATGCACAACGATTCAAGAATCGTTGGCATGCATCTACCGTGAACCTCAATCTTGCTCAATCCGAACAATGTTATTACAATAGTAATATATTGCATGAAAATCTTTTCGTATGAGACAATTCTGAAAGAATTACCGACACAAAGTAAACCAGTCGGTTCTCACACTCATTTTTATGATATCAAAAGGTCAATAAGCATTTTGGTTATAAGTGAATTGCAGGTAACCATCAATTTAACTTATCATTAAAAGTGTGGAATACTTTGCAAATCGTTAAGCTCAAAATTTCAATGTGCGACGTAACTGAAATCGCTTTTTCTTTAAACGTGCACTCCTACAAGCTGACTCATTTTGTTCAAAGTTGACATTTACGTTTTTATTTTAAATCGTGAAAATTTCATGTTACATAAAAGAACGCCATGCATGAGACTCTATTTGCAATAGAAGGCTACTCACTCAACAAGGTCAACCGCTTTACTCGCGTAGCTTATCCTTGATACTCCACTTACGACCAAGGGTCGCCCTCTCGGTCAAGCACTAACTTGATGTACATGCGTTCCACATCTCACTTACTTAACCATTTCACACTATTTTCGCTTTGATCGACTATCTCACTTTCTACTTCTACATGCTTTCAATTCATTATAAGTATCTTATTCCATTTATACTGCCAATGAAAAGCTCGACTAAAAGTCAGGGCTCCATTGATACTTTCAAGGTTTTGACACTGTTCTATCTTACCATCCCAACTGATCTATCCCATGATTTCCATAACTAGGACTCTCCCGAAACTGGAGTCTTACTCAAACTCAAACATTCATCCTCTCCGAATCCACGAAGAGCTACCTCTAGACGACTCATAACATTCTTCACAACGTTTCTTCTCTACGATGTCTACATACATCACATCATAATGACTCTTACACGACACTTCCCCAAGCAATGGAGCTCGGTCTATCCCTCAGGGATCTTGCTGACCTATTCCTCAACGTTCTCCCAGCCATAGCGCTAAACTGAAAGAAACCGATAGTTAATCCTTGCTAGACGTGACACAACAAATTTGCTATAAGTAAGGTATTATAAGCACGCACATGTACCTGTAAGTTCGTAATTACACTGGCCAGGTGTAATCCCAAACTTACCTTACACGTTTGTCCTTGGCACCTTATTCCTAAGCGCATATATAGTGATCGTTCCTAGAGGCAATCCTATGTCTCGGCTGTGTTCCTCATCTTACAGTTTAAGTTTAGGCCCGAATGGTCACCTAAATCCCTTAAGCTAAGGCTCTGATACCATTTGTAACGTCCCAATTTCGAAATCAAGCAACATCATAGATTAAGCATTCGAATTACATAAATAACTTGTTCATAAACATTCTTTTCACTAAGCTAAGCAAAATTGACAGCGGAAGTCTCTATTCCACAGTCGAGAGCTCTATCTAATCATCAGTCAAAAGACTTGGAGTCGCTCTAAGTTCCAAATCCTTCCTGCCATCTCACAGTTCTTACTAGAAGAATCCGTAACACGCTTACCTGAAAATGGTTTAGATTTGAAAAGCGAGGGTTAGACCAAAAGGTCTAGTGAATTCCCTCCGAAAGCAACATGTAAAATGGTATGATAACATTTATAAAAGATTCATCGAAAACCTTAACATTTCATCAAGCATGGTACTGCACTGTGTATTGGATCACATAAACATTCCACGATCGGGGTTCCATTAGGTTTCCTTCTCGCCCTCCTTGGAGCCCACTCGGACTCCCCTCTACCGGATAGGAGGGAAACGAATTCCAACCTACCGGTGTGTCATACATATCCAAGGGATCCTCAGATTCCGAGAACCTCTCTCTGACCCCACAGTGCAGACCGACACCACATAGCATACAAGTACATTCATGAAAACATGTAAGTTAAAATATTCATACGTCATGTCTTTCATTTCTTCATGCCAAACATTTCATTTAATAAAACAGATACGTTCGTGAAAATCATGCAATCAGTTCATAACATTTCATGCTCGGTAAAACCATAATCAGTTAAAACATTTATCACTTTGCGTCGTAAAAGGATTTAGGGAACTCACCTTGATGTCACTGAATGCACATTCGTTCTACCCTCGGGTTAACCAAACTTGATACCTAGAAGATCAGATAAATTCTTAATCAGTAACACTAATCCAGAACTATCCAGACACCAACTACTCTCCGGATATCAGCTACTTTCCGGACACAACAGCTTTCCGGACACAATAGTTTTCCGGACACCACAATCTACCCAGAGACTCCTTCTATCCGGATACTAAGGAACTTACCCGGAAACTTGCAACCTATCCGGACACCACTAAAAAGTCAGTGTCCGGAAACTACGGCTGTTTCGAACCTCAGACATCTAAAAGTGATTAAAACTCGTTTATTTGATATCATCTCGATTAGACAACCATAGGGGTTCATTAACTAGTCATAATCACTAAATAAATTCCATTTTAAACCCCCAAATCGGCACATCAGCAATAAAACTCCAAAATACTCAAAAGGGAGATGTTTAGGTAAAACTCTAACAATCCCTCACGATTTCCTCCCCAAATCATGAACAAATAAGAGTAATGGACTTGAAATAAGCAGAAGAAATATGCTAGAAGATTACCTTAACAATTTCTTTGCCCAAATTGAGAGCTTCCAACCTTTATCCTCTTCTCCTCTCTAACCTCTTAGCCGCCAAACACCAAGAGCACACACACACACAAAATACTGATTTCTACAAAATAGAGGCTGCCCTAGGGATTGGAGTCCTTAAATTTCTTTCACAATTTGCACAATAGTCCCTCTACTTAACTTTCGTTTCTTGCATAATGGCCACAAACTTATAAACTTGCAAACGAAACCCGGTTGTTACATCTTCCATCGTCCCTCGCTTAACCGTCGATTGATTTAGGTGTGGTTGGATTGTTGAAGTCTCCATGGTGGACGAAGATGCTGCAGGTCAGGGGCGGTGAAGGCGTTTTTTTATTATAGACGCGTCGGGATGGAGGATGTAGGTTATTTCTCCATTGTTCATCTTCTTCGTCCTTTGGTATGGTGTTAGGTCTTAACATGTGTGGAATTAGAAGTTCAGGGACTTATCTTGTTATTCTTGTAAATACCCCTTTGGGTATAAATAGCTTTTGTTTAACCTAGTTTTAGGTTAATGATCAGTATTACTATTTTGCTAAACCTTGTATACGGCTACACAGTCTGCCGCTTTATTCCTTCAACAGTTCTTCAATACAAGTGAGATTTATGACTTATGATTATTGTTTGTGTTGATTAACTGTGATTGCATACATATCTGGGATCCACAATTGGTATCAGAGCAGAAGGACGTTGATTCAAAGGTATTTTTCTGTATTTTTCTTGATCATTCATCGCTCGCACTGTGTTCATATAAAGGATTTGATTGCTTCGATTTTGGTGTTAAAACCTAAAATTGAGGCTTGATCAATTCTTCTCATAAGTTTTCTAAGATATATATGTGTTTTCAAATCATCTGGTTGAGTAAAAATTCCTGATTTTTAAAATTCTTGATCTTTTTGGTGTTTGCTTCCTGCTCGTGAGAATTATTAAATTTTCTTGTCAAAAGTGCTAGTTGATTCGTTTTTGGTATTGTTTTTGTGAGTTTTTGGGATAGTTTTCTTGTCAGTACTATGTTCTTGCAGATTACATCTCATCAACTCTGCAGAAATTCATCGAACCGGGTAAGTTTTGCTTGTTTCTGATTTGGTTTCGAAGTCCCGGTATTAATAACTCCCGGTAGTGATAACTCCCGGTATAGGTATCTCCCGGTAGTGATAACTCCCGGTAGTAATAACTCCCGGTAGTAATAACTCCCGGTATTGTCATCTCCCGGTACTTCAACTCCCGGTAGTAATAATTCCCGGTACTTCAACTCCCCGTACTTCAATTCCCGGTACTTCAACTCCCGGTACTTCAATTCCCGGTACTTCAATTACCGGTACTTCAATTCCCGGTACTTCAACTCCCGGTACTGTGTCATCCAGTAGAACTGTCTTAGGCTTTATTCTGTTAGAATTTACATTAGTAAGTGTGTTTCGTGTCTTAAAATCCTTTGAATCATCTCACGTCCTACGATCACCACTGCAATCTCAATGGCTTCACAAGACGCACTCGCTATCGGATCTGAGTTCAAGCCTCCTATACTATATCGTGGGGAATACAGTGTCTGGAAAGACAGATTTCTGTGCTTCATTCAAACCAAACCTCTTTATGAGGAGATACTTCGTTCGCTCAAGGAGGGCCCCACTGTTCAACCGTTAATGGATGTTCCTGCTATTGAAGGTGGACCTCCTGCCCACAAAGTGCCAAAACCATATGACAAACTGACAGTTGACGAGAAACGTAGAGATGATGGTGACACGTTAGCAAAAACCTATCTGGTTTGCAGTCTTCCAAACAACATCTATTGTAGCATAGACGGCTACAAGGAGACTGCAAAAGGAATGTGGGATCAGCTGGCTAAGATAATGCAAGGCAGTCGAGAGGGAAATCAGATGAAGATCACAAACTGTTTCACTAGGTATGAATCTTTCAAAGCTAAGCGAGGCGAATCTCTAACTGATACATATGAACGCTTCTGTACTCTTCTAAATGATTTGCACAAGAACAATATCTTCAAGTCAAACTTAGAGTGCAACATCAAGTTTCTCAAGAATCTTCAACCTGAATGGAAGGGTTATGTACTTCATGTCCGCCACAACCGTTCTCTCGAAAATGTTCCGCTGCACGAGATATACGAGATGTTGCTTCAAGATGAAGAAGAAGTTATTGAGCTGATGGGAGATAGCAAATCTAAGGAGAAAGTACATGAAGATCCTCTCGCGTTAATTTCTCACAAGAAGGATAAACAGTCGTCACGAAGTTCTCATCGTGAAGAAGCTCTGAGTGAATCCGAACATGAAGATGATGCACCAGAAAGTGATTCAGATCCTGAGCTAGATAGCATTAAGAAAGCTGTCGCCTTATTAACTCGGGAGTATGCTCGGAAAAAGTTTTTCAAGAAGCCGACGAATAACAACCAAAGATACTCCACTAATGCTAAGCGTCGGGATTACAAGGACAAGCACGACGAGAAACGCAAGAAGGATGATGGTAGAAAGAGCAATGATGGGAAGCGAAGTGAAGGAAAGTCTGAAAATCGAGATGATGATGAACCTGTAAAATGCTACAACTGCGGGAAGAGAGGTCATTTTGCCAAAGATTGCCGAAAGCCTGTAGTACGTAATGCTGAGTACTACAAGAACAAAATGCTTCTCGCAAGGCAGAAAGAGGCTGGTCAAGCATTAATGGCGGAAGACGATCACTGGCTGCTCAATACGGATGATGAAAATAAGGAAGAAGAAACTCATATGTGCTACACTGGCCTGAATCCGGAAGATACTGATTCCGAAAATGACTCCTCCGACGAGAAGAAAGACAAACATGAGTGCCAGGTATGTGGTTCTTCCAATGCTAGCTTGTTAAATCAAATGCATGAAATGGTGCGCACTTTAGATTCTTTTAAAAACAAGGTTAAAACCAAAGACGCCCACATCTCTAAGCTAGAAGCCGAGGTTAAGTTAAAATATGATACCATAGGCAGACTAGCAATTGAAAAGGCTGAGGACAAATGTGTGATAGATAATTATCAAACTGAGTGCTCGGCCTATTCAGAAAGAGCTAAACTTCTCGAGACCCAAATATCTGAATATACTCAAAAGTTAGAGAAATCTCAAGAGGAATTTTCTAAACGCATTTTAGTTCAAGATAATGTGTTGAAAGAGAATGAAAAATTGACCACTAAGCTTAAAGATCTTGAATCCAAACTTTATAAACTTGGTCAATCTGAACAAACCATTCACTTGAACAAGCCCAAGGAGTTCAAATATTACAACTCACTTTGGGGACTCGGATATGATAATCTGTGCTACCTAAAGAAGGTATTGTCAAAGGTTCCCACTATTTAAGAAATTGATTTCATGGGCTTAGACAAGACCTATCCAGAGTACAAAATCAAGTGGACTAAGGCATCTAAGGAAAATGAGGAGTTTGAGGATTTTAAAAGAAAAACCGCCATACCTCTACCTCCAATAGAGGCAAAACCTAAAACGGATAACTCTTCTTCGGAAAATAACACAAAGTCGGATGATGCGCCGCCTAGGAAGAACATAAATGTATAAATTCCTTTCGTGTACGAAACGCTTAATGCATCGTATTTAAAAAGCAAAACTCCTTATCTCTCAAATGATTATTTTGACATCTGCTCTCTCGCCAAAACGGTTGAGACTTCGCCTCCTGTTCCGGCAACCGCAGATGAAGACTCTAATGATCAAACAGAGTTGAAACGTTATGTTCCACCTCTGATTTTGGAAAACATTATCTTTAAACTGGAAGAGTCAATTATAAGAGATAAGGTCACTTATGAAACCGAAAGGATTGTACTTTTAGATTCTATTGACAAGCTCAAACAGAATAAACCCGACTCACTATCTGAATCTGAAAGAGAGTCCTATCGGACCGAGATTGACATGTTGACATCTCAACTAGCTGTTTTGGCATCTGAAGCCTTAACGCTGAGAATGGCTTAGGGGAATTCTGTGGATACCCCAATGACGCCGGTCACTCCTGAAACAATCTCGTTTGATGATGCTCAGATCTTTTCGGATAGTTCGTCGTGCAAAGCCTTTATGGGAGTGTCTGATGACACCACTACTAAAGATTTGAGCTTTAAGGATAAAGGTAAGGCCATCAAAGTCGATTTTGTTCAAAAGGATCCTTTACAAATTTTTGACAATCCGTTTGCAAATAACTCCTTATCTGACTCTGATGGAGACACTTCACCTGATTCTGCAAGAAGATTTTCTGAGTTTATGAACTCCACTCCTTGTCATGACGATGACTTTTCTAAAATTGACTTCCATCCGAAGCTTCCTAGTCACTCTAAATATTTAGAAAAATTGCCCGAATCGGTTAATTTTGAGACGGGCGAATGTTCGAATTCGAAAACCGTTTCCAAGACCACTTCAAAAACCAAATCTAAACGTCGGTCTAAGAAAAGTGGTACAACCGGTAAAGGCTCCTCTAAACAACCCATTTTCTCAAACTCTCTAACGCTCAAACTAATGTAATTTCAGATAGTACGGGTCGGGGGAATGCGGCTCGAAGAGAGTGGGTAGAGAAGAATGTTAAGATGCGCCCTGAGAAGAACAAGTCATTTACTTCTGTTTTGAATAATAGGAATAATAACGACAAACATGAATTTGGTTGGAACAATTCTGTTGAACATGGTTTTAAATTTCCTGTTAAACTTGACAATGTTCATCAATTGATTGGTTTTTCGCGTAAATATGTTTGTTGTTCTGTTTGTGGCGTGAATGACTTGATTGACTCTAGATATGCAAATGATTGGGTTGGCTCATATCATATTTTTAATTCTCATGGTTCACGCAAATCCAAACCCAAAAGACCCAGCTCTAAACGGGTCTCAAACAATGGTGCTGCACCTAACACCCAAGGACCCACTACCAGATGGGTACCTAAACGCGCTTAATCTCTGTTTTGCAGCCCGGTCATGTGTGGTTTCTCGATTCTGGTTGCTCCAAGCACATGACTGGTAGAAGGGAGCTACTCACCAACTTCAAGGGGAAGTACTGCGGTGATGTTCGGTTTGGGAATGATAATGTGGCCCCGATCATGGGCTACGGCGATCTAGTTCAGGACAAACTCACGATCAAGCGGGTGTCCTATGTAGAAGGCCTTGGTCACAATCTTTTCAGCATCGGCCAGTTTTGTGACAAGGATCTTGAGGTGCGATTCAAGGCGAAGCGATGTAGTATTCTAGCTGACGATGGGACGGAAATTCTCGCCGGTACTCGACGGACGAACTTGTACACCATCAACCTCGCCACAATCAAGACTGACAAAGCGGTGTGCCTGATGTCCAAAGCTACTACTCAACAGAACTGGCTATGGCATCGACGGCTATCGCATCTCAACTTCAAGAACATCAATAGGCTGGTGCTGGGAGGACTCGTCAAGGGTATGCCAGAGCTGAAATTCGCGAAAGAACATCTTTGCTCTGCATGCGAAATGGGCAAGATGAAGAAGGTGTCTCACAAACCGAAACCGGTGCCAAGTACGTCTCGACCATTAGAGCTGATCCATATGGATCTATGCGGCCCTATGCGCGTTCAAAGCATGAGTCACAAGAAGTACGTATTAGTGATGGTGGATGACTTCTCAAGGTACACCTGGGTCAAGTTTCTTCGTTCAAAGGACGAGACGCCCAATGTTATCATCAATTACTTAAAGGGAGTTCAAAACAACCTTCAGCTGACCGTAATCACGATTCGCACGGACAACGGAACGGAATTCAAGAATCGTACCATCAGTGACTTCCTCACTTCTCAGGGAATCTCACACACATTCTCGGCAGCCAGGACCCCACAACAAAATGGCGTGGTGGAACGTCGTAACCGCACTTTAGTGGAAGCGGCGCGCACCATGTTGTCACAGTACGAACTTCCTCTGTTTCTATGGGCCGAGGCTATCGCGACGGCGTGCTACACTCAAAATAGATCCATCATCCACAAGCGCTTCAACAAGACGCCTTATGAGGTCATCAATAAGCGCACTCCCAACATCGGATACTTTCATGCGTTTGGGTGCAAATGCTTTGTTCTGAACGATAAGGATGATCTCGGCAAGCTCAAGCCGAAGGCGGACGAGGGGATCTTCATTGGCTACTCGACATCTTCCAAAGCATACCGCGTCTATAATAAAAGGACCAAGAGTGTGATCGAGAGTATTAACGTGACCTTCGACGAATTGGTCGACCTGGCTTCTGGACATAACAGTTCGGAACCCGTACTTACTGGAGTGCTGGCTTCTGATCTTTCTCGATCGGAACCCAAGCACACAACAGTTGATCCTTCGTCGTCCAATCCGTCGAAGTCACAACCTTCTGAGTTAGATCTTCTGTTTCAAGATTTTTATAATGATTTATTTTTTCCCCCAGTTTCTACTGATGCTTCTTTGAATGCAGATGGAACTATAGTGGTGTCGACCGAAATGTCCGGTCCTCCTCCAACCCCCAATGATACTTCCACGGAGGACTCACCTACTTCACCAGTAATTGCGACGACGACACCTCCCTCATCAGTGGTTCCTACCACTCCTTCCTCTGGAGCGAGCAACGGCTCGGACGCCACTGCCACATCTTCGTCCACCGTTGATGTATCTCCACCTGTGGCCGTTCCAAGACTACATCCAGTTCCATCCCTTGAAGCTGTTCAGAATCTACCCCTTGGGTCCTATGTCGATGCGGATAATTCAGAACCTCTTTCGGAGCCTCTTCCCCATTCGAGGAAATGGACTCGAGCACATCCTCCGGAACAAATCATCAGTGATCTGAATGCCCCCGTTCAGACTCGGACTACCACGGAAGCTGGAGACGACGTCGCACCTGCATTGCTGAGTAATACTAAAAAACGTGCGGCAACCGGAAATGAATGTCTATTCTCTGTTTTCCTGAGCAACGTCGAACCTGCCTCCGTGAAAGATGCCCTACACGACCCAGACTGGATAATAGCCATGCAAGATGAGCTCAACGAGTTCGAGAGTCTCAAAGTATGGCGTCTGGTCCCTCGCCCGAAGAATCGAACCATCATTGGAACGTAGTGGATCTTCAAGAACAAAAAGGACGAGAATGGTGTCGTGGTTCGAAACAAGGCACGTTTGGTCGCTAAGGGGTATCGACAACAAGAGGGGATCGACTACGAAGAGGCATTTGCACCAGTGGCCCGAATCGATGCCATTCGGATGTTTCTCGCGTACGCCGCCCACAAAAACTTCACGGTCTATCAAATGGATGTGAAGACGGCGTTTCTGAATGGAGATCTAAAAGAAGAGGTATACGTCTCTCAGCCAGAGGGTTTCATCGATCCGGATCACCCGAACCATGTGTATCGACTCGACAAAGCATTATACGGACTAAAACAAGCACCGAGAGCCTGGTACGATAAACTGTCAACTTTTCTTCTAATTTCCGGCTTCTCGAAAGGTAAGATCGACACAACTCTTTTTATAAAGAGGGAAGGTGAGCACATTCTTTTAGTTCAAGTCTATGTCGATGACATCATCTTCGGTTCCTCTTGCCCACAATACTGTCGCAACTTTTCGTTCCTCATGAAAAAGCATTTTAAAATGAGTATGATGGGTCAGATGAATTTCTTTCTCGGTCTTCAAGTTCAACAACTGTCGACCGGAATATTCATCAATCAATCTATGTACATCGCGGATATTCTTCGGAAATTCCAGATGGAACAGTGCTCACCCATGCGTACTCCTATGTCCCCCGGTACGAAGTTACACGCTGATCCTAACGGAAAGGCAGTTAACCCTACTACCTATCGAGGAATGATTGGTTCGCTGATGTATTTGACGGCAAGTCGACCGGACATAATGTTTTCTACTTTTCTGTGTGCTAGATTTCAGTCTAATCCTAAAGAGTCTCACATGATAGCAGTTAAGCGTATAATTCGTTACTTGAAAGGTACTGCTAATCTTGGCCTTTGGTACCCAAAGAACACAGGATTCGAGCTTACAGCGTATTCTGATGCAGATCATGCGGGAAGCATGCTAGACCGGAAAAGCACGACGGGACACGTTCAGTTCCTAGGCGACAAGCTGGTTAGCTGGGCCTCAAAGAAGCAGACTTGCGTCTCCACCTCTACGGCAGAAGCGGAGTACGTAGCCGCGGCCAGCTGCTGTTCCCAAGTGCTTTGGATGCGGACTCAACTGAAGGATTACGGGTACAACTACTCGAACATCCCCATCTATTGTGACTCCAAAAGTGCTATCGCCATCACGAGCAATCCAGTGCAACATACAAAGACGAAACATATAGACGTGCGCTATCACTTCATCAAAGATCATGTGGAGAAAGGTACCGTGGAACTCTACTTTGTGTGTACGGAAAATCAACTGGCAGATTTGTTTACCAAGGCGTTGGACGAAACACGTTTTTTCGCTCTAGTGTCCAAGCTTCGTATTGTCTTTGTTATTCTCGTGCTTCTAAATGTGTGTTTTCAAGATGATTCCTCGAATGCCTAGTTCCGAAGGTACGTATTCTATCTCTGCGAGGAAAAGCTATAAGTTTTGAGAAATCAAGGGGGAGAAATATCAGTCTGATATGTCTAGGGGGAGTTTTGTCATTTTGCCATAGTTGTTTGTTAACTTAGTTTTTTCTTTCACTTGTGTGCTTTTGTCTTTGTTATTAAAAACAAAAAAAACAAAAAAAAAAACAAAAAAAAAACAAAACCTGTTATTTTTGAAAAGTTGAGGGGGAGCGATGTCAGGTTGAAAATCTGAGGGGGAGAAGAGAAATTTTTGGTGTGTCAATCTTTTTTTAGAATTAGCAGTTGGAATGTATGGAACCGGGAGAGTTACGGGACCCGGTACCAACCTCACCCGGTATCGGGACCGGGGTATATAAACAAGGTTTTCCTTAAACCTTTTCATAATTTTCTTAACTCCCGCACCCAAACTCCCGGTCCAAAATCTCTCTGGCTTGCGATTTCTTCCACAATCGGACTCCAATCCTCACCAATCTTCAGGTATGCATCCTAATCTCTATTATTATTACGTTTAATCACTTAGATCGAGCCTTAGAACACAACACTCGTTCGATTTCATCTATTTTGCATCGCACGCACCGTTAGGGTTTTAGAGTCCCGGTAGTCGAAACTCCCGGTAGTCGAAACCCCCGGTAGTCGAAACCCCCGGTAGTCAACCCCCGGTAGTCAACTCCCGGTAGTCTACTCCCGGTAGTCTACTCCCGGTAGTCTGATGTTCTGTGTTTTCTTGCAATTCTCTGTTCTCATGCTAAAATTCAACTCAGAGTCTTCTTGTTTTTGAGTTAGACTGGTCTTGCACTGCACCGACTTTCGGTGTTCCAAATCCGAGAATACGGGCCTCGAGACTGGGGTACATGTCACTCAATGGGCTCGTAACTAACAATCCGGATGCTCTTACAGGTACATGGCGCAGCCAAATCCGATTCCACCTCAAGCCGATGCTCCATTACTCCCTGAAGGTCCCAACCTTCCGTTGCTTCCGAACAACTATCACTTGGTCCCGGCGAACTTTAACTGCCAATGTCCAGTGATAGTAGAGATATTAAAGCGCCATGCTCTCAACCAGGCTTTGACGGCTCATCCATCAGTTCCAGCCGTCTATGTTCATCAACTCTGGCGCTCGTTTGACCTTATCCCTCGCGGCCGACACTTTGCACTACGCGCACGCATAGGTGATTCCGACTTCACCCTCACGCGCCACATCTTCCGCGCCATCCTTGGTCTTCCGGCCGCGAATGCCGTTCCAGGTCAAGATGCTTTCGAGGCGCAAGTCGCCGATGATACGCTTTGTCGAGACATTCAGGCACTCGGATATCGTGGCGGTCTTCATTCACCATCCAGCTTCACTTGAACTCACCTTCAGCCCGTCTGGTACACCCTGTTCACTATTCTGAACATGTGTCTCTTCGCCGTCACGAAAGGAATAGATCGTACGTCTGTCAACATGCTACGCCTTTTCCATGCGGTGATCTACAGCAGAAACGTTGACTACGCAGAGCTACTATGGACGGAACTTGTGGCCCAAGTCCAGAAGAAGTTAGACGGAAACCGACGGCTTTCCTTTCTTCCTTATCCTCGGTTCCTTCAGATGATCGTCGCCCACTACATGGCGTCAGACCTCGCCATTCCTCGTCGCGCTGATCAAGAGGTACAACTCGCTACCCGTATGACTCGCATTCAGAACATTCGTATATTAGAAGGAGTAGCTTCTATGGTGATTCCTGCCGACTTACTTGTTATCGCGGACCAATCGGCACTAGGTGTCATAGCTTATAGGACAGAGAACAACCTAGTCGCTCCTATGGTTCAGCCAGGACCGGTTGAACCTGCCCAGGGAGCGCGACCTGAGCGACGTGAGGGTCTACGAATGCGAGGCTGAGGGGTCCGACCAGCAGGGGCTGTCGGACGGGGTGCGCAGAGAGAAAATATTGGGAGGGGTTCAGGCGTGGGTAATGCCGGGCGGTCCACACGCGATGCAAGTACGTCTCGCCCCAGACCTCGAACTCCACCTGCTGAAGTCTTACATGACGTGGAGGTGGAAGGTGTTTCCCGAGTACACACAGCCGAAGAGGCAGCCTCCTCTTCCAGCTCCGAATCCGGTTCTTCCTCCGGAACAACTGTCGGCACCGCCTCTGGCTCCGAATCGGTATCCGGATCCGAGTCTCAATCAGGCTCGGCCTCTGGTGACGAAGAAGGGTCTGAGGAATCCGACAGTGAGGAAACCGAATCTGAAAATGATGATGATGATGCACCTAACCCCCAAGCCATTACTGGAGACATAAGGAGAGCGGAGGGAGTTCTAGTTGAAAACGAAATTGAAAGTGAGTCTGTGCGTGAAAGGAGAAGTAAGTTAAAAAATGACCGAGAGCGAGTGATGGGGAAATCTTCACAGGTTACCCCCAACCAGCCTTCATCTGACCGGGCAACCACATCTACTATTCCTTTGCATTTGTTGCATCGGGATATTGAAGAAGACGTCGTGGGCCCAGCGACGCACTTGCACAACCCCCCTAGCCACTCCGTTTCCTCTCAAAAGGATCCGGTTTCAACCTCTCACGGGGATCAAGCACAACTTCCACCGGTCTCTCACTTGGAGAGTTCTGGTGTTGAAACTAGAGACCAGCCTCCCCCGGTCTCGCCTTCTTTGGATGCACTATTGAGTCTAGATCCCTTCGATATTGACATTCCTTTGGCTAGGACACGGGTCATTGATTCTGCTAACGTCGAGAGTCTTCGGGCCTCGATCGGAACGCCCAGAGCGATTCTACCTTTTGGTAGTTCGCAAGGACAGGGCGGAAGTCCTACCACGGCGATCATCACGCCAACCGTGAACGTAGGCGGTACTGCGGTGCAATCCACTGCAGCTACTACAACGGAAGGGCTAAGTGCCGCCGGAGTTAGTTTCCCGGAGTTCGTCTCCAAGGAATATGTGGACGGTGCCTTAAAGGCTGTCCAATCGGATATTATGAAGCAGGTTTCCAAGGACTTGGCGTTCATTCGTCGATCTATCACTGGTAAAGCCACGGCATCTTCGGCTCCTCAACCGACTCCTCAACTCAGACTATCTCAACCGTCAACCGCTCCGGCTGTCCAGCACATGTCCGTTGATGATCTCAAAGCCGCCTTACTGGACAAGTTGTTGACCGACTCCAACATTTCCGCCTCGGCTGATGCAGATTTAGTGAGCATTCTCCGCTCGCAAACCCAACCCCCGCCCCCTATCGCACCGACCGACTCAATTACGGCCCAACTATCCGATGTCAGGCAGTCCCTCGTCAGGCTAACCGAGAGGGTCGCCAGCCATGAAGACACCTGTAAGGGTCGGGTCCAAAGTACCAAACAAAGACATGATGATCCGGATGACCGTGATCAACATGAGGGGGAGAAAAGAATAAGACTGACCGAGCTGTCATCCGCGGCGGCAGAAACTTCAACGGTAATTCCAACTGAACCACAGCAACAACAACCGTCAGAGTCCGAAATGGTTCAGGACATGGAGATTTATTCACCGGTCAGAGACAACTTAGAAGAGTCAGCAGACCCGACGGTTGAAAAGCCCGAAGGTCCATCGGAAGACACGTCAATGCCAACAGTTTCGGAGCGGCCCGTCCTAGAACTTATTGATGAGGACTCGGCCGGCGATCCGAAACTTGAAACTGATTGGAGGCAAAGAGCGATTGTTGCTATTCAGACAGAAACTGATGCCTTGTGGGAAATACAGGGCGATGACGAATTGATGACAGAGTTTGATTATGACCAACTTCTTCTTATGGGTGAACAGGTATCTACCGCTTCGGCTGATCTCACTGATACTGCAGGTTCATCTGAAACTATTGTGTCAATTCCAGAAGCGGTCCCACCCCAACATCCTCAACCATCTCGTTGGGAAAGGTTTTGAATCTTAGTACTGTATCTGGAAGAATCTCAGAAGAAAATCTTCGCTCACTGGATAAGGCCTCTTGACCCTGTACAATGCCATGGGGCCACGTTCCTTGATGAGCCGATCAGATCGCAGTATGTGGAAGTTATGAAAAGAGGCAGAATGAGACATCAGGTTCACTCTAAGCACAGAATCATCGAAATCGTGAGTATTGAATCAAACAGAATCGTTAAAGTCGTCTTCCCGACCTTTTCAGTAAAAAGGGATGACGGAAATATTTGGACCTTCTCAGAATCCGATTTCAAACATCTTTGCCTGAGAGATTTTCCAGTTCTACTCAGATTTTTGAAGACTCTTACTATTCGGCCTCTACCTTATACCAAAGCCCTCGAAGCTATCAAAAGATTCATGAAGTGCACGATCACATTATCCTATATTGAAGACTTTCAGTTGGGACTCGAAAGTAATCAGAAAAAGATCAACATCTTAAAGCCCAATCTGAACCTCCCTGAAGACGCACAGGTACACTCTTTACTTTCTAAACCAGAAACAGGGTTCGTGTATATGAACGGAAAAGGGGAGAAACGGTTCATCAGAAAAAGTGAAGTGCATAAATTTAGCGAGGGAACATTGGTGAAAATCCAGTCTGATCTGAAGAAGATTTTAGAAGAAGAAGTCAAGAATGCTCCTCTAGAGCAGTATGTCAATCTTCGCGAGTACCTTGCCGAAGATCTTCTCAAAGCCATTGAAGACCGGCTTGAATTCAGAAGCAGCATCAGATATTTTGAAGTGCTCTTTGCCATCCGAAAGCGCTATGTTCCAGACTGGCGTGAACGCGAACTTCTATTCCAAGGGGGAGATTGTTAGGTCTTAACATGTGTGGAATTAGAAGTTCAGGGACTTATCTTGTTATTCTTGTAAATACCCCTTTGGGTATAAATAGCTTTTGTTTAACCTAGTTTTAGGTTAATGATCAGTATTACTATTTTGCTAAACCATGTATACGGCTACACAGTCTGCCGCTTTATTCCTTCAACAGTTCTTCAATACAAGTGAGATTTATGACTTATGATTACTGTTTGTGTTGATTAACTGTGATTGCATACATATCTGGGATCCACATATGGGTTTGTTTTGAATCCAATTTTTTTGGATCAGAGAAGATACCAGGAATGGAAGGATTTTCAAATATTGTGTGATTTTGGGTTATTTTGAATCTAGATTTTGGTTCACACCCGTCGATAACTGTGTCTTCGACCTTGGTCAATCAAAGGTATTTACGGAGAGTGGAAAAGGAACGGGAACAGAAAAGAGAAGGATGAGGTCTGTAGAGGATTTGTCGGAGGGTTTGCAGGTGAGGAACGTCAGAGCATCTTCTTGTAAGGGTGTCAACGGGTAAGATTTTAAGGGGAAAAAAATCAGGGGAGAAGAAAGAAGTTGATGGTTAAAACTTGGGTATTCTTTTTTGAGGTTGAGAGCTAAAGTAAATCAGGGGAGAAGAAAGAACTTGTAAGAGAGGGGAGGATTTATTAAAAACGAACGGGGTTGGACAATTTTACCCTGGATGGGGTTACCTTTAACGGGAAATAATAGAGAAAAATTTAATAAGGACCAACACTGAAAAGGGATGGCTACCATAATGACTATAATTGTAATTAATTTGAAATAGGGACTATTTTTGAATTTTGATAGTAGATGGCAACCATAGGGACCAAAAGTGTAATTTACTCTAAACTTTATAAAACAAAGAGTAAATTACACCACAAGTCATGTGCTTTGGTCAAAATCTGGATTTGGTCCCTAAAATGAAATATATACACCAAAGATCCCTGTGGTTGTCATTTTGTCACAAAAACCCCTCTGTCACACAAAAATACACTGGACGTCCCTCTAACATTAACACCGTTAAATCCATTACGTTAACTCATGGACATTTTTGTCAATTTACATTTTTTCGTCTTTTTCTTATTAAACCCAACAACCCTTGCGCCTCCAAACCTGCAACATGAAAACACAGACCACCGCCTCCATATCTGCAACATGAAACCCATCGACTTTCAATCACTCTCAGGCGATCATCTTCCTCCATCCACCGCCAATTTTGTTCAATCTCTGTTCCACCCTCTTCATTCATTGCTACATCAATCACCACCGCAGACCCTAATTCTCATCACAAAAACCCTAGTTTACTAAAATGGGTTTCCGCCGTCGTCTTTGTTTATTGTTATTCTTCTTCTACATCGGAGGTTTCCGCCGTCTCCTCATCTACTTCACCACCATCGACCACCGCCTCCATACCTGCAACAAAAAGGATAAACGGAAACAGAGGTAGAACGAGCATCTAGGTTATGGGTTTCGAGTTTTTGAAGCTTCGGTTTTGAAGATCGACATCTGGGTCTGTTATACACCTGTCGTTTATGTGATTCTATAGTTCTTAGAGACATCAGATTTGAATCCTCATCAGACTTTTCTTCATACACATACGTATTGGCATAGACCATTCCCCTATAATCTAGCTCTCCATGATAATCTTTGCCATCATTATGCATCAAGTTCCCAAAGTCAGAGATACAAGCTTTAAGTTGTTGAATCAATTCCAGGTCTTCTTTGTAGACTACGTTTTCCCCACAATTGATAGATCTATTACCATCTGTTCTCATCACAGTCATAACAAGACTACCTTCGATATTAGACTAATCTTGAGGCTGGAAATCATGTACATTTTTTGAAAAAACCCGAATGGTATATAGGTAACCCACAGGTTGCAATTATCTGCTGCTGAAGATGCAATATCACCACCCTCCCTTACCGCCATTGAGGTGTTTATTGGCGGCAAGGAGACGTGCTATGAAAACACAAAAGAGTTTCAAGCTCGGGTATTTCGTTAGCGGCCCAGTGGCGATGATCTTGCCGGAGGAAGCTCTAGAAGAAGTGGGTATGAAGGAGACACCTGTTGATCCTTTAATGGAAGAAGAAAGTAAAGATTTCTTTATTGAAATCTACAGTAAAAGCAACCAAGATTTGGAAAGTTCAGATATAGAATAGGAAGAAGGGTGTGGTTCTGATTCATGTCTTAATGATGGTGATGTTTGCGAAAAGAGAAAATTCAGAAAATGTGTGTGTGTATATATATACTAGGTAAATGCACCTGGCGTTGCACGGTGTATACTAATGTTGTATATGAATATAAGTACGATAAAATATTTAGACAAAGGTCAATGGCGACTTCTCATTGATTTAAAGTTTTAGCTTTGCTTTATATATTGATATATATTGATGATTGATTGTTAGATTAATAAGATAAAAAAGTACTCAATCGCTAAAAAATATACACTTTTAAAATAAGTTTTTATTTATAAGCATTGTTAGCTTACTACAAAAAATAAGAAAATTAAATAACAAAAAATATATTCCATTAAAATAAGTTTTCATTTATGACCATCGTTGCATTTCATTTAAGTTTTGGTTATGTAAAAAAATTCAAATAAAAATATATGTAAGATTAATAAAAAGAAAAAAAATACTCTATCACAAAGAAGATACACTTTTAAAATAAGTTTTTATTTATAAGCATTGTTAGCTTACTACAAAAAAATAATAAAATTAAATAACAAAAAATATATTCCATTAAAATAAGTTATCATTTATAACCATTGTTGCATTTCATTTAAGTTTTGGTTATGTAAAAAAAATTCAATTAAAAATATATGTAAGATTAATAAAAAGAAAAAAAATACTCAATCGCAAATAAGATACACTTTTAAAATAAATTTTATTTATAAACATTGTTAGCTTACTATAAAAAATAATAAAATTAAATAACAAAAATATATTCCATTAAAATAAGTTTTCAATTATAACCATTGTTGCATTTCATCTAAGTTTTTGTTATGTGAAAAAGAAAATAAATTCAAATAAAAATATATGTTAAATAATAATAAAAATTTAATAAGAATACACGGTATAATTATATATATTGTTGTTAAAAAATATGATGTAAATAATATTTTGCATTCCATCTAAGTTTTGGTTATGTGAAAAAAAAAATTCAAATAAAAATATATGTTAAATAATAATAAAAATTTAATAAGAATACATGGTATAATTATATATATTGTTGTTAAAAAATATGATGTAAATAATATTTTGCTTTGTTAAAAATATTAATATTGAATATATAAAATAATAAAAATTAGTAATGAAAATGAAAGGATTAACGCATTTAATGCTATATTTGATTTAAAAAAAATTCAAAACTCTAAGAAAAATTTAAAGCTTCAATGGAGGCTTCTCCTTAACTCTCTCTCTTACATTCTCTTATATATATATATATAGAGAGAGAGAAAGGTTCAAACGAGAACGCTAACTATTTACGAGAAGCACGAGGACGACCGCCCATGTACAAAATCAAATGTGATTCACATACAAAATCATATGTGATTAAAATTCTGGACCCGCGCGGTTTGGCACGCGGTTTGCAAGTCGCGCGGCTTGTTGCACGGATCACATGTGATTTTGTACTGTGAATCACATGTGATTTTGTACATGGACGGCCGTTCTCGTGCTTCTCGTAAATAGTGAGCGTCCTTGTTTGAACCCACCTATATATACATATATATATATATATATATATACATATATATAGGCAAATTATCCATTGCAAACCAGTTAGTTTGTGCAAACCGTGCAAACTCATATCCACCAATCACGTAACTTCTCTTTTTATCCATAAGGGTATTTTAGGGCTTTTAGCATATTTTTTCATCTCCACCAATCACGTAACTTGTTTTTTTTTATATCCATAACTTCTTTTTTATATCCATAAGGCTATTTTAGGGCTCCACCGGAAAATATAGATTCATGAAGCCAAATTATATATTAATGAAGCCAAATTTTATATTCATGAAGCTAAATTTATATATTCATGAAGCCAAATTAAAAAGATTGTAGATTCATGATTGGTGGATATGAGTTTGCACGGTTTGCACAAACTGACTGGTTTGCAACGGATACCTCTCATATATATATATATATATATATATATATATTAGATATGTACCCGCGCGCGATGCGGCGCGAAGTATCTTGAATCTAAAACCGAGAATTCAAAAAAATAAATTTATTTCATGTTCATATTTATTCGCTTTTAAATCGCATATTAAATGTATAAAAGTAAAGATCAATATGGTTAATTGGTAAAAAAAATGAAAAATATTCGTTCGATAGTGGGGTCTTCAAACCCATAACATTTGTGCTCGTTTTGAATGTTTTGATGAACGGTTATAATGGTATAATTTATAAAAAAAAGAAAAACATATTTGTTTAATGTATTTTAGTTTATGTATGTTGATATGATAAAGATGTAAAATAAAAAATGAAAGGAGAATGAATATAAAGTAAATTAAATAACTAATTATAATGGTATAAAGTGTAATTTAAAAATAAAAAATAATTTTATTTTTAATTATCATGTTGAACGTTGGAGGTTTTAAAACTTTTAAACTCGTACATGATGTATTGAGATTTGTACTTCTTAAAAATTCAAGAATAACCGTAAATGAAATTATTTTTAATGAAGTATAATAGATAAATATAGATAAGAGCGTAAAATGTACAAGTTTAAAAAAAAATTCGGTACGTTATTCTTGAAAAATCTTGATACGTATTTATGATATTTCACAATATTATTAAGTTAAAAAAATATTCAATAATAAACTTATTTTGAAATTATTGACGAGAATATTGTAATAATATAATTTATAAAAAAATGCATTTATTAATATGTTTTAGTTAAACTATGATTATGTATTTTTAATATTATAAATGTGTAAAATGAAAATGAATAATGTAAGGGATATAAAACAAATTAATTCGTACATGTTCATGATAATTAATAATATGATTAAATCCAAAAATATTCAATATTGGGCTCATTTCGAAGGTATTGACGAGACGATTACAATGGTGTAATTTGAAAAAAGGAAATGTACTTTTTAATACATTTTAGTTCATATACATTATTTATGTTTATATGATAAGAGTCTAAAATAAAAAATAAAAAAGTAAGGAATTAAAAGTAAACTACATACCTAATTATAAGGGTAGTAAATGTAACGTATAAATTAAAAAAATTGAATTAAGGAGAAATTTAAGGAGGAGTGAATGTGGGTGTGCTAATTGAACTTGTAATGTAAACTGCGTCCAGATACATGTTTAGGCGGGAAAATACTGAAGTCGGCTCACCAGAAGTCGACACGTGACATGCTAGTTACTTATTTATTATATATACTATATGCGTGCCCGCACGATGCGACGGGATGTAAAGCTCAAATGAATGCATGCTAGAATGTGAGTACAATAAGAGAAAAAACTAATGGCATAGCTATAAAATACATATTTCTCTATGTGAAAAACATTTAATGCTTGTTTACTAAACACTTACCAGCACACAACCTTCATTCACTTTAATGGATTACATTCTCAGTCATTCAAATTAATTGCTGGTAAACGTCTTTAAGCCGATAAACGTTAACCGGGTAAAAACTTTAACGGGTAAGATTTTAGTCCACCAAAACGGCGTTGTATGTACAATTTACCCGGTAAGCGCTAACAGTGGTAAGATTCTTGGTCCTTTTATATTCATCCAGTAAGATGATGTGACTTGGTAAGCGTGACGCTTTAAATATCTATATCAATCGTATACTTATATTTTATAATAATATCAATCAATTTTTTATATATAATTATAATCAAATCAACTATTATGAAAGATTAATTTAAAGTGAATTGACGGGAAGCATAACAATTTGACTTTGAAAATATCATTAACTAATCATATGTTGATAACTGATATTATGTAGTTCAATTAAAATTAGAGAAAATAATATAATCATGATTAAGAAAGTATAAATAATTAAATATACTATACTAAAATATTTGCATATTTATATTTTTGAAAAAGGTTCGAACTCATAATCCAAAAGTCAGTTGATAAGTGATATTTTTTTCCAAGTAATTAAATCTCTTATGATAATTCTAAGGGTGTTTCGTTGACAGAATGAAATTTGATAAAATTGTAATTCGTCGAAGGAAGATGACTTTGAAGTAAGAATTGATATGAAATTGCAAAGAAAATCACGATAATTTAGTGATTATTTGTATCAAATCCCATACTAATTTCAACAAATCCCATACTAATCACGACACATTAATTCGTATATATTTATGATATTTAATAATATACTTAAATCCAAAAACATTCAATATTGGGCTCATTTCGAAGGTATTGACGAAGCGATTACAATGGTATAATTTGTAAAAAATAAAAATGTTTTTTAATGCATTTTAGTTTATATACATTATTTATGTTTATATGATAAGAGTATAAAATGAAAAAATAAAAAAGTAAGGGATTAAAAGTAAACTACACACCTAATTATAAGGGTAGTAAATGTAACGTATAAATTAAAAAAATTGAATTAAAGAGAGATTCAAGGAGGAGTGAATGTGAGTGTGTTAATTGAACTTATAATGTCAACTGCGTCCAGATACATGTTTAGGTGGGAAAATACTAAAGTCGGCTCACCAGAAGACGACACGTGTCATGCTAGTTACTTATTTATTATATATATATATATATATATATATATATATATATATATATATATATATATATATATTGTGTGGAGTTGGAGGTAACCGTGTTTGTGTGTGTGTATATATATATCTATATAGAGGCTCACTATTTTGTAAACTTTTTTTCGTGTAAACTTTGGATTTCATACGTTTTCTTGATGAAATTGTTTCATGAAATTGTTTATTTTGATGAGATTGTTTCATATCATTCATTTATTGATGAAATAGTTTCATATATTTTTTTCCATTCCTATGAAACTGTTTCATATATTTTCTCAGTTTGATGAAACTTTGACATTTTTACATAAAAAACACAAATATATGAAAAAATTTCATCATGAAACGAATGATATGAAACACTTTCATCAAAATAAACAATTTCATGAAACAATTTCATCAAGAAAACCTATGAAATCCAAAGTTTACACACATTTAGAGGTTTACAATTTATTATCCCTCTCTCTCTCTCTCTCTATATATATATATATGGGAAATTAATTAAAATACCCAAAGTCAAACCAACTGTTACCAAAATACCCTAAAATTTTTCAATTTTGCAAAAATACCCAAAATACCCGCGATGGGGTCCCGCGATCGCGGGATACGCTGACGTGGCACGTATTTTAGGCACAAATGCCCCGCGAAGCCCCTAAACTTTGGCCGCGGTGCACTTTTGGTCCCTGTCCGCGATCGCAGCCCGCGATGGACCAAAATTTACAGTTTTGGTCCCTGAAAATTTCAACTTTTGGTCCCTGAAAATTTACACTTTCAGCCCCTATACTTAGACGAATCTTGATGCTTTTACTGTTTTTTTCCACAATTATTGCAATTTAAAGACCGATTTGTGGTTGAAATTCAATTGCATGTTTCAATCAATGTTAAATCAATGTTTTTGGAATATCAGTTTGTGGATGAAATGAGAGATTGGTTTTCTGATATGTTGGTTGTTTCATTCATAAATAGACGTAAAATTCAAGCCATAATTCTCACACAACGATTTCATTGTTGCAATATTTCTTTCTGCAATATTTTGTGTTTGAGATACTACTGAAAAAATGAGTTCATCTGTTGCAAAAGCTAAGCTATATTTCTGTTTTGATGGTGAATGGGTGCAAGATAACAATGAGTGGAATTTTGCTTATAAATCTAAGCATGGTGTAAAAGTGTCAGTAAACTATACTTATCAGAAGTTTGTTGCATACACCATGCAAAAATGTGGAATCAACTCTTCTGATATTTGCAAGTTAGTGTTTAAAAATGGCGATGGGTCATTTGTGGATTTATCCAACGATGGGGATATCTCTACTTTTCTGCACCTTGCAGTCGATTCAGAAAGACCCCCATTACTCTTTGTGTATCCCGGCGTATCCGACGGTGACGACGACGGTGACGAGGAGGGTGATGACGACGAAGACCTCCAAATAGAGCAGCCTGATTCTCAACAACAACAACCACCACCACCATCACCACAACCACACGAATGGCGTACTGCTGGAGTTGCTGATGACGAAACCCACGTTTTCAGAACGGGTAATTCTGAAATAGACAGATCAGACACCGATAATGATGATCACGAAGAATATACCCCTAGTAGAAATTCATGTAGTCAGATAAATGACTTTTTTGATATGCCCCCTATTCTTCCAGACTCCCATACCCAGACACAAAGCTACGAACCTACACCTTATATTCGTAGAGAAAGTTTAACAGCAGGTCAGATATTCGATTCGAAGGATCTCTTAGCAAGTCAGATCGGACTCAAGTTCTTGGAAGAGGGTTTCCAAAGTCGCGTGCGGGCATCTGACAAAATCAAATACGTAGTTGAATGTGCTAGAGAAAAGTGTGAGTGGAGGTTGTACGCGATTCACACGGGTCCCAAAGGAGGGGCGATAATGATTAGAAAGTTGCACGACGTACACACTTGTACGAGGACGCAACTTAATCCCCACCACAAACAAGCCGGCAAAAAGACTTTGGGTGCGATCCTGAAAAACAAATTTCTTGATGTTAGCAGGTCATTGCGTCCAAAGGACATCATCCACGACGTTCACCGGCAGTTCGGCGTCACGATTGATTACCACCAAGCGTGGCGTGCGCGCTGCCATGCACTGTTTATGGTGAGAGGCACGTTCGAGGAGTCGTATGAGCGACTCCCGACATATTTATATAATTTGCAGCTGCAGAACCCTGGTACTGTCACGCAGCTACGGACCGATTCACGTGGACGGTTTGAGATGTGTCGTGGCCCTTGGACCCGCGGTACGTATTTTAACACGTCATATGTTTACACATTATAAACTATAACATTTACACATTATAAACTATAACATTTTAACCTATGTTTTTGCAGATCCGCACATTTCTGGAAAATCTACGTCGTGTTCTGATAATAGACGCAGCCCATTTAAAGGGCCGTTACTTGGGTATGATGTTCCTGGCGGTTGCCATGGACGGGGATAACTCCATCGTTCCAGTAGCTTTCGGCGTAGGCAAGTCCGAAACCGGGGACGAGTGGACTTGGTTTCTGTCCATGTTGAGACAAGCTATCGGAGACCCGCAAGGGTTGGTGTTTATGTCTGACAGGGCTCCTTCCATAAGCGCCGCAATCTCTGCCATGTACCCAAACGCCCCTCACGCCATATGCTATCGACATTTGGAGATGAACGCCAAATCCAAGGACAAACGTATTACCACCTACAAGGATGTCTATTGGGCGGCATGCAGAGCATATACGGATCGAGAGTTTAACAAGTACATGAATATGCTACGATACAGTGTTAAGGAAGCAGCCAAAGTCTTTGACGATGCTGGACCGGAGAGGTGGTCCGCGGCCCATTTTCCTGGACAACGGTATGACATTCTGACCTCGAATAGTGCAGAGTCTGTGAATGCACTCTCCCGTTTTGCGCGTAGATGTCCGATTGTTAATCTTATGGACTACTTTCGGGCCTTTCAACAAGAGTGGTACCAAATTCGACGCCTAAAAGGAGCTAAGATACAAAATGCACTCGCACCAACGGCGGAGAATATCGTTCAGTACAGGGCGCGTCGTGCGGCGACATGGCCGGTAAGAGCAATCGGGTATGGGAAGTACGAGGTGCATGATGACTATATTCACGCGATTGTGAATATGGAAGACCACCTTTGTTCGTGTTGCGAATGGGATAAATCTGGGTTACCGTGCGGCCATGCCATCGCTGCAGCAACATATATGGGTCGTACAGATTGCAGCGACTTGGCTGTACCTTTCTTCACGTCCGAATATTACCGGAAAACATACGTGGAGGTAATAAACCCAGCTGGACCCCCTGCAGCATGGGTGTATCCACCCGACCCGCTTCCACCATGCTATCCACCTTTAATGGATAAGAACAGGGCCCGGAGACCGAGAAAGAACGACCGACGTCCATCACGTGGTGAAAGTTCGATACAACGAAGATGTACTCGGTGCCAATGCGTAGGACACACTCGTGGAGAGTGTCCAAATCCCGCCCCTTCAACCGTGCCAAGGAGACATTCTGTCAGTCACACCCCGGGCCCGTCACAGCTTGAACCATATGGAACAAACCCATATGATACTGTTGATCTAAACACTGATTTGTAAATGATATATATACACACATACATATGCTTCTAAATGAACATTGATAACACAGCTAGTTTGTAAATGATATATATATATTCGTATTATATATTTACACACATAAAGAAAATAGGAGACCTTCAATTTTTCTTAGTATTTTCTTAACCTTGATCTTGCATCCATGGCAGTGAATGTTAACTCTGAGTACACATGTCTGTTTATATATTCATATTAGATACGTTTTAATTTTAACAAATTACACCATTATAGTTAATTATTTAATTTATGGTACATCTCATATTTTTTTTCAATTTTGTTTTACACTCCTATCGCATTAACATAATAATCATATATTAACTAATTCATTAAATCGTTTTAAATTATTATTATTTGAATGTGTTTATAGATATCGTGAATGGCAATAGGAGAAGGTAGAATTGTTTATAAATGGGGTTTTGACAAGTTGGTATCACTGGACTCATTTAAGAATTGTGAAAATGGGTATTTGGCGAATGATGATTCATGTGTGTTTAAAACACTTCAGCTCCAAACACACATGAATCATCATTCGTCAAATACCCATTTTCACAATTCTTAAATGAGTCCAGTGATACCAACTTGTCAAAACCCCATTTCATATTATATATATACACACACATACATATGCTTCTAAATGAACATTGATAACACAGCTAGTTTGTATTCCATCCAACAAGCTCTTCATCTTCAATCTTTCTGACCCTTCTTCAACGACTTCTGCTTTTGCAACCACGTATGGCCATTGTGTACCACAACCCGCACACACTTTAGCAAATGAGTTGAGGATTGTCATATATTCTACAAGAGAAGTAGGCCCACGAATGAGGTAACCTCTGACTTGACCTTGCATGATGTATCCAACCTAACCGTGGTTCAGCGGCTTAAAAACTACTTTTCAGAGAAATTAACAACAACAAAAAATACAAAACAACAACATAGTAAAAAAAAATACAAATAACAACACAGTAAAAAAAATACAAAACAAAAAAAAATATAACCACCACCTACTTAAAAATTGATTTAGTTTCATCAATCCAAGCTTGCTTCTCGTTTACCTTCGCTTGAATAATTGCGAAGTCTTGCAGAATATGGTGAATTGCTTCTTGTTCTCGACGAACACGAGCCTCCCGAGCTTTTATATCCCCTTTCATCCTTTTGATCTCCCTGTCTTCCTCTTCGATCTTTCTCAAATGGATTGCCTTCCTGTCCATCATTTTTTCCACTCTTCTGTTAGTTCATCTATCTCCTTTTCCTTTTTTGCTATGGCGACCTCGATTTGAGGTGGCATTTTTTCAGGAGTAGACTTAGGGTTTGATGACGATGCCATTTGTGGATGAAATGAGAGAAGAGAGAAATCAATTCAAAGAAAGAAAGCAAGAGAGAAATCAAGAAAGAAAGCAAGAGGAAGTGTGAATTGTGAATTGCATACTACTGATATTTATGGATGAAATCTCAAACATGCAAATGAATTTCAACCACAAATCGGTCTTCAAAGTACAATAATTGTGGAAAAAAACAGTAAAAGCATGCAAGATTCGTCTAAGTACAGGGGCTGAAAGTGTAAATTTTCAGGGACCAAAAGTGTAAATTTTCAGGGACCAATAGTGTAAATTTTGGTCCATCGCGGGCCATCGCGGGCTGCGATCGCGGGCAGGGACCAAAAGTGCACCGCGGCCAAAGTTGAGGGGCTTCGCGGGGCATTTGGGGCCACAATACGTGCCATGTCAGCCCTAGCCCGCGATCGCGGGATCCATCGCGGGTATTTTGGGTATTTTTGCAAAATGAATTTTTTTTGGGTATTTTGGTAACAGTTGGTCAAACTTTGGGTATTTTAATTAATTTCCCTATATATATATTGTGTGCAGGTGTAGCCATGGAGGGAAGAGAGAAATACTTTGGAGAAATATAAGGGAATGACACATGTAAGGGAATGACATGTTGGTGCAAGTGTAGTGGATGGTTCTGTTTTTTTGATAATAAATAAAAAGAAATAGTAAAATAACATATTTACCCCTGATTTAACGAATTGTATTTAATAGGGTTAGTGACAGGACCTGACGTGAAACAAAATGTAATAACCTAAAATTTGTAAGTTAGATTTAAAAGTTTGGTAGCCAAAGTCAAATCTTTGAGAAGCTTGGTGGTGGATGTCAAAGAATTAAAAGTTTAAGATGTAATAACCGAGACTTGTAATCTTGGTCGGTAATTAGAATTCGTGGAAGAATTTTGAAATAAGAAAGTTTTGTGGTCCAAGTGTGAAGCAGATAGAAGTTTGGTGTTTATTGGGAAAAGGTATAAAAAGGGGTAGAGAAACCCTAACTCCTTCATTTTAGCTATTACTCCAATGTGTGTGTGTGTGAGGGTGCGGCTAAGAGAGAATGCAAGAGAAGAAGAATTTTGGCAATTGATGAGGAGGAAGGAGTTTGGCAGCTGAATCGTTGGGGATAACCTGTAGAATGTGCAGGTAATCATTAAGCCTCCCTCTCCTATAAGTTTTGTGAAATGTGTTGGGTTTTGGTGAGGAGAAACTTGAGATTTATGGAGTCATTTGTGTTTCCCCCATTAAATTGTTTAAGAGAGGTTTAAGAATGGGTTGGTGTGTTAATCGCCGACCTGTATTCATATCTGGAAGTAGTGGTGAGTGTCAGGGCGAGTAGTGTTAATCCTCTGCGACTATTACAAAATCGCCGCGTCCGAAAACCTTCTTCACCAGGTTAGTATCCGGAATGTTTAGGGTGTCCGGACCAGTGGTGTCCGGATAGGTGAGGTGTCCGGACGAGTTGAGTTATCCGGTAAGTAGAAGTTATCCGGGAAGTTGAGTTATCCGGTAAGATCGAGTTATCCCGGAAGTTGAGTTATCCGGTAAGTTGTGTATCCGGGAAGTCGAGTTGTCCGGTAAGTTAGTGTCCGGAAAAGTTGGTTTAGGATCTGAGCAGTTGTATTTCATCAATTTCTCAGGTAGACCGATTGAAAGCCAGAAGCAAAGTAAGAAAAGGATATTAAGCGCACCAGGTGAGTTCCCTAAACCTATTTACGACGCAATGTGTTAATTGTTCTTTTAACTGATAATGGTTCACTTTGAGCACAAAATGTTTACCAAATCGATATGCATGTTTTTACATGAAAGCTCATATTTTATTCAAAGAATATTTAGCATGATGAAATGATTATATGGTTTACGAGATTCCAAGTTGTATGATGTATGACGTATTATGTGTATGCTACGTGGAGTCGGTCTGCACCGTGGGATCGTATGCTTCGGGATCCGATGATTCCTTGGACATGGGTGATGAGCCGATAGGTTGGAATCTGTTTCCCTCCTTTTCGGGTAGAGGGGAGTCTGCTTGGGCCCCGATACGAGGCGAAAGGGGAGTCTGCTTGGGCCCCGATCGTGGTAAGAGGGGAGTCTGCTTGGGCCCCGATCGTGGTTAGTTTATGCGGTCCTCATCACGGTGCAGTACCATGTTTGACGTTATGTGTAGTTTGATGATGAATTTTATAAACGATTTTCCCACTGTTTATATATGTTGTTTTCGGAGGGAATTCACTAGACCTTTTGGTCTAACCCTCGCTTTTCAAAACTAAACCATTTTCAGGTAAGCAAGTAGTAAGAGGCTCAAGTAAGTGAGCAAGAGCAAGATAGAGTACAGATGCAGCTAGAGACAGTGCAAGTGCTATCCATAGAAGCTAGAATATTCTCAGTTGTGTATAGGTTGTTTCCGCCAACCTTAGTTTGAGATGATGTAAAGAGAATTTTGGGACCCGATTTTGTAAATGTTATGATTTAATCCTATGTTAATGCATGCTATGTTTTTGGGATGTTACAAATGGTATCAGAGCCATAGTTTAAGGGATTTAGGTGACCGGATGGGCCTAAACTTAAACTTTGGAGTAGAAATCACAACTGAGAATCCGAGAATGCATTAGGATGACACTATTGTATAGATATGAAATACGTTAGGAAGGCACTATAGCAGATATAGGACTAACAGGGTACCGAGGACAGTCATGTAAGGTAAGTTTGGGATTTCACCTGGCCAGTGTAATTGCGAACTTATAGGTACATGTATGTGCTTGACCTACCTTATTATTCCGAAGTGGTAGTCAGAAGCTAGTGTTTATGTCATGTTCCAGTACTTTAGAAAGTCAGCAAGATCCCTGAGGGGTAGACTGAGACCCCTTGTTGGGGAAGTTTCATGAGAAGTCATTATGATGTGATGTACGTATACATCGTAGAGAAGAAATGTGTATAGAGTGTTACGAGTCGTCTAGAGGTAGCTCTTCGTGGATTCGGAGAGGATGAATGTTTGAGTTTGAGTAAGACTCCGGTTTCGGGAGAGTCCCAGTTCTAGAAATCACAGGATAGATCAGTCGGGATGGTAAGAAAGGACGGTGATGAAATCTTGAAAGTGTCAATGGAGCTCTGAATTCTTAATCGAGCTTTTCAATGGCAGGGTAAATGAAATAAGATACCTATAGTGAAATGAAAGCATGTAGAAGTGGAAAGTGAGATAGTTGATCAAAACGAAATAGTATGAAAGGGTTGAGTAGGTGAGATGTAGAAAGCGTGTTCAACAAGTTATTGCATGACCGAGAGGGCGACCATTGGTCGTAGGTGGAGTGTCAAGGATAAGTTGCGTAAGTAAAGCGGTTGACCTTGTTAGGGTGAGTTGCCTTCAATTGCAAGTAGAGTCTCATGCATGGCGTTCTTTTATGTAACATGGAATTTTCACGATTTAAGTTAAATGTGTAAATATAAATTTTGATCGAAAATGAGTCAGAATGTGCACGCGTATGTTTAAAGAAAAGGTGATTTCATTCACATTGCACAATGAAATTTTAAGCTTAACGATTTGCAAATTATTTCACTCTTTTCACGATAAGTCAAATTTGTTGCAAAAAGTCCAGAAAATGGTTACCTGCAATTCATTTATAACCAAAATGCTTATTGACCTATTGATATCATACAAGTGAGTGTGAGAACCGACTGGCTTACTTTGTGTCGGTAATTCTTTCAGAATTGCGTCATATGAAAAGATTTTCATGCAAAATATTACTGTCGTAATAACATCGTTCGGATTAAGCATGAGTGAGGTTCACGAAAAGATGCATGCAAGCGATTCTCGAATCGTTGTGCAGGGAATTGAAGTTATAATAGTAACGGGGTCATGTGTACCCAAGTTGTTTTCCAAATGTTGTTTATTTAAAAAGGATAAAATGTACGAAATGATTTATTTACCGCGTCGTCATGCATGAAGGCTATGAACTCACTAAGTCATAGAGTATTACATGTTAAGCTAAGGAAGAACTCCGAGAGTGAAGAGATGTTGGCCAAATCAGGGGAGGACGTTTGTAGTTTTGATATATGTGTTCAAGAAGAGATTTGGACAGTGGAAGAGTCAGAAGTGGATTTTAATATCGGTTGTATGAGGGTCTGTACCCTGGGTCGGTAACTGGAAATACGGTTGTCTAGGGACGGTTGTATCCGGAGGAAGGACTTGAAGCCTTCAAGGTGTGGTATTAGCAACTCGTTATGAGTAGTGTGCTGAGGCAAAAATGAGACATCCTCGATGTCGAATAAGAGTCTTAAGGTGATCTCGTAATTTTGATGTTACATGAGTAGGTTTTGAAATGAGGGAGACGGATTATGAAGTTGATTATGATATGTTGGAGGGATTAGGTTTCGTAAGGAACCCGTGTTTAAGAATAGGTTAAGAAAGTATCAACAGGTCGACTTTTGATGCTGAAGTCGGCAACCGTGCAAGATGGTTAAGTCCGAAGGCTTGAACCAGAAGAACGAAAATTGATAGAACACCTTGTGGGGGTGCTAAGTTAGTGAGAGACCGCTGTTGTTGAATAAGCGTTCTAGTTACGAGGTGTGAAGGGTCCATAGAAGGATAAGGTGTGTAGCACAAACGGAGTGAGTGTAGACTATATCAGCCAGTAAGGAAATGTGCCGTGTCTATGAAAGGGCTCGGATGTTAGGGAGCCAGCAAGAACGATTATGTTTGAGTTAAATGGGAACTCGTGAGTTATAGTTCAACAAGTTGGGAATGACTAAGTAGCGAAATAGACTCGATTATGTATTCGGGAGGATATGAAGACAAGTTCGAATTGTGTGAATGATCATGAGAGAGCTGGTCTGCAGTGTGATGTTATGGGCAAAGAGTGTGTGGATGGGTGGTGACAGTAATTGTCAAGCTAAATGTGCCAGCTAGTGTCGTAGTGATGTGATGTTAGAGAGAGAAGAAGCATCAGATAGAAGACTTTTGGGGTTCCGGTTGAGGTGTACGATTTGTTAACCAGGTTGTTGGAGCACGTAGGGTGTAAGTTGACGTTGTGATATGATTATGTTCGGGATAGAGTGACGGAGTGGTGGCAGATAGTTACCCAAATAAGAAACCAATTGTTTTTGAGGTATGAGTCGCTAAGTAAGTGTATTTTGAAATCAGTGGAAGTTTAAAGAAGATGATAGATGAGTTAGTCGAAAATGTGTGATAGTAGATGCTAAGTCTTTACAGAACGTGAAATGTTTCTTATGTATGGAGGAATGATCCTAGAAGGAAGTAGTAGAGATGTGGCTATATGGCAAGGAGAAAGTATCTTCAGCATGTAGAATGTCAGAAGAGAGAGACAAGTAATGTTTGGTAGGCAGTGCTCCACGCTAACGTGGGAAGGTGAAGATAGTATGTCGGAATAAGTAAGTAAATTGGAAGTAGTAAACTTGACAGTAATGCCGAAAGGTGCAGTGTTGTGTAGATTGTCATCGATAAGTGTGCGAACTTTTGGAAAGAGTATTGAGGAAGGGAATTGTGTATGATTTTGTGCAGGAAAGAAGTGGATAAGACAACTGAATGAGTTAAGTTAGTGACTTTGTGAGAGATGTTTAAACGAATTGGTCGTGTAGTGATTAAGCTAGTGAGAATAGTATGGTGTGACCATGGTTACTCCTCCCAGTTGAGTGAGGATAACCGGAGTTTTGTTTTTTTTAGACTGAACGAACGTGGCAATCAGCGAGAAATGGTTGTGTTTCAGGATAAGTTTAATTCGAGTAGGAACAGTAGCCTACGAGTTAGAGTACCGTAAGAACTGAAGGGAATGCACCCAATGTTCCTTGTTGCGAACTTATTGAGGTGGTTGACTGAGTCAAGAGTGGCTTTACCTTGGGGAAGTGTCAGTATTGCTGGGGGCCAGATACCCACATCTTTTCCCAATAAGGAATTCCGGGGGTGGAATTCTTTTAAGGGGGGAGTGTTGTAATAACCCAAAATTTGTAAGTTAGATTTAAAAGTTTGGTAGCCAAAGTCAAATCTTTGAGAAGCTTGGTGGTGGATGTCAAAGAATTAAAAGTTTAAGATGTAATAACCGAGACTTGTAATCTTGGTCGGTAATTAGAATTTGTGGAAGAATTTTGAAATAAGAAAGTTTTGTGGTCCAAGTGTGAAGCAGATAGAAGTTTGGTGTTTATTGGGAAAAGGTATAAAAAGGGGTAGAGAAACCCTAACTCCTTCATTTTAGCTATTACTCCAATGTGTGTGTGTGTGTGTAAGGATGTGGCTAAGAGAGAATGCAAGAGAATAAGGTTTTTGGCAATTGATAAGGAAGAAGGAGTTTGGCAGCTGAATCGTTGGGGATAACCAGTAGAATGTGCAGGTAATCATTAATCCTCCCTCTCCTATAAGTTTTGTGAAATGTATTGGGTTTTGGTGAGGAGAAACTTAAGATTTATGGAGTCATTTGTGTTTCCCCCATTAAATTGTTTAAGAGAGGTTTAAGAATGGGTTAGTGTGTTAATCGCCGACCTGTATTCAATATCTGGAAGTAGTGGTGAGTGTCAGGGCGAGTAGTGTTAATCCTCTGCGACTATTACAAAATCGCCGCGTCCGGAAACCTTCTTCACCAGGTTAGTATCCAGAATGTTTAGGGTGTCCGGACCAGTGGTGTCCGGATAGGTGAGGTGTCCGGACGAGTTGAGTTATCCGGTAAGTTGAAGTTATCCGGGAAGTTGAGTTATCCGGTAAGATCGAGTTATCCGGGAAGTTGAGTTATCCGGTAAGTTGTGTATCCGGGAAGTCGAGTTGTCCGGTAAGTTAGTGTCCGGAAAAGTTGGTTTAGGATCTGAGCAGTTGTATTTCATCAATTTCTCAGGTAGACCGATTGAAAGCCAGAAGCAAAGTAGAAAAGGATATTAAGCGCACCAGGTGAGTTCCCTAAACCTATTTACGACGCAATGTGTTAATTGTTCTTTTAACTGATAATGGTTCACTTTGAGCACGAAATGTTTACCAAATCGATATGCATGTTTTTACATGAAAGCTCATATTTTATTCAAAGAATATTTAGCATGATGAAATGATTATATGGTTTACGAGATTCCAAGTTGTATGATGTATGACATATTATGTGTATGCTACGTGGAGTCGGTCTGCACCGTGGGATCGGTATGCTTCGGGATCCGATGATTCCTTGGACATGGGTGATGAGCCGATAGGTTGGAATCTGTTTCCCTCCTATTCGGGTAGAGGGGAGTCTGCTTGGGCCCCGATACGAGACGAGAGGGGAGTCTGCTTGGGCTCCGATCGTGGCGAGATGGGAGTCTGCTTGGTCCCCGATCATGGGTAGTTTATGCGGTCCTCATCACGGTGCAGTACCATGTTTGACGTTATGTGAAGTTTGATGATGAATTTTATAAACGATTTTCCCACTGTTTATATATGTTGTTTTCGGAGGGAATTCACTAGACCTTTTGGTCTAACCCTCGTTTTTCAAAACTAAACCATTTTCAGGTAAGCAAGTAGTAAGAGGCTCAAGTAAGTGAGTAAGAGCAAGATAGAGTACAGATGCAGCTAGAGACAGTGCAAGTGCTACCCATAGAAGCTAGAATATTCTCAGTTGTGTATAGGTTGTTTACGCCAACCTTAGTTTGAGATTGATGTAAAGAGAATTTTGGGACCCGATTTTGTAAATGTTATGATTTAATCCTATGTTAATGCATGCTATGTTTTTGGGATGTTACACAAAATGACAACCATAAGAATATCTGGTTTAAATATTTCATTTTAGAGACCAGATCCATATTTTGACCAAACCATAGGGTGTAATTTACTCTAAAACAAACTAATGACATATGCACGAAGAATACTCCATCATTATTTGGATCCACAAATAAATAATCCATGATTAATATTAAAATAACTTATATTTTATTTTTAGTTCTAAATATTCAAGTTACGTTAAAATTTTGAATTAAACTATCAATTAATCATATATAAAAACAAAAATGTTATTATCTTTAATTCAACACATTGTTTTTTGTTTTTTTACCATATCTTCAAATTAGTACGACAAGCTCAACCTTGTAAGGAATTTCAACATTAATTTATAATAAAATTTTACATCTTATTAGATCGCAAGAGTATATAATAATATAAATAGTATTTACTTAAACCACGAAATTTACCTTCCTTATATTTAATTTCAGCTTTTACAATACTTGTAAATTAGATAAATATTGTTTAAGGTTTCTTCATATATATTAATATATAGAGTGAATTGTGGATTTGGTCCCGGTGCTTTGATGATTTTTGTGACTAAAGTCCCTATACTATGTTTATTGTGGATTTGGTCCTTGTGGTATTCAGTTTTTCTTGGCCATGGTCCCTCGACTAACCTTTTCGTTAACTTCGTTAAGTTAAGGACCATTTTAGACATTTTTTCTAAATTTTGTCTTTCGACTATAAAAAAAGTAAAACAATATTTTTACACACACACAAATATATACATATATAACTATAGACACACACACACACACACACACACACATATATATATATATATATAATTATACACAAATATATGTATATATATACATAACGATATATAACAATTTAATTTTATCATTTTATTGTAATGGTGGAAAAAGATATGGTTTTATTGTTATAATGTAATTAAATTGTAACGTCCCTAAACTTGGCAAGCATTAAATCATAGAAACTGAGCGTTTTACATTACAAAAGTTTAACTTGTTCAATACATCAATAATTGAGCTTAACAAAATGACAGCGAAAGTCTACAAAATCTACAGCCAAGCTCTAACTACGTCATTAGTCTAAGTCTTGGAGTCGCTCTAATCTCCAAGTAGGCCATGCCTCTCCTATCTCTTCCCCGAGGAACTCGCGGAACGCTTACCTGAAAATGGTTTAGTTTTGAAAATGCGAGGGTTAGACCACAAGGTCTAGTGAATTCCCTCCGTAAAACAACATGTATGAACCACCAGAAATCATTTTAGAATAATTCATGAACTATCACACATATGGTACTGCACTGTATAGGGAATCACATAAACATCCGCGATCGGGGCCCAAGCAGACTCCCCTTTCGCCCTCTCGTATCGGGGCCCAAGCAGACTCCCCGATACCCGCCTAGGAGGGAAACAAATTCCAACCTACCGTCTCGTCATACGCACCCAAGGGATCATCAGATCCCGAGGCTCTCTGATTCCACAGTGCAGACCGACATCACATAACATACATATACATTTCATAGGCATGAAAATATAACCTTTAAAAGTTCTTCTATCTCATTTCATCATATCAAGCTTTCATTCGACATAAAAGTATGTGCGTAAGAAACATGCATATCAGTTGTAAACATTTCATGCGCTTTGAGAACCATAATCAGTAAAGAAAACGTTTAATATTTTAAGCCGTAAAAAGGGTTTAGGGAACTCACCTTAATTGACGAGCAATGCACTTCCTAAACACCTTCAAGATACACTCACCGAACACCTAAGGCAATAGATCCACAACAGAAAAATATCTCAGCCCTACTGTCCGGATACCCCTTCCCGGACACAGCACTTATCCGGACACTACACTTATCCGGACACTATACTTATCCGGACACCACACTTATCCGGACACTATACTCATCCGGACACCACACTTATCCGGACACTATACTTATCCGGACACACCACTTATCCGGACACCACACTTATCCAGGCAAAACTACCCGGACACCTTCCCGAGGCACTTACCCGGACACATGCAACATATCCGGACACCACCGAACACTGGTGTCCGGAAAACTCGGTTGTTCGAACTTAATAGGTCTGAAACTGATTTAAACTCCGATTTATGCCATTAGTTTGATTAAACAACTATAAGGTTTCATCCACAATCCCCAATCGCTCAGTTAATCCATCTATAACCCCTTAAATCGTTTCATTAAGACAAAACCCAAAAAACCCACTTTTTAGGAATGTGGTTGAAAACTCAATAAATCCCTGATCTCAAACATAGAAATCCAAACTAATGAAGAAGGAAATACTAAATCATACAGAATACGAATTTGGGAAGGATTACCTGAATGATTTCTCCTCTCCTTTGCTTTCTTCTTCTTCTTCTTCTTCTTCTTCTTCTTCTTCTTTCCTTGTTTCACGCTACCAACACCCACACAAGATAATTTCACTGATTTATGCAAATGGGGGTTGCCCTAGATGTTTGTGCATTTATATACCTTCCTTAAATTACAGAAATGGCCCCTTAACTCAACTTTCGTTTCTTATGATTTGACCACCAAACTCCAAGACTCACTAGGATTTTGGGTTGTTACAACACTCCCCCCTTAAAAGAATTTTGTCCCCGGAATTCCTCATTGGAAGAGCTGCGGGTACCACGACCTCATTTCCGATTCCAACTCCCACGTAGCCTCCGAGCCCTTGTGGTGCCACCATTGCACCTTAACCAGCTTAGTCTCCTTGTTCCGCGACTTCCTTACCTTAACATCCGTGATGGCTTCGGGTTCTTCTACAAAATTTAACCTTTCGTCCACCTTAATGTCATTTAACGGAATCGTTTTAGTCACGTCGGCTAGACATTTTCTTAGATTAGACACGTGAAACGCATTATGGATGCTGTGCAGTTCTTCCGGTAGATCCAACCTATACGCCACCTCCCCAATCCGCTCCGTGATCTCGAATGGTCCGATGTAACGTGGGCTTAGCTTCCCCCGTTTCCCAAATCGTACCACTCCATTCCACGGGGACACCTTTAACAAAACAAAATCTCCGACCTGGAATTCTATGTCTTTTCGTCTTTTATCCGCATAACTCTTTTGGCGGTCGCGAGCGACCTTCATCCTTTCACGTACTTGGACTATCTTGTCCGAAGTCAGCTGTACCAATTCTGGTCCGGCTAACTGCCTTTCACCCACCTCGTTCCAACACAAAGGTGTCCGACATTTTCTACCATAGAGTGCCTCAAACGGCGCGACCTTAATGCTCGAATGGTAGCTGTTATTATAAGCGAATTCGATCAATGGTAGGTGCTTTTCCCAAGAGCCTTGGAAATCTAAAGCACATGCTCTCAACATGTCTTCCAATGTCTGGATCGTACGCTCACTCTGACCGTCGGTCTGAGGGTGATAAGCGGTACTCATCTTGATCTGTGAACCCATTTCTCTTTGGAAGCTTCTCCAAAAGTTAGAGGTAAACCTGCTATCTCGGTCGGATATTATCAACGAAGGCACGCCATGGAGGATTACGATCTCATCAACGTATAACTTGGCTAGCTGCTCCAACGAGTAAGACTCTCGTATAAGCAAAAAGTGGGCTGACATTGTGAGTCGATCCACGATCACCCAAATAGCGTCATAACCCTTCGGAGTTCTAGGCAAATGGGTCATGAAATCCATCGTGATCTGATCCCACTTCCATGTCGGTATCTCTAACGACTGGAGCTTCCCGTACGGTCTTTGATGTTCGATCTTTACACGCGAACACGTCATACAGGTTTCTACAAGGTGAGCCACGTCTTTCTTCAATCTGGGCCACCAGTAGTCTCGTCGTAGGTCTCCGTACATCTTGTTAGTTCCGGGGTGAATCGTGTACTTCGATTTGTGAGCTTCTTCGAGAATCAGCTTTTGGAGCCCTCCAAGTTTCGGAACCCAGATTCTCCCATTCAGACACCTCACCCCTCGACTATCTTCCACTAATATGGACGCTTGCCCTACCATTCTCTCCTTCTTAAGATTTTCAGTTTCGAGCGCCTCAGCCTGACATTTCTTTATTTCAGCTAACAGGTTGAATGTGACCTCGACCCTCATGGCCACAATCCTGGGGGTTTCACTTCGTTCCTTACGGCTCAAAGCGTCCGCCACCATGTTTGCCTTCCCCGGATGATATTCGATCTTACAGTCGTAGTCAGTCAACAATTCAATCCACCTTCTTTGGTGCATATTCAATTCTTTTTGGTCAAAGAGATGACATAAGCTTTTGTGGTCCGTGAAGATCTGGCACTTCGTCCCATACAGGTTGTAACAACCCGATAACAAAATATACATATAACATATAATCCATAAAAGCTTTACAATAATTTACTTCATAGTTCACTCGGTCCCCAAAGTCTGACTAATATAAAAATTCAGTACAAACTTGATCCACTTTAAGTTACATAGCAATAACAATAAAATTATAAGTACAAAAGCATCCATAATAACATGATGATTATCTTCTCAAAAGCTAGCCAACAAGTACTCAATCTACTTGTTCTTACTGGAGCCACCACCTGGAATACAAAATTTTTGAAACAGAAAATGAGGGTTAGACCTAAGGGTCTAGTGAGTAAATCCCTGACATTTGTAATTCATTAAAAATTCATTTATATAAAACACTCTTTATATAAATACACATACATCACACGTAAGTTAATACCAGCTAACATTTATGTATCATACCTGTCTCATTCCACCTTATCCCTCCACCAATGGCCAATATCAATTGGTTGCGAGCCAATTTATCACATCGGTCCAAAGCCCGGCCACGTATTATATTTTCATATAATACTCACGTAATTATAATATCTCAATATATTACAATCACCCACGTATGACATATTCATACACTTTATCATACTTTCGTTATTCACATAAAGCATTCCAGAAAATACTTTTTAAAGTAAAACTCACCTGGTATGTTTATCACAAAAGCTTTTCCAAGATAAATCACGTATGACCACCCTTCACAGAATCTGAAATCACACAAAATACCAAATATCTCTTTTAAAACTAAACTTACGAAATCCTCAACTCAAGTCGCAACCCCTCAAAAAGTAAATTAAGATCGCAATGAACAGTACCAAGTCGCAACCTCCTACTGCGACTTCACCCCGAAGTCGCAACCCACTATTGCGACTTCACCCCTAAGTCGCAATCAACTACTGCGATTCCAAACCCAAATCGCAATCAACCACTGCGATTCCAAGCCAAGTCGCAAACGACCATTGCGACTTCATAACCAAGTTGCAACCAACCATTATGACTTCGATGAATGTCGCAGTCGTCCATTGCGACTTCGATGAATGTCGCAGTCGTCCATTGCGACTTCGATGAATGTCTCAGTCCACTGTTCATCCTAAAACCCAGATTTTTGCAGTTTTATACTATTTATGTTACTGATAACTTGCAGATATGTTTAAGACTAATAACATAACCTAACCATAAATTCAGATTCCTCAAAACATCCATTTTTAATCAAAACCCACCTAAAACTCATCTTGCAAACTCAAGAACACTTTTAAGAATTTAAAACATACACAAGGATGGATTTGATACCTGGATTACTTCAGTTTAACACTTTAAATTACTGCAGCAACTTCTTGGATCCCTTCCTTTCCTTCTTTCCTTTGATTTCTCTCGATTTCTTACTCTCTCTCTAAACCGAATACCTCACACACATACACACTTTGTATTTTTCCTAATCAAGTCTAAGGGTGACACCTCCTTGTATCTCAAGGAGAGTGTGGCGGTGGTGGATAAGAGGTTTGGCAAAAGTACCAAACAAACCTCCAACTTATTCTATTTGGCAAGATTTAACCCCAAACTTCCAAATAAAAATTAAAACTTACCCCTTAACTTCTAACTCCATAAAACACTTTTAATAAAGACTTATAAAATTTCTCAAATTAAATTAGATAAAAATACCTGGTTCTTACAACATCTCCCCCTTAGAAGAATTCCGTCCCGGAATTCAGTTAAGAGAACAGATGAGGGTATTTTGTTCTCATCTCCGACTCTGATTCCCACGTGGCGTCCTGACCTCTATGATGTTTCCACTGAACCTTTACCTGTCTGATCTCTTTATTCCTCAATACTTTGACCTTGTCATCAACTATGGCTTCCGGTTCCTCCACATAGTTTAACTTTTCATCAACCTGAATATCTGGTAGAGAGACTGCCTGGTCTGGTGTAACTAAACATTTCCGAAAATTCGATACATGAAACGCGTTGTGAATCCTGCTCAATTCCGACGGAAGATCCAATCTGTACGCTACTTCACCGATCCTTTCCGTAATTTCAAATGGCCCAATATACCGCGGACTAAGTTTACCTTGCTTCCCAAAACGTATGACTCCTTTCCAGGGCGATACTTTCAATATTACAAAATCCCCAACCTAAAACTCTAACGGTTTCCGACGTCGATCAGCATAGCTTTTCTGTCTGTCTTGAGATGTTTTCAATCTATCCCGAATCTGAGTAATCTTATCTGTTGTTAACTGTACTATTTCTGGCCCTGCTAATTGTTTCTCCCCCACTTCATTCCAACACAAAGGCGTTCGGCATTTTCTACCATACAATACTTCAAACGGTGCCGCTTGAATGCTGGAATGATAACTGTTGTTGTAGGCAAATTCTATCAGAGGCAGATGTTTATCCCACGATCCCCCAAAATCAACTATACAAGCCCGAAGCATATCTTCTAAAGTCTGGATTGTTCTTTCACTCTGCCCGTCAGTCTGAGGATGATATGCTGTACTCAACTTTATCTGCGTTCCCATCTCTTTTTGAAAGCTTCTCCAGAATCTGGAAGTAAAACGACTATCTCGATCAGAAATAATCGAGATTGGAATTCCATGTCGAGTTACTATTTCATTAATGTACAATTTAGCTAAACGTTCCAAGGAATCAGTTTCTTTTATCGGCAAGAAATGAGCAGACTTCGTCAATCTATCCACAATCACCCAAATAGAATCGAATCCCTTTGAAGTTCTAGGCAACTTAGTAATAAAATCAGTAGTGATCTGATCCCATTTCCACATTGGTATATCCAGTCGTTGTAACTGTCCAAACGGCTTCTGATGTTCAATCTTTACTTTATTGCAAGTAGTACAATCTTCCACATACTTAGCAACACTTCTCTTCATTCCCGACCACCAATAGAACTGTTTCAAATCTCTATACATTTTATTTGTACCTGGATGAACAGAAAATCGAGACTGATGATCTTCTTGTAGTACACGATCACGTAATCCACCCAAACGAGGTACCCAAATTCTGTTTCCCATACACAATAACCCACGGTCATCTTTCCCAAGCAATGCTGACATTCCCACCAACCGTTCTGACTTCAAACTTTCTTCCTGATAAGCATCTATTTGGCATTTTAGCAATTCGTCAAAGATATTAGGAAGGAGTTCAGCTCGTAACGATATAGCTTTTATTGTTCCACTTCTTTCTTGACGACTCAGTGCATCTGCTACCACGTTCTCCTTCCCAGGGTGATAAAGAATTTCACAATCATAATCATTTACTAATTCTAACCATCTTCTTTGCCTCATATTCAGTTCCTTCTGATCGAATAGATGTTGGAGACTTTTATGGTCAGTGAAAATTTGACATTTAGAACCATAAAGATAATGTCTCCAAATCTTCAATGCAAAGACCACTGCTGCAAGCTCCATATCATGAGTAGGATATTGTCTTTCATGATCCTTCAGTTGACGGGAAGCATATGCAATCACCTTTCCACGTTGCATAAGTACGCATCCCAATCCCAATTTAGAAGCATCACTATAGACCGCAAAATCATCGGAACCTTCTGGCAATGCTAATATCGGTGCGCTGCAAAGTTTCTCCTTCAATATTCTGAATGCCTCATCCTGTTCTGCTTTCCATTCAAACTTCAGATTCTTCCGAGTCAGCTTAGTCAATGGCGTTGCAATTCGAGAAAAATCTTTTATAAACTTCCGATAGTATCCAACTAGACCCAGAAAGCTACGTACTTCGGTTGCCGTTTTCGGCGGTTCCCATCTTTCAATTGCTTCCACTTTCGCTGGATCAACTTGTATACCCTTCTCTGAAACTATATGACCCAAAAACTGAACTTCCCGCAACCAGAATTCACATTTAGAGAACTTAGCGTACAACTTTTCTTTTTTCAATAACTCCAAAATCAAACGAAGATGTTGCGCGTGATCCTCTTCGGATCGGGAATAAATAAGTATATCATCGATAAATACTATGACAAATTTATCGAGATAAGGCTTACATACCCGATTCATTAGATCCATAAAAGCGGCTGGAGCGTTCGTCAATCCGAAAGGCATTAGCAAAAATTCGTAGTGGCCGTATCTTGTGCGAAAAGCAGTCTTTAAAACATCCTCTTCCTTAACCTTCAACTGACGGTAGCCAGATCTGAGATCAATCTTGGAGAAGTAACAAGCTCCAACTAATTGATCGAAAAGATCATCAATTCTTGGAAGTGGATACTTGTTCTTGATCGTACGCTTGTTCAGCTCCCGGTAATCGATACACATTCTCATCGAACCGTCTTTCTTCTTCACAAATAAACCTGGTGCACCCCACGGCGAAGAGCTGGGTCTGATGAAGCCCTTATCAGATAAATCTTGAAGCTGTGCCATCATTTCTTTCATTTCTGGAGGTGCTAGTCTGTACGGCGCACGAGCAATTGGAGTGGCTCCAGGTACCAGGTCTATACCAAATTCTACTTGCCTAACAGGAGGAAGACTATTCAAGTCTTCAGGAAAAACTTCTGGGTATTCACTAACAATGGAAATATCGTCCAGCTTAATCTTTTCAGGCCTACTATCTATCACATAGGCTAAATAACTCGAGCAACCCTTACTAACACATTTACGGGCTTTTATCATAGATATAAGATTGGACTGATGATTCTTACGATCACCATAGATCACTACTGCCCTCTTATCAGGTAAAACAACGTTGATTATTTTCTTATCGCAAACTATGTTAGCCCGATTTTCAGCTAACCAATCCATTCCTACTACCACATCAAATTCGATCAATTCTATTGGGAATAGTTGTATCGGTACTCCACACCCCTCTATATTTATCATGCAACAATCAAAAACCTCTTTAACTGCCACTTGGTTATCATTTGCCGTGTCTACTAGTAAAGCATGTTTTAACATTTTAGGCTCTAAATGCATGTGAGCAGCAAAAGAGGGAGACACAAAAGATCGGTTTGCACCGGAATCAAATAACACCTTAGCACGCGTGGAGTTTATGAAAAATGTACCTGTGACCACATCTGGAGTTTCCTCCGCCTCTTTAGCTGTCATTTGGAATGTACGGGCCCTCGTTTTTGGCGATTCTATTCTTGGGACTACTGGTCTAGTAATGGCTGGTTTCCCGGATGTACCCCCTTGTCGCATTCTACCTCGTGGACAGTCTGATTGGAGGTGATCCGGAGAATTACACAAAAAGCAAAACCACGTTGATCGACAATCTTTAACAACATGACCGGTTTTCCCACACTTAAAACAAACCCGAGATTCCACTTGACAATTTCCCTGATGGTAGCGATTACATCTCGGACATGGTCTTTCCGCTGGTCGGAACGACGGACGGTTATCAAACCTCGGGAATCTAGACTTCTTTGGATCCTGTGGTGGTCCTTCCCATTTCCTTTTCCCCAAGCTCTTATCACCGGCATCCCTTTTATTGTCTCGTTCGACATTTTCTGCAGCATCCACTGCAGCTGTAAACGTATCTGGCCTTGTTGCAGTCACTAGTCTTCGAACTTCTGAATTCAACCCATAGATAAATCTCTCCGTTTTCATCTTTTATGTAGCAACATAATATCCTGCAAAACGAGATTTTTCTAAAAATCGAGCAGTATAATCTCTGACTGACAAATTCCCTTGCTGTAGATTCATAAATTCTTCTTCCAATTGTCTGACAGCAGCTTGTGGACAGAAGTGTGTTGTGAAAGCTAACACGAATTCCTCCCATGAAAAAGTAGTATATATATCCGCTCCTCTCGATTCTATATGAGCCTCCCACCAATACAAAGCATCACCTTTCAGCATCGCAGCTCCATAAAGTACTTTATCTTCTTCAGCACATTTACACGTTTTGAAAATAGCCTCGATTTCTTTCAGCCATCTCATAGCTTTTACCGGATCCCGATCTCCTGAATATGTAGGGGGCTTGCAACTAAGAAACATTTTGTAGTCACACCTTTTGATCATCGGTAAGACCGTAGAGGTAAGTGGTATTTCAACTTCGTGTTCCGGACTTGGTCTTTCAGTTTCATTATGACGATTATGTTCGAACATAGCTTGTATGCTATCCTGTAATCTCCCCATTTCAGCAGTCAAATCATCCCGTGTAACAAACTCTGTACCATGCTGTTGTGTTCTACCTCCAGTTCGGCCCCCAGTTCCCCTTCCGATTCTGCCTCTACCTCGATCTCCTCCTCTTCCCCCTGTTCCTATTGGTGGATTCTCTCCACCCGAATTCCTTCCTCCTCTTTGTTGGGAACTGAAGATATGCTAAGTATGGTTAGTACTGCCAGAACAACATTACTACTGCCAGATCAAGTTAGTACTGCTAGTTCAATGTTAGTGCTGCCAGAACAAAGATACTACTGCTAGTTCAATGTTAGTGCTGCCAGAACAAAGATACTACTGCTAGTTCAAGGTTAGTACTGCTGAGTCATTAATGCTGCAAGAACATGATTAGTACTGCTAGACAAGTTACTACTTCTGGTACATGGTTAATACTGCTGAACAAAGTTAATACTGCTGGTATATTACTACTGCTGGAATATCATTAATGCTGCTGATCAAAAGTTAGTACTGCTGGTGTCTTACGAAAACTGTTAGTACTGCTTGGGCATATCAAACATTACTACTGCTGAAAGATTATTAGTACTGCTTGAGAAGAATGAAGTTAATACTGCTTGTGATCAGAACATGGAATGCGAGATTGAAGGAGATAAAGATGGATTGATTGAAGATATACTTAAAAGAATATTCTGAAGATCAATCTTATTTTGATAGTTATCTTGTAATTATGGTGTATAAATAGTATTGATAGATAGCTATTAGAATAGACGAGTGAATATACGTGTGAAAAAGAATTCGATTGTGTTTTAGAGAGAATTAACCTCAAGGTTTAAGAACCCTATTTCTAGAGAAGTAGAAGTCGTCTTGATTGAGTTTGTTCATCAAGATTGAGGTTTGGTTGTAATCTTGTGAGTCGATTTAGTGAATACACAAAGTGGTGAATTTTCTGTTACATTGTTCTTGATTGTGAGAATTAAAGTTCTTTTCCGCAGATTCTTTAATTCTGAATTCTAAGTGTTTATTGTCTTGTTAAGATTCGATCCTGACAAGTGGTATCAGAGCTTGTGTTTCTTAGAATTCTACAAACATTATGGAAAATTCTATTGAATCAAACAGTACGTTTGATTGGAGTGATCAAGCAGAAGAGGCAATCCAGAATCATGCACTCATGGCAGAAGTCTCAGATATTCCTACGGAGGTAAAATCTAATCTCTGTTCTCAAGCTTGTATAGACACTGTTAAAAGGTATAGAGATCACAATCAGGGAATGTGTGATGACCTTAAGAGATTAGAAAAGGACATAAGAGATTATGTATTGATTGTTGAGAGGTTTGAAGAACAAATTAAGGCTTTTCAAGCCAATGAACTTCAACACTCATATGATACAAACTACTGGAAGTGGGAAAAGGGTGGTCTGGAGTTCCAACTGAAAGAGTCTAGGGAGGAGTGTGAGAAACTAAAAGGAGAGCTTGAGAAAGTTAAACTTGATGTAGAAAAGTTTACTTGTGCCTCCAAAGTCATGGACAACATAATCAACTCTCAAATCCATAGTAAGTTGAAACCAGGAATAGGGTACAATGCCACACCCCCACCCTATAACAACAACTACATCCCTCCTAAGTCAGACCTATTAGAAACCAAGGATAGGAAGGACTTACCTAAAGGAGCCACTGAAGTAGATCCATTAGATAAAGTAGTTGTTGAGGATGAGACTGACAAAGTAGGATCTGATGAGGAATGTGAAAGTCCATGTGTTAAGAACAATGAGATGAAAAGGACTGACAAGGGAAAGGGAGTTCATTATACACAGACCACTGTTGTGAACTCTAAAACTTGTGAACATTGTTCTTGCAAGAAATCTCAAGAGAATAAACCCCAAAGACATGATAAAAAGAGGGGAAATCAAAGAAATTGGAATAACCAGTGGGCACAAAAGCAAGGAGTTGATCTGCAAAGGATTAACAGACCAAAACCTTGTTTCATCTGTGGCAGATTGAATCATCTTGCCAAACACTGTTATTTCAATCCTATTAACCAAAGGATGAATTTTCAAAGACCTTTTTATAAATCCAATGGTTATAGGAAGCCTGCAAGGAACCATGTGGCTAAGAAACAAGCTAAATCCAAAAGCCACATGAGGAAAAAGACTGAAAAGGAATGTGTCAATATGTGGGTCTCCAAAAGCACTAATACCTCAGATAGTACTGCTGAAAAGGATAGTGCTGCTAGAAGCAATACTGCTAACAAGGTTAGTGCTGCTAGAAGCAATACTACTGCCAATACTGCTGCTAGCAGTGTTAGTGCTGCTAACTCAGTTAGTGCTGCTAACTCTGTTAGTGCTGCTAACTCAGTTAGTGCTGCTAACTCAGTTAGTGCTGCTAACTCTGTTAGTACTGCTAACTCTGTTAGTGCTGCTAACTCTGTTAGTACTTCCTCTAAGGTTAATACTGCTTCTAGTGTTTGTGCTGCTAGACCAATTATATTGACAAAGTACTCCAATTCTGCAGTACCTAAATTTGAAAATCTCATCAAAACCCAATGCAAGTACTTTGATGAGCAAGGGAGACCCAAGACCACTTCGGCTTGGGTTCCCAATAAAAACTAATTGATTTATCAGATGTGCAGGGCAACCAACAGCTCAAGGGAAAGAGCATCTGGCATGTTGATAGTGGTTGCTCCTGGCACATGACAGGTAACATGTCCTGCCTCAAGAATTTCAAAAGAATTGATGGAGGACATGTTGCTTTTGGGAATAATCATGCAGGAGGTAAGATAAGTGGTAAAGGTGATGTGTCAGAAGGTAAGATGACATTTGAGGATTTGACAAATGCTGCAAAGTGCAAGTATAGTTACTACTGCCAGTGCAGGGTTACTACTGCTAATGCAGAGTTACTACTGCTAGTGCAGAGTTACTACTGCTAGTGCAGAGTTACTACTGCCAGTGCAGAGTTTCTACTGCTAGTACATATTTTCTACTGCCAATGAGTAGTTACTACTGCTCAGTAGTTAATACTGCTTAGTAGTTAATACTGCTAGTGCACAGTTAATACTGCCAATAAGTAGTTAATACTGCTTCGTGGTTAATACTGCGTATGTCGTTAATACTGCTTTTGAAAATCTAGGGCAAATACTGCTATAAATACCCCTGTTTGTCCGCCAAAGTTCATAACGACTCTTCGCATTAACTTCTTCTCTCTCTCGTTCTAACCCCTTCTCCCTAGAATCTCTGTGTTTTCTTTACAAATCCTCAGGAAGCACAACGATTATGGAGTTTGTCGACGAGCATAATGAGATTGCAATGCTTCAGAAGCCGAAGCAGACCGAAGGATTTCATGAAATTGTGGATTTTCTCAAGTCCACTCATATTTCGTATGCCCTAACGGTGAATCCAACAATATACATCGAGCATCAAACGCAATTCTGGGCCAATGCCACCGTAGAATCCGAAGATGGGCATAAAGTCATTCAAACAAGGGTATGTGACAAACCCTTGAAAGTTTCAGAAGAACTCATTCGCATCACTCTTCGACTAGATGATGCCTCAGGTATATCTTCTATTCCCAATGAAGAACTCTTCTCAACTTTACAAAGAATGGGGTATGAAGGTTCCATTGGAGTTTTTAAATTCTACAAGTCAAAGTTTTTTACTCAATGGAGATTCTTTGTTCATACCCTAATGCATTTTATTTCAAAGAAAACTACTGGATGGAGTGAGTTCAGCAGTACTATTGCTTATGCTCTAGTCTGCTTAGCCACTAACAGGAAGTTTAATTTTTCTCAAATGATTTTCAATGATCTTGTGGCAAACCTGGAATCCAAAAAGCGTTTCTATATGTATCCAAGGTTTGTTCAGGAAGTAATTACCAAGGAATTGACGGATATGCCTCAATTTGATGAGGTATATGTGCCAAAATCCCCTAAAGGGAAGGTTTTTTCAAATATGAAAAGACTTCCTAGGGACTCGGAAGGAGTTGACACACCATTGTTCTCTACAATGATGGTTGTGTCCCACACATTTGAAGGTATGGCATCAGAGTCAAGGCCCTCATTAGACACACCCGCTGATGACCAATCCCAACCTTCCATCACAAAAGAAATCCCTCAGTCCATTCTTGTACGACCTACTCCCATAATAACCAAAAAGTTTGAAAGAAGAAAGGTACACAAGGTTCCTTCCCTTGATGTATCTCCTAAGAGCCCGAAGCCTTTAAGCCCTCTGTTGGAGCATTCTCCAATGGAGAATATCGAAAGGGAAACCACAGGGGTGTCTCCCAACCCCAAGAAGGTGCTCACTAAGGAGAAGGTTGAGCATGTGAGTCGCAAGGCTGCCACTACTTCTGCTAGCAATGAGAAGGCCAGTGGTAAAATAACTAAGCCCTTCCTCACGGCAACTCAGGGTGAGAAATCATCCAGAGGTCCCAGGTGCCAAGAAACCAAGGGGGTAGGTAGTGCTTTTGCTAGGCAAGAGACACCTGCTAAAACTTCCAATGATCCTTTAAGGGAGGTAAAAACTCCTAAACAGGGTGAGGATAGATATACGTACGAGGAATTGATGGAAACTATTGCAAATATCAACATTGAGGTCATGGATCAGAAAAAGGAAATTGATGAACTCAAGAAAGTGGTCCTCTATCGAAACTCACAGCTTGAGAAGCAAAGGAAGATGATCACTAAGTTGATGCACAGAAAGAAGAAAGCTCAGTTTGTCCTTAGGAGAAGAAACCCTACCAATGATGCTTCCAAAAAGGGGGAGTCAGACTCAGATCTAAACATGGAGGATGCAAACATTGAGGGGGAGTATGAGTATAAGGTTGAGGGGGAGACTGAGGAGGCTGCAGATATTACAAAGGAAGCAGAAACAGAAACAGCAGCAGAAACCGTTACTGCTGCTGATATTACAAAGGAAGCAGAAACAGAAACAGCAGCAGAAACCGTTACTGCTGCTGATCTTACAAAGGAAGCAGAAACAGAACCAGCAGCAGAAACGGTTACTGCTGCTGAGGTTGCAAAAGAAGTAGAAACAGATAATGCTGCTGAAAAACAAAAGGCAGCAGAAACTGTTAGTGCTGCTGAGAGCCACAAAGAAGAAACAGCTGAAACCACTCCTGAAGCTGTTAAAACTTTTAAAAGAACAAAGATGGTGTCAACCAAAAGGGAACGAACAAAGTCCACAGCTTCAAAGAAGAAAGATGTAAAGAAGCCAAGGGTGGATCCAACTGTAGAAGAAGCCCAGGAGGAAGCAGTGAAAGAGAAATCTGATCCAAAAGTTGCTGAAGAAGAAGTGGCAACTTCATCAGGTCAACCAAGCAATGTACACTCACAATCAAATGCTCAATGTGATGTGTATATAACTGTGGTTGATACTAATCCAATCAAGACTACACCATTGTCTTCCATGCCTCCTGAGATCATCTTCTGGGACACATTGAAAGATGGAAGAAAGGAGTTGATCAGAATCAAAAGGGCAGATGGAAAGTTTGAAGTTTGTCCTACTTGGGGAAAACTTATCAGAACATGCTCTAGATCTGACTTGGAATAGATGTTCAAGGTGGGAATGAGGCTATATGGAAACATGCTGACAGAGCAAGGTATGTCTATCACCAAGATGGTTCTTGAATACTTGTGCTTAATGTTCAAACCAGAAGCAGTTCAGTATTTGATGGCAAGGAATTTTCAAGTCATTACCAACTGGATGCTCATTGAGAATTGTGGAGTGTATGTCATCTCTCTTGACAATACATTTCATGAATATTATTTGGTGGATGTTGTATACAAGCACAGCATGAAAAAGTTGAATGGAATGCTGCATGCTAAGTTGGTGAGTGACAAAGACTCTAAGATGGCAAGATACCTTGTAAAAAGGATTCTCAATCAAAGTCTGGGATTGGATCCAAATTTATGCGTTGATGATTAGGTTTTGGAAGCATCATCTGAAGAACTTAACTTCTCATCCTGAAAAGTCAAGTTAGGGGGAGATTGTTGGGAACTGAAGATATGCTAAGTATGGTTAGTACTGCCAGAACAACATTACTACTGCCAGATCAAGTTAGTACTGCTAGTTCAATGTTAGTGCTGCCAGAACAAAGATACTACTGCTAGTTCAATGTTAGTGCTGCCAGAACAAAGATACTACTGCTAGTTCAAGGTTAGTACTGCTGAGTCATTAATGCTGCAGGAACATGATTAGTACTGCTAGACAAGTTACTACTTCTGGTACATGGTTAATACTGCTGAACAAAGTTAATACTGCTGGTATATTACTACTGCTGGAATATCATTAATGTTGCTGATCAAAAGTTAGTACTGCTGGTGTCTTACGAAAACTGTTAGTACTGCTTGGGCATATCAAACATTACTACTGCTGAAAGATTATTAGTACTGCTTGAGAAGAATGAAGTTAATACTGCTTGAGATCAGAACATGGAATGCGAGATTGAAGGAGATAAAGATGGATTGATTGAAGATATACTTAAAAGAATATTCTGAAGATCAATCTTATTTTGATAGTTATCTTGTAATTATGGTGTATAAATAGTATTGATAGATAGCTATTAGAATAGACGAGTGAATATACGTGTGAAAAAGAATTCGATTGTGTTTTAGAGAGAATTAACCTCAAGGTTTAAGAACCCTATTTCTAGAGAAGTAGAAGTCGTCTTGATTGAGTTTGTTCATCAAGATTGAGGTTTGGTTGTAATCTTGTGAGTCGATTTAGTGAATACACAAAGTGGTGAATTTTCTGTTACATTGTTCTTGATTGTGAGAATTAAAGTTCTTTTCCGCAGATTCTTTAATTCTGAATTCTAAGTGTTTATTGTCTTGTTAAGATTCGATCCTGACACTCTTTGATTCCTTTGTCTAGTGCCACTTGCCATTCTGTAGATTCAAACAAAGTTAATATACACATAAGCACGTACCTCATATAACAAGGTATTCCAGTTCAAACATGTACCTGTAAGATCGTAATTACACTGGCCTGGTGTAATTTGAAATTACCTTACATGATGTTCCTTCTACCTTTTATACTTAGCATCCCCAGGTTCTAAAATATTAGGGACATCCTACTTCACATGCAGTTTAAGTCTAGGTACAGATACTAATACCTAAATCCCTTAAACTAGGGCTCTGATACCATCTGTAACAACCCGATAACAAAATATACATATAACATATAATCCATAAAAGCTTTACAACAATTTACTTCATAGTTCACATTCGGTCCCCAAAGTCTGACTAATATAAAAATTCAGTACAAACTTGATCCACTTTAAGTTACATAGCAATAACAATAAAATTATAAGTACAAAAGCATCCATAATAACATGATGATTATCTTCTCAAAAGCTAGCCAACAAGTACTCAATCTACTTGTTCTTACTGGAGCCACCACCTGGAATACAAAATTTTTGAAACAGAAAATGAGGGTTAGACCTAAGGGTCTAGTGAGTAAATCCCTGACATTTGTAATTCATTAAAAATTCATTTATATAAAACACTCTTTATATAAATACACATACATCACACGTAAGTTAATACCAGCTAACATTTATGTATCATACCTGTCTCATTCCACCTTATCCCTCCACCAATGGCCAATATCAATTGGTTGCGAGCCAATTTATCACACCGGTCCAAAGCCCGGCCACGTATTATATTTTCATATAATACTCACGTAATTATAATATCTCAATATATTACAATCACCCACGTATGACATATTCATACACTTTATCATACTTTCGTTATTCACATAAAGCATTCCAGAAAATACTTTTTAAAGTAAAACTCACCTGGTATGTTTATCACAAAAGCTTTTCCAAGATAAATCATGTATGACCACCCTTCACAGAATCTGAAATCACACAAAATACCAAATATCTCTTTTAAAACTAAACTTACGAAATCCTCAACTCAAGTCGCAACCCCTCAAAAAGTAAATAAGATCGCAATGAACAGTACCAAGTCGCAACCTCCTACTGCGACTTCACCCCGAAGTCGCAACCCACTATTGCGACTTCACCCCTAAGTCGCAATCAACTACTGCGATTCCAAACCCAAATCGCAATCAACCACTGCGATTCCAAGGCAAGTCGCAAACGACCATTGCGACTTCATAACCAAGTCGCAACCAACCATTGTGACTTCGATGAATGTCGCAGTCGTCCATTGCGACTTCGATGAATGTCTCAGTCCACTGTTCATCCTAAAACCCAGATTTTTGCAGTTTTATACTATGTATGTTACTGATAACTTGCAGATATGTTTAAGACTAATAACATAACCTAACCATAAATTCAGATTCCTCAAAACATCCATTTTTAATCAAAACTCATCTTGCAAACTCAAGAACACTTTTAAGAATTTAAAACATACACAAGGATGGATTTGATACCTGGATTACTTCAGTTTAACACTTTAAATTACTGCAGCAACTTCTTGAATCCCTTCTTTTCCTTCTTTCCTTTGATTTCTCTCGATTTCTTACTCTCTCTCTAAACCGAATACCTCACACACATACACACTTTGTATTTTTCCTAATCAAGTCTAAGGGTGACACCTCCTTGTATCTCAAGGAGAGTGTGGCGGTGGTGGATAAGAGGTTTGGCAAAAGTACCAAACAAACCTCCAACTTATTCTATTTGGCAAGATTTAACCCCAAACTTCCAAATAAAAATTAAAACTTACCCCTTAACTTCTAACTCCATAAAACACTTTTAATAAAGACTTATAAAATTTCTCAAATTAAATTAGATAAAATACCTGGTTCTTACACATGTAATGTCGCCAAATCTTTAGAGCGAAGACCACTGCCGCCAATTCTAAATCGTGAGTGGGGTACCGAACTTCGTGATCCTTTAATTGCCGCGAGGCATATGCGATCACCTTTCCCCGCTGCATGAGTACGCAACCCAAACCGAGCTTCGATGCGTCACTGAAAACCACGAAATCACCTGAACCGTCCGATAACGACAAAACTGGAGCGCTACTCAGCATATCCTTTAATTTCTGAAATGCTTCTTCTTGTTTCTCTAACCAGACGAACTTGACATTCTTCTTCGTTAAAGAGGTCAGTGGCGTGGCAATACGCGAAAATACCTTGATGAACTTCTGGTAGTACCCCGCCAGCCCGAGGAAGCTTCGAACTTCTGACGGATTCTTAGGTTGCTCCCAGTCTCGAATGGCTTCAATCTTAGCCGGATCGACCATGATCCCCTTCTCAGACACCACGTGCTCGAGGAACTGGACTTCCCTCAGCCAAAACTCGCACTTGGAAAACTTCGCATACAACTTCTCTTGCTTCAATAGCTCGAGAATTGTACGAAGGTGGCTTTCGTGCTCCCCTTCCGATCTTGAAAATATCAGGATGTCATCTATGAACACTATCACGAACTGATCCAAATAGGGTTGGCATACCCTATTCATTAAGTCCATGAATGCTGTCGGGGCGTTGGTTAATCCAAACGGCATCACCAGAAATTCATAGTGTCCATAACGGGTTCTGAAGGCAGTCTTGGGCACATCCTCCTCCCGTACCTTGAGCTGATGATAACCTGACCTCAAGTCTATCTTTGAAAAGTAATTGGCTCCCTGTAACTGATCGAACAGGTCATCAATCCTCGGTATCGGGTACTTGTTCTTGATCGTGACTTTGTTGAGTTCTCGATAATCAATACACATCCGCATAGTACCGTCCTTCTTCTTCACGAAGAGTACAGGTGCTCCCCATAGTGATGTACTTGGTCTAATGAATCCCTTGTCTAACAGTTCTTGCAACTGAGTCATCATTTCTTTCATTTCGGATGGCGCCAATCTATATGGTGCGCGGGCAATCGGTGCCGCTCCGGGCATCAAATCGATTCTGAACTCGATCTGACGATCCAGGGGTAGACTGGTCAAGTCGTCCGGAAATACTTCCAGGTATTCATTTACTACCCGCACATCGCCCACCCCACGCTTCTCTTTCTTGGCATCCAACACATACGCCAAGTATCCCCTACACCCCTTCTTCAAGCACTTAGTAGCCCTAATCATAGAGATCAGGCTATTCTTTCTATTACGGCGGTCCCCATATTTTACTATGGGATCCCCATTCGGCGATTGAATCCTGATCAGCTTTTTGTTGCAAACGATGTTCGCATCATTCGCGGCTAACCAGTCCATACCTAACACCACATCGAACTCTCCCATTGCCATGGGATATAATTTCATAGGTATCAATCTTCCTTCTATATCTATGACACAATCCTCTATCACCTCCTTAACATACACCAAATCATCGTTGGCAGTTTTCACTTCTAGAGCTCTCTCTAAACGTCTAGGCCTCACCCCCAAACATTTTATAAATTCATGCGATACAAAAGAGCGGTTTGCTCCTGAATCAAATAACACCTTGGCACATAGAGAGTTCACAAGAAACGTACCTGCCACAACATCTGGAGTTTCCTCCGCCTCCTCCGCAGTCATGCGGAATGCACGTCCTTTCGGACGCGTCGGCTCTGCTCCTTTATCACCGCCCCTTCCTCCCTGACGTTCCCCATACTGAGTTGATCTTCCCTTCTTTAACTGCGGACAATCATACTTGGTGTGACCGGTAGCGCCACACTGAAAACATGATTTCCCTTTGGGGCAGTCCCTTGACATGTGACCAGGAAAGCCGCACCGGTAGCATGAGTTTGAACCTGCCATGCAATCACCCCGGTGCACCTTGTTGCATTTCGTACACGGTTTCCCCACGGTATCCTTGTTTGCACGGTTATCCGGTCGGAACACCTTCCCTTTCCTGGAGTCATTACCTGTCCCATCCCATTTACGCTTGTCGCCACCCCTTTCAGAAGTCTGACGGTTCTTTTCCATCTCAATCAGCTCGGCCGTATTGATGGCCGCCTGAAAGGTAGTGGGGTTTCTCGTCAGAACTAGCTCCTGAATGTTACTTCTCAGACCATGGATGAAGTGGTTCACCTTTCGCCCTTCCGTTGGTACATACAAGTCAGCAAAACGGGACTTCTCAATAAACTTAGAAGTGTACTCCCGTACCGTCATTCCTCCTTGTTCTAAACCCAGAAACTCTTCTTCCAGCCTTTTCACTGCCGCGAGTGGGCAGAACTGCTCTTTAAACCTGTCAACAAACGATTCCCACAACATCCCCTTTGCCATCACAGAACCCTTTCCTCCAGTTTCGGCTTCCCACCAATAAACTGCATCAGACTTCAACATGGACAAGGCAAACATCACCCTGTCCCCATCAGCACATTTGCACGTATCGAAAACCAGCTCCATCTCCTTCACCCACTTCATTGCCAAAACCGGGTCACACTCGCCCTTGAACGTAGGGGGCTTGCATGAGGCAAAGACCTTGAAGTTACAACCCTTAGCTGCTGACTCATTCACCACCAAGGATAAAGCTTTCGAGTGGCTCCCAGTACCAGTCTCTACCGGGCTTGACAAATATGCACTCTCCTTGTTCTCAGTCGGCTCTTTGCTTACCGAAACTGACTCATTCTGTTTAGTAAGGAGAGTCTGCAAAGTTTCTTGAATCTTACCCAGCTCAGCAGCCAAATTTTCTCGAGTGACAAATGTGGAACCCCGGCCTCGACCACGTCCCCTCGTCGGGTTCCCTCTTCTTACAGTAGCAGAACTTTCCTGAACAGAGTCTTCTTGATTGACAGGAATTTCTACACTCCTTGTCCTTCCACGACCTCTTCCACGGCCTCTTCCGCGACCTCTCCCGCGACCCCTTCCGCGGTTAAGCGGTCCGTTCTCTAGGACTTCTTCCTCCTGTTTCCTTGGTACAACAGGTACCGACTTACTCCTCAAATTCCTCCCAGCCATTCGCGAATACTGAAAGAAAGCAATAATTAACCTTTGCAAATTAGATAAATATTGTTTAAGGTTTCTTCATATATATTAATATATAGAGTGAATTGTGGATTTGGTCCCTGTGCTTTGATGGTTTTTGTGACTAAAGTCCCTATACTATGTTTATTGTGGATTTGGTCCTTGTGGTATTTAGTTTTTCTTAGCCATGGTCCCTCGACTAACGTTTTCGTTAACTTCGTTAAGTTAAGGACCATTTTAGCCATTTTTTTCTAAATTTTGTCTTTCGACTATAAAAAAAGTAAAACAATATTTTTACACACACACAAATATATACATATATAACTATAGACACACACACACACACACACACACACATATATATATATATATATAATTATACACAAATATATGTATATATATACATAACGATATATAACAATTTAATTTTATCATTTTATTGTAATGGTGGAAAAAGATATGGTTTTATTGTTATAATGTAATTAAAATGTAACGTCCCTAAACTTGGCAAGCATTAAATCATAGAAACGGAGCGTTTTACATTACAAAAGTTTAACTTGTTCAATACATCAATAATTGAGCTTAACAAAATGACAGCGGAAGTCTACAAAATCCACAGCCGAGCTCAAACTACGTCATTAGTCTAAGTCTTGGAGTCGCTCTAATCTCCAAGTAGGCCATGCCTCTCCTATCTCTTCCCCGAGGAACTCGCGGAACGCTTACCTGAAAATGGTTTAGTTTTGAAAATGCGAGGGTTAGACCACAAGGTCTAGTGAATTCCCTCCGTAAAACAACATGTATGAACCACCAGAAATCATTTTAGAATAATTCATGAACTATCACACATATGGTACTGCACTGTATAGGGAATCACATAAACATCCGCGATCGGGGCCCAAGCAGACTCCCCGATACCCGCCTAGGAGGGAAACAAATTCCAACCTACCGTCTCGTCATACGCACCAAGGGATCATCAGATCCCGAGGCTCTCTGATTCCACAGTGCAGACCGACATCACATAACATACATATACATTTCATAGGCATGAAAATATAACCTTTAAAAGTTCTTCTATCTCATTTCATCATATCAAGCTTTCATTCGACATAAAAGTATGTGCGTAAGAAACATGCATATCAGTTGTAAACATTTCATGCGCTTTGAGAACCATAATCAGTAAAGAAAACGTTTAATATTTTAAGCCGTAAAAAGGGTTTAGGGAACTCACCTTAATTGACGAGCAATGCACTTCCTAAACACCTTCAAGCTACACTCACCGAACACCTAAGGCAATAGATCCACATCAGAAAAATATCTCAGCCCTACTGTCCGGATACCCCTTCCCGGACACAGCACTTATCCGGACACTACACTTACCGGACACTATACTTATCCGGACACCACACTTATCCGGACACTATACTCATCCGGACACCACACTTATCCGGACACTATACTTATCCGGACACACCACTTATCCGGACACCACACTTATCCAGGCAAAACTACCCGGACACCTTCCCGAGGCACTTACCCGGACACATGCAACATATCCTGACACCACCGAACACTGGTGTCCGGAAAACTCGGCTGTTCGAACTTAATAGGTCTGAAACTGATTTAAACTCCAATTTATGCCATTAGTTTGATTAAACAACTATAAGGGTTCATCCACAATCCCCAATCGCTCAGTTAATCCATCTATAACCCCTTAAATCGGTTCATTAAGACAAAACCCATAAAACCCACTTTTTAGGAATGTGGTTGAAAACTCAATAAATCCCTGATCTCAAACATAGAAATCCAAACTAATGAAGAAGGAAATACTAAATCATACAGAATACGAATTTGGGAAGGATTACCTGAATGATTTCTCCTCTCCTTTGCTTTCTTCTTCTTCTTCTTCTTTCCTTGTTTCACGCTACCAACACCCACACAAGATAATTTCACTGATTTCTGCAAATGGGGGATGCCCTAGATGTTTGTGCATTTATATACCTTCCTTAAATTACAGAAATGGCCCCTTAACTCAACTTTCGTTTCTTACGCTTTGACCACCAAACTCCAAGACTCACTAGGATTTTGGGTTGTTACATAAAATTTTGATTTAAACAAATCAAATCATAAAATTGTATCTTATTTTATTTAGAGCGAAAAAATAAGATATTGTTTTATGATTTGATTTATTTAAATTAAAACATTAATTATGTTAAAGACGATTTAATTTTATTGTTCTTTTATTTTCATTGTAACAAACAAGCTTATTATCGATATTTTAACACCAAATTATTGAAAACCATTGAGAAATGAACTCCAATTTTATCATTCTAAAATTAGGAGTTTCAATTTTAATATTGTTTTTCGTCTTTAACATAATTAATGTTTTAATTTAAATAAATCAAATCATAAAACAATATCTTATTTTTTTGCTCTAAATAAAATAAGATACAATTTTATGATTTGATTTGTTTAAATCAAAATTTTAATTACATTATAACAATAAAACCATATATTTTTCCACCATTACAATAAAATGATAAAATTAAATTGTTGTATATCGTTATGTATATATATATACATATATTTGTGTATAATTATATATACGTATATATATATATATATATATATATATATATATATTTGTGTGTCTATAGTTATATATGTATATATTTGTGTGTGTATAAAAATATTGTTTTACTTTTTTTATAGTAGAAAGACAAAATTTAGAAAAATGGCTAAAATGGTCCTTAACTTAACGAAGTTAACGAAAACGTTAGTCGAGGAACCATGACCAAGAAAAACTGAATACCACAAGGACCAAATCCACAATAAACATAGTATAGGGACTTTAGTCACAAAAACCATCAAAGCAGAGGGACCAAATCCACAATTCACTTTAATATATATATATATATATATATATATATATATACAAAAGACCATGTGAGAAGTTGAGGTTAACGTAAGAAGCGTGAGAAATAGATCTGAGTTGTTGATCACTTTTAATCTCATGTCCTTCCATGAATTCCGCTTTAGAAAGGAATTGATTTGGTGCATCTCGGTGCACCTCATCCTAAATGTGCATCAATTTCTCATCCAACGATTGATAACGACTTCTCACGTTAACCTCAACTTTTCACCGGAACCCAACCATATATATACACACACACACACACACACACATATATATATATATATATAGACTTGAGATCATGTGAGACCAAGCTATTTCCGTGAGACCGTGAGACCAAAAAATTTACACTAAACCTTCACACCAAAAGACTGTCAAGGTACTGTGATGGTAAACCTTCACAGTGTTTTTGCTGTGAAGGTTTGTTGTTTTTCTTACCTTCACAATGAATCACTGTGAAGGTTTAGTGTTAATTTCTTGGTCTCACGGTCTCACGAAAACAGGTTGGTCTCACGTGAACCCAACCCTATATATATATATATATATATATGCATATAGGTTGGGTTTCAGTGAGAAGTTGAGTTAACGTGAGAAATAGTTATCAACCGTTGGATGCACATTAGGATGAGATGCACTGAGATAAGATGCACCAGATCAATCCCCAATATCAAACATGATTCATATGTGAGTTTGAGATTAAAAGTAATTAAGGGTTCATATTTACTTCTCACATTAACTCAACTTTTTCACACAATCCTTCACCTATATATATATATAGAGCGAGAGAAAGAGAGAGAGACTCCGTAAAATACAAACCATGTATTTGTTCAGGGTCGTGTCAGGGGGAGGGCGGGTCGGGCGCAGGCTCAGAGCCCACAAAAAGTAGGGGCCCAAACTTTTTTAGTATATATACTACATAGTATATAATAGTAGTTCACAAAAATTAGTCAATAAAAGAGCACAATTTTTTTTGGTATCTGTTAGTGCAATATGTCTTCAAGGTTTAAATATAGAAAGGTCAAAGTCAATGTCAATGTATTGAGTTGTATTGTGTTGTTTACACCTTGTAAAGTGTTTAGTATAAATAGGTTTGGTTGTGTATTAGTTGGTAGGACTCTAGACATACTTAACTCACATTCTTATATTCTAAAGAGAGAAACACTTGTACATAACTCCTAATCTTGTAATGTTTTCTTGAGTGAAATGTATGACGAATTCATATCTTCTATATCTTGATTAGATCTTGGATTAACAATTGGTATCAGAGCAGATTCAAGATTTAGAGGAAAATTTCTACTGATCTAACACTTCAAATTTGCGGAATTCTCAAGGAAATTTGATCAATTTTCTTGATTTTTCAAGAAAATCTCGTTTTCTTGGATTTTTGTAAAATTTGTGTGATTCTTGGTCGAATTTGATCAAGATTTAGTTCGTTGGATTCGTTTTTAATAGAGAAACACTTTTCGTTCAAGAATCGAGAGCTAATTCGAAGGATTTCAAGATCAATTTTGCATTTTTCTGAGTTTTTGGACTGTTCGATATTTTGCTACTGTTCGTTCTTCATTTTTCTGATTTAGAGGTTTTCAGAGGTTTGTAATTGAAGAAGAAGTGTTCGAATTCAGTTTTCGAACAAATCTGCACAGTTTGGATTAAGTTTTTCAGCGATTTCAGTCGTGTTTGGGATTTTTTGTGAACTTTTCGCAAGATCTGAAGTTTTCGCAAGACTCATAGAACTTTTCGCAATATTCATCTTACTTTTCGCAAGTTCATCATCCTTGAAGATCATCAGAATCCAAGTGTTACTTTTCGCAACTCAAAGGCACGCAAACAGTGACTTTTCGCAACCCAAAGGCACGCAAACATTGACTTTTCGCAACCTAAAGGCACGTAAACCTCAGATATCTTTAAAAAATTTCTAAGTCAACTTTTCGCAACCGTTGCTTGCGAAAACTTTGACTTTTCGCAACTGTTGCTTGCGAAAACTGACACTTAGTCGATTTTCTGGAGTATTATTAAAAAAAAGAGTATTTTGAGAATATTTTTTATACTGAAATTTTTTCTATAGTGTATTTCATACATTTTAAGAGTTTTTCAAGAAAAAGCTTTATATAATTGTGATATTAGGAAGAAGCTCGAGTTGATGACAAAGGAACGAAATGCCTTAAAAGCCAAAGTGAGGTCGTTCAACAACTCCGAGTGTTTTTCAGAATGTCCGATGCGTCCTTCTAACATTTTATACGAGCATTCTGTGGATAAGTCTTCCAAATCATTTGCTGATCTTCCTTCCTACAAAAGAGTCAACATGCAATGGAAGGTAAAAGGTAAATTTCCTGGAAAAGATGTACCAAAATCATCATTTCCAAATAAGAATTTTACAACGAAAGTTAATTCTTTTGTTAATTCTTATTGCGGAAATAATGATTTTGTTAATAATAATTATGTTCAATATTGGTATGGTACTTACCATTTTCCTTCTTATAGAGCTCCGCTTAACGTGTCAGGACCCAAGACTCGTTGGGTACCAAAATCTACTTAATCTGTTTTGCAGATTTAGAGGTAAGCGTTGAACTCTCGAAAGATGAAGTACTTGTGCATTCAAGAAGACATTGAACATCACATGATTTCAGGAAGTTTTTCTATCTTTTTATATATACATGTGAGAATTGATAAATCTTTCGGTATATTGTAGGGGGAGAGAGATACAAGATAATGGCTTTTGAACAAATCAGTTCAAAACCCGCACTTCAACGGTAATGGTTTTTGAACAAATCAGTTCAAAACCCGCACTTCAACGGTAATGGCTTCTGAACAATTCAGTTCAGGACCCGTACTTCAAAGGCTATGACTTCTAAACAAATCAGTTTAGAACTCGTACTTATCAGGTGATATCTTTTTGAACTTTAACTGCCATATTTTTTTGTTTCTCAAATCAAGTAATAAAAAGGTAACATTGTGTTATATTTTATGTCTACTAACGTTGAAAGTTTGAACCTTCACAAATTTAATTCAATGAAGTGAAATTCTTAAAATTTTCATTCAATGAATAAAATGTGTGTTAAGGATGATTTTACGAGCATTTTTGTATCGTCAGAGTTATATTTGTTTCTACTTTCACTTCTGAAATAAGTCGAAAGGTCAGCGAAACATGTTTGAGATTTTGATATAAGTGCAAAATTTTGTAAATCTAGACTTATTTAGAATACAATGCTCACAAAGCCTATTCTTCTTAATCATGAATGGAAACGAAAATATGGGGGAAGCACTACGTTTTTTTGAACCAAGTGATTGAGATGCTATAATAAAAAAAATAATAATAAAAAAAATTTATATATATACATATATAATAAAATCATTCAGTTTGATAGTCTGTGCCTGTGGCCTATCTGGTTTGGGAGATTAAGTCCCAAGGGGTACTCTTTACCTAGCCCCTAAGATCAACTGATCTGGGATTGGCTGACCCAAATCCTGCTATAGAACCAGGTAGAAAGCCATGTTCTACTGGTACAGATGGGATTAAGGTATATCGATGTAGCCTTTCTGGTTCGGGAGAGTAAGTTCCAAGGGGTGCTTGTCACCTAGCCCCTAAGGCCAACTGGTCTGGGATCGGTTGACCCAAATCCTGCTATAGGACCAGTTAGAAAGTTACGTTTACGGTGTATCTTAGTCTTAATAAACTGTTTGATTATAAAAGATGCCAATGAGCACATAATAAAAGTTGCCAATGTGCACAATATGAAAAGATGCCTAAGAGCACACATCTCTTGAAACTTGGGGAAAATACAAAGTCGCGATAAACCTGTAAATTTGTGAAAATTCTGTTTTTGGACAAATAGTGTGAGTAAAAGCAAAGTATTCTTATAGGTTTTAGAGGTGCATTTGCTTGTTGCTAATCATATTTCGCATGCTAGTTCACCAAATAGATTTTATAAAGGGGTTGAAATTGAACTTTTGTAACTCGATATGCGATGATGTCTTGTTTTTGAATCCAAACGCATGCATTTGATTTCACTTGATGGAAATATCTGTTACATTTCATTAAGTTGAATTTCTTTTGTTTGGTGTTCAAATGATTAAATGTTAGCAGTTATAAAATGTTGTTCAATGAATTCTATTTTTTCTTTATATAAGTTTGTTAAAATGTGCGCTTATATGATTTTTATGCAAATTTTCAGGGGGAGAAAATCAACTTGCTCTACACTTCTTATTTTTAGGGGGAGCAAGATCTTTCGCTTATGGGGAGATTGTTCGTGTTTTTCAAGGGGAAGAAATATTTTTAAAGAGGGAGATTGTCCATGACTGAAATTGAAAAGATTTTCGATGCTCGTGATGCTCACTTTCATCGAAAAAGGGGGAGAATGTCTACATCAATTTCATGTCAAAGAAAGTTTAAAATCAAAGATTCGTTTTAATGTCAACGGGGAGATTTGTAGAAAGAAGACGTCGTTTCAAGAAAGGATAGGGGGAGTTTTATTCTTCAAGAGTTTTTAAGAAATCGATTGATCATTTCAGTGATCTCTTTCTTTTGAACTCGCGCGTTTATGAAGATCGACACTGAAGAATGAAATTCTCAAGTCAATGGAAATGGGGAGAATTCTTCAAGAGTTTGAGGAAAATCGATTGATCATTCTGTGATCTCTTTTTCTTGAACTTGTGCTTATTTGTATTAAAAAGCTTTGTGTGAAGATTCATATTCTCCTGCTCGAAGAAAGAAGTTCGTTATTTGCCGTTTGAATATTGGATGATGTTTTGACTTTGACAAGCTTTGATGAAGACCGAAGATTCAAGAAAGCTAAAGCTTGCTGATCGCATTTGTTTAAACCTTGAATCCAAGGGGGAGATTGTTAGTGCAATATGTCTTCAAGGTTTAAATATAGAAAGGTCAAAGTCAAAGTCAATGTATTGAGTTGTATTGTGTTGTTTACACCTTGTAAAGTGTTTAGTATAAATAGGTTTTGTTGTGTATTAGTTGGTAGGACTCTAGACATACTTAACTCACATTCTTATATTCTAGAGAGAGAAACACTTGTACATAACTCCTAATCTTGTAATGTGTTCTTGAGTGAAATGGATGACGAATTCATATCTTCTATATCTTGATTAGATCTTGGATTAACAGTATCTAATACGACCCAAAAAAAGATTTAACATTATATTAAGGGCCCACAAAAGGTAGGGGCCCAAATTTTATTTCGTATATACTATATAATATATAGTAGTAGTTTAGAAAATTAATCAATAAAAGAGACAATTTTTTTAGTATTTAATATGGAATTTAACACTATATTAAGGACCCACAAAAAGTGGGGGCCCAAACATTTTTAGTATATACTATATAGCATATAGTAATTGTTCTAAAAAGTTAGCCAATAAAGAAAACACAAAACGTTTTGAGTATCTAATAGGACCCAAAAAGAACTTAACATTATATTAAGGGCTCAAACCTTTATATTAGAATATAGTAGATTTCTTGTTATTAACTAAGAAATATCATTTCTTTTGAAAAAAATTACCAACCATACGAGACTATCCACCGTATATCTATATGTAGGATGTAACACCCGAAAAATTTGAAAAACATAATTTGGGGCTCACGGACGTCCGCAGGGCACAAGGCCGGACGTCCGGGATCATCCTCGGAAGCAACAGAGAAAAAAATAGGATTTTGGCCAATGCCAGCCGGACGTCCGCGTAGGACCTTGCGGACGTCCGCGATGCATCTGATGGAATTATTTTGTGTTTTAAGCTCTCTTCCCCTCTCACTCCTCTCATTCTCATCTTCAACCTCAAATCAGATTCTCTCTCTCTCTCTCTAAAGTCGGTTTCCCTCAAGAAACCTTAAATCTCCCCTCTCCTTTTCCTCATTCCCCAACACAAACCCTCACCATTGTTATGGACCTTAAACTTTCAAGAAACCTTTCCCTTCATCTTCTTCATCGATTTCTAGGGTTTCATCCAACCCTTTTCTCTCCACTTGGAAGATCAGGAGTTTGTGGTTCATCTTGGTGGTTCTAGAGATATTTTGGTTGGTGGATTCAAGTATGGTTAAGGTAATCGTCTCTTCTCTTCATTTATGAAGTTAGGGTTTTGATCTAAGTGGGTATTTTGGTGTAAAATGGTTGGAGGATAATTCTACATGGTTAGATCTAACTATTGATGGTTGAAACTTATGGATCTAGGTTTTTTTGGAGGTTTTGGCTTGAAGATGCAAGCTTCTACAAAGGAACTTACGTTTGGGGAAATTCTAGATTTAGCCTAAATCTAGCAAGTTGAGTTCAAGTTGATTTGTGAAAACTTTATACATGCCAAAAATGTTATTTTCCAAATACTTGTGTGTTTTACTTGAAATTATCATTTGTTGGGTTATTTGATGAGTTTAACTCTTTTGAAGTATTTAATTTCTTAAATGTTGTAAAACACCCATATTTGGGATTTTTGGATATCTTGATGTGTTGAGATCATAAATATGTTCTTAAAAGATTTATTGCTCAAAATGAAGTTTATTTGATGGTTTAATCATATTGGTGAAATTGATTTTACAAACCATTTGGGAAAATGCACAATTTAGTGTCAAGAGTCATTTTGAGAATTATAAGGGTATGAGTCCTTTTGGGAAAACCCTCTTGTGGAACCCGTGTCGAGTTTTGGGTTAATAATGATTTTGTGGTACTTGTTTACCTAAACGACGTTTAAATGCATTTTGTGCTATGATGACCGTTATTTATGGGTCTAATGAGTTTTGAGCATTTTTGTAACGTCCTAAATTCCATAACAGGCAAACAACTATAAATAAGCATTCGAATTACATAAAACCTTGTCTTTACATCATCAATAATTCATACTAAACAAAATTGACAGGGGAAGTCTCTAAATCCACAGCCGAGAGCTATTCTATAGTCATCATAGCCAAAACTTGAAGTTACTCTAAGCTTCAAGTCCTTCTTATCGCCTCCTAGTTCTTACTGGAAGAACCCTTAACAAGCTTACCTGAAAATGGTTTAGTTTTGAAAGAGAGGGTTAGACCAAAAGGTCTAGTGAATTCCCTCCGAAAACAACATGTATCAACAGTAAAAATCATTTTGATGATAACATCGTAACTCATCACATAAGGTACTGCACTGTGTAATGGATCACATAACCATTCGCGATCGGGGCCCAAGCAGACTCCCCTTTCGCCCTCGAAGGTATCGGGGCCCAAGCAGACTCCCCTCCACCCGCCTAAGAGGAAACGAATTCCAACCAATAGGCTCATCATCCATAACCAAGGGATCATCGGATCCCGAGGCTCACTGATCCCACAGTGCAGACCAACAACACATAGCATGCACATACGTTACATAAAGAATGTAATAAAACCTTACAAAGCATGCCTTACATTTCATCATGTCAAACTTTCTTTTAGATATAAATAGGTACGTTCGTGAGAAACATGCATTTCGATTATAAACATTTCGTGCGCTTTAAGAACCATAACCAGTAAAGAAAACGTTTAACACTTACGCCGTAAAAGGGTTAGGGAACTCACCTTGCTTGACGTACAACGCACTTCTTAAATACCTCCAAGCTGAACCACACGAACACCTAAGGTAACAGTTTCGCATCAGAAAACAGTTCACCCTTCTGTCCGGAGAACTCAATCCGGACACAGCTATTTTCCGGATACAACATTGTCCGGACGTAACATCTTTCCGGACACAACACTTTTCCGGACACGACACTTATCCGGAAGCTAGACTTATCCGGACGCTAGACTTATCCGGGCAAAGCTACCCGAACACTAAGCTTATCCGGAGACTTCAGCTACCCGGATACTAAGAAACACCCGGACACCCTCACGGGGCACTTACCCGGACACTTGCAACATATCCAGACACCACCGAACACTGGTGTCCGGAAAACGCGGTTGTTCGAACTTAACAAGTCTAAAACTGATTTATACTTCGATTTTTGCCATTAAGTCGATTAGATATATACAAGGGTTCATCCACCCATCCTCAAATACTCACTTAATCCATTTACAACCCCTTAAATCGGTTTATTAAGACAAGAACCCATAAAACACATTTTTAAGGAAAAGTGAGTGAAAGCTCATTGAATCTCCACATTCAGACTTAAGAATCCAGACTAATTAAGAAAGGAATACTATAACAACAAGGAACACGAATTTAGAAAGTATTACCTTGTTGATTTCTTCTCTCTTTTGATTTCTTTCTCCCAAAAATCCCTTTCTGAAAATAGCTGAAAATCAGCTAACCCTAGGGAGTTGTGCCCTTAAATACTCTCTCTCAAATTTCCATTTTGGTCCTCAAAGTATACTTCCATTCTTTAGACAAATGACACTAAACTTTCATATTTTCTACAAAAGAACCGGTTGTTATAACACTCCCCCCTTAAAAGAATTTCGTCCCCGGAATTCCTTATTGGAAAGAAATATGCGGGTATCTTGCCCATACCAAAACTGACACTTCCCCAAGGTAATTCCACTTCTGACTCAGTCAACCACCTCATTAGTTTCGAAACATGGAACATTGGTTGCATCCCCTTCATTTCTTACGGTACTCTAACTCGTAGGCTACCGTTCCTACTCTATCAGACTTGACAACAGAAGATTAACTAAGGCTCCTCAAGCATCTATACTTCCTTTAAGGAGGAACTTGGCTAAATCCTCCGCCATCACCCGAGATTCATTTACCAAGAGACCAACCCACACTTGACAGCTTGGCACCAGGCCAACCCTGTACACCTCGACAACTCACAACCCAGAGTTCCTTCATCGTATTCCAATCTCTCAACCCTGTGCCACCCAACAACTGTCTATGTAGATAACATTTCCCAATCTCAGGCCACCTAGACCACAGTTCGTCAACCATCTCTCATATCCTCACCACTTCACCACTCCATACTTATATGTAACTAAGAGTAGGAACCTCCAACCCATTGCTGAAGTGTCCACCTACTCGAATTAAACGTATCCTCAAACACAACCATTCCTCGCTAATTGCCACGTTCGTTCAATCATAAAAACATAACTCCGGTTATCCTCGCCCAACTGGGAGGAGTAACCATGATCACACCATACTATTCTCACTAGCTTAATCACTACACGACCAATTCGTTTAAACATTTCTCACAATGTCACTAACTTAATTCATTCAGTTGTCTCATCCACTTCTTTCCTGTACAAAATCAAACACAATTCCCTTCCTCAATACTCTTTCCAACGGTTCGCACGCTTATCAATGACAATCTACACAACACTGCACATTTCGGCATCACCGTCAGGTTTACTACTTCCAACTTACTCACTTATTCCGACATACTATCTTCACCTCCCCACGTTAGCGTGGAGCATTGCCCACCGAGCATTATTTGCCCCTCTCTCCCGACCTTTCCACATGCTGGTATCGCTTTCTCAATACTCACATAACCAAACAGTTGCACCAAGATCTTATCTTAAGGCATTCAACCAAGCCGTCTTGAAACTAGACCAGTGTTCGACGTCACTACCCATTCTTTAATCTCCATCTTTTACCTTCTCAGACATTTCTTTCACGCATAAGCAACAATTCACATTCTTTAAGGATTTCACATCTATCCCACCACATTTTGACTATCACAACCCTCGTCCTCTTTAAATTTCCAATGACCCCAAAGTGTGTTTCTTAGTAACGTCCCCTATTCACTCTAATAATCCACCCCCTTGGATTCCCTATTACAAACGGATCTATTAACTCAGGAACACCCTGAAACTCGGGTTCCACAATTTTTTCGATTAACCACCATGATCATAAAATCAGACAGATGTATATATACCGTCATCCCGGCTTTCTTACTTAGATTTACCTTAAATAATTCTTTAACAATCGGTGTTTTAATCTCAATAACACTTCCCCAAGAATTGTAACACTTCCCCAAGAATTGTAACACATCCTGTAATAACAAATGAATGTCATTATTTAACAAATCTATAAAATTTTAAACAACCAACCAAAGGCTTATACCTCTATCATGACCTTTCAAATTAACTAATGATCATACTACCACTCCGACCCACAATCATCCTCATGTCATTCTTTAAACATAACCAAAATTTCCAACCATTTCCTTCTAGGATCATTCCCTCACGCATAAGAAACAATTTTCATTCTTTAGCGATTTCTCATCTACTATACTACAGCTTGACTAACCTATTCATCATCTTATTTAAACTTACTCTGCCTTCAAGAATATACTTACTTAACAACATACACAACCACAAAGCTTGGTCTCACAGCTGGGCAATCACCCAATTCTGCCCCGACATTCCATTCCGATAACAGTCAAAATAACACCAACTTACAAACCACGTACTTCAACAACTGGAATTGCAAAACGTACACTCTACCCGAAATCCCAAAAGGACTTCCTTCTAATCCTTCATCTTTCTAACATCGCCTTACTACATCACCGGTTGACACAGATATCTTGGCAATTGAAGCTACTATTCGTTCATACATCCACCACTCCTATCATCATACTACCGACCAAGTCTCTCATGGTAATTCGTACCCAATTCACCATTTCCTTCAAATTCTCCCGTATACCACAAACGAGTCTGTCTCGCTACTTAGTTCTCTCCCAATTTGTTGAACTATGACTCACGAGTTCACACTTAGCTCAAACACAAACATCCTAGCTAGCTCTTTATGATCCGAGTCCTTTCTTTGACACGACACATTTTCTTACTGAATGGTATAGTCTACACTCACTTCGCTTGTGTTACACACCTTTTCCATCTACGGACCCTCCTCACCTCGTAAATAGAACGCCTATTCAACAACAGTCTCTTACTAATTGAACACCTCTACAAGATGTTCTATCAACTTACACTCATCTGGTTTGAGTCTTCGGCCTCGACCAACATACACCGTTGCCGACTTCAACAACAAGAGACACTCTTAACTACTTCCTTATCCTATCCCTTAACACGAGTTCCTTACGGGACCTATTCCTCCCTACACATCATAGTTAACTTTATAATCCGTCGCCCCTAATTCGAAACTTACTCATGTAACATCAATATTACAAGCTCCCTTCGAAACTCATGGCCCACACCGTGGACCTTTCATTCCTGCCTCACAACACTACTCATAAAGAGTTGCTAAGACCAATACCTTGATGACTCCTAGGTCTTCCTCCGGACACCATCGCCCCTCGGCAACTATGTTCTCAGTCACCGAGCAAAGGTACCGACCCTCATACACCTGACACTAAAATCCATTCCCGACTCTTCCAAGGTCTAACTCTCCCCTTAAACACATATACCAAAACTACATACGTTCTCCCTTGACTTGACCAACGCCTCTCCGTTCTCGGAGTTCTTCCTTAGCTTAAGACGTAACACTCTACGACCTAGTGGGTTCATAGCCTTCATGCATGACAATACAGTAAATAATTCCTTTTACCCATTTTATCATTTTAAATAAACAACATTTAGAAACAACTCGGGTACCCGTGACCCCATCACTCTTATAACTTCAAAACCCTGCACAACGATTCGAGAATCGTTGGCATGCATCTTCCCGTGAACCTCAATATTGCTCAATCCGAACAATGTTATTACGAGAATACTATATTGCATGAAAATCTTTTCGTATGAGACAATTCTGAAAGAATTACCGACACAAAGTAAACCAGTCGGTTCTCACACTCAATTGTATGATATCGAAAGGTCAATAAACATTTTGGTTATAAGTGAAATGCATGTAACCATTTTCTTGACCATTTTTGTAACAATTTAACTTATCATTAAAAGTGTGGAATACTTTGCAAATCGTTAACCTCAAAATTTCAATGTGCGACGTACTGAAATCGCTTTTTCTTTAAACGTGCACTCGTACAAGCTGACTCATTTTGTTCAAAGTTGACATTTACATTTTTATTTTAAATCTTGAAAATTTCATGTTACATAAAAGAACGCCATGCATGAGACTCTATTTGCAATGGAAGGCTACTCACTCAACGAGGTCAACCGCTTTACTCACGCAGCTTATCCTTGATACTCCACTTACGACCAAGGGTCGCCCTCTCGGTCAAGCACTAACTTGATGTACATGCGTTCCACATCTCACTTACTCAACCATTTCACACTATTTTCGCTTTGATCGACTGTCTCACCTTCTACTTCTACATGCTTTCAATTCACTATAAGTACCTTATTCTATTTATCCTGCCAATGAAAAGCTAGACTAAAAAGTCAGGGCTCCATTGATACTTTCAAGGTTTTGACACTCTTCTATCTTACTATCCCAACTGATCTGTCCCATGATTTCGATAACTAGGACTCTCCCGAAACTGGAGTCTTACTCAAACTCAAACATTCATCCTCTCCGAATCTACGAAGAGCTACCTCTAGACGACTCATAACATTCTTTACAACGTTTCTTCTCTACGATGTCTACATACATCACATCATAATGACTCTTACACGACACTTCCCCAAGCAATGGAGCTCGGTCTATCCCTCAGGGATCTTGCTGGCCTATTCCTCCACGTTCTCCCAGCCATAGCGCTAAAATGAAAGAAACTGATAGTTAATCCTTACTAGACGTGACACAACAAATTTGCTATAAGTAAGGTATTGTAAGCACGCACATGTACCTGTAAGTTCGTAATTACACTGGCCAGGTGTAATCCCAAACTTACCTTACACGTTTGTCCTTGGCACCTTATTCCTAAGTGCATTTATAGTGATCGTTCCTAGAGGCAATCCTATGTCTTGGCTGTGTTCCTCATCTTACAGTTTAAGTTTAGGCCCGAATGGTCACCTAAATCCCTTAAACTAAGGCTCTGATACCATTTGTAACGTCCCAAATTCCATAACAGGCAAACAACCATAAATAAGCATTCGAATTACATAAAACCTTGTCTTTACATCATCAATAATTCATACTAAACAAAATTGACAGTGGAAGTCTCTAAATCCACAGCCGAGAGCTATTCTATAGTCATCATAGCCAAAACTTGAAGTTACTCTAAGCTTCAAGTCCTTCTTATCGCCTCCTAGTTCTTACTGGAAGAACCCTTAACATGCTTACCTGAAAATGGTTTAGTTTTGAAAGCGAGGGTTAGACCAAAAGTTCTAGTGAATTCCCTCCGAAAACAACATGTATCAACAGTAAAAATCATTTTGATGATAACATCGTAACTCATCACATAAGGTACTGCACTGTGTAATGGATCACATAACCATTCGCGATCGGGGCTCAAGCAGTTTCCCCTTTCGCCCTCGAAGGTATCGAGGCCCAAGCAGACTCCCCTCCACCCGCCTAGGAGGAAACGAATTCCAACCAATAGGCTCATCATCCATAACCAAGGTATCATCGGATCCCGAGGCTCACTGATCCCACAGTGCAGACCAACATCACATAGCATGCACATACGTTACATAAAGCATGTAATAAAACCTTACAAAGCATGCCTTACATTTCATCATGTCAAACTTTCTTTTAGATATAAATAGGTACGTTCGTGAAAAACATGCATTTCGATTATAAACATTTCGTGCGCTTTAAGAACCATAATCAGTAAAGAAAACGTTTAACACTTACACCGTAAAAGGGTTAGGGAACTCACCTTGCTTGACGTACAACGCACTTCTTAAATACCTCCAAGCTGAACCACACGAACACCTAAGGTAACAGTTTCGCATCAGAAAACAGTTCACCCTTCTGTCCGGAGAACTCAATCCGGACACAGCTATTTTCCGGATACAGCATTGTCCAGACGTAACATCTTTCCGGACACAACACTTTTCCGGACACGACACTTATCCGGACGCTAGACTTATCCGGGCAAAACTACCCGGACACTAAGCTTATCCGGAGACTTCAGCTACCCGGATACTAAGAAACACCCGGACACCCTCACGGGGCACTTACCCGGACACTTGCAACATATTCGGACACCACTGAACACTAGTGTCCGGAAAACGCGGCTGTTCGAACTTAACAAGTCTAAAACTGATTTATACTTCTATTTTTGCCATTAAGTCGATTAGATATATACAAGGGTTCATCCACCCATCCTCAAATACTCACTTAATCCATTTACAACCCCTTAAATCGGTTTATTAAGACAAGAACCCATAAAACACCTTTTTAAGGAAAAGTGAGTGAAAGCTCATTGAATCTCCACATTCAGACTTAAGAATCCAGACTAATTAAGAAAGGAATACTACAACAACAAGGAACACGAATTTAGAAAGGATTACCTTGTTGATTTATTCTCTCTTTTGATTTCTTTCTCCCAAAAATCCCTTTCTCCTTCTCTTTTCTTCCCTAGCCGCCAACACCACCAAGAATAGCTGAAAATCAGCTAACCCTAGGGAGTTGTGCCCTTAAATACTCTCTCTCAAATTTCCATTTTGGTCCTCAAAGTGTACTTCCATTCTTTAGACAAATGACACTAAACTTTCATATTTTCTACAAAAGAACCGGTTGTTACAATTTTGCTCGGTTTTGACTTTGAGGAAGTCTTGGGGACATTTGTCCGGTTTTAATGGCTCGATGTGGAGTCTTATTTATGGTTTGCTTTTATTGCACCATATTGCATTTTATTGCACGTTATTGATATTTACATGCTTGGATGCGTTAGTCATTCCGGGATAGGCAAGTTATTATAGACTGTGTTGCATTGGATCCATAGGCACGTAAGTCAGTCTCTACTTGATGGTCTACTGGGTGTTGCGGGATTTGACCGGGCCCCATGTTATATGACCTTTACTTTTCAAGGATACGATGGGAGGGCTGAGTCATGGTTGAGCATATTTGGGCGTTTATGACCTTCGCCATGTCGGGGCAATGCCATAGTTGTATCCCCGCTTGTGCCGAGCCTTTGGCGGTTTTCTTAGTACTATTTCGCTAATGTCAGCTGTCTCTTTGGGCGTAACTTGAAAGGCGTCTTATGGGACACTTGGGCTTTTATGCAGTGAAGTGTCGTACGATTAACATTGTTTGAGTGACGTACTTTTGTGTTCATCCACTCTCAATGGATACGGGTCTCCCCCGTCGTTGGCCAACCTTACTTGGGATTTTATAATGTCCATGTTTTATTATTGTTGGTCTTATACATTTGACTGCGATTGGATGACTTTAATATTGGATTCCCCTCCATGTATATTAAAGTTTAAATGAAGTAGGTCACTTCCATATTTATGGTATTTGGAATTTCATTACATTTTACATTCGCGTGAGTATTGGTTCGTATTATGTTTTCAATGAAATATTATATTTAAATGGATGGGTTTCCATGATTTATGGGTTGAGTATTTTGTCGTCAACCATATTTGAAGGTTTTGTATAATATAGATTTATTCACGTAATTGAGTGAGTTGGGATTGGAATTCATTTTGGAAAACGCTTTATACCTTTTGGGTACTTTTCTCAATGATTTTGGGTGCGTTGGAAAATGAGTCGTTTATATCCATTTTGTAAACTCTTTTGGAAATCATAATCTATGTTGCAAGCTTTCATTTAAAGAATTATTTAAATCATGCTATAAACTCTTGAACTCACTAGGCGTTAGCCTAACCATTTTTATTTGTCGTCATGTGCAACAGGTTCAAGTTGGGAGTAGTTCTAGTAACACTGTGAAAGGTCGTGTGCTAGTAAAGTGCTCGAGAGGTGAATAGCTTAAGTGAAGTTTTCCGCATTCATCCTTGGGATTAGCAACTTGTACTTGGGTTAACTAACACCCGTTGTAGTTATAGTCTTTGCAACAGGACTTGAATTATATTTTGTTTGGGGTTAACCATAGATTGTAATTTGAGGTAATTTACCTATTGGATTATAGGAAGAAATCCTATTATTTCGGATGTATTATCGAAAATTTTAATTAGTTACTCTTTCCCAATTCGAGGGTGTTACAAGTTGGTATCAGAGCATAAGTTTGAGAGAATTAGGTGTTGATTTGGATACCTAGACTCAAACTAGCGTTCTTTTAAGTAAATGAGAGTGAAATTTCACCATTAAGCACTTTAAGATAGGATGTTTTGAGGTCGATGGTGTCACTAGAAACGAGAATCACGTCGAGAGTAGCAAGGATAATCATGTACGGTACGTTCATAATGACGACTGGCCAGTGTCATGGTGAATCTACTAGTACACATGCATACTTGAACTACTTTAATGTGATGATCGTTGGGGTAGTGAAGAAATTCTAAGCGAGTAGTCGTTGGAAAAGATCGACGATTTTAGTATTAGTCACTTAGGGTGACAATAAGCATGATAATTGCTTTAAGTGGACCGTTTAGGGTCAAAATTGATGGTTGGATTAGAACCATAGATTTATTGAATCGACCTTAATTCGAGAAGGAAACCGTAAGGTTAATTGATGTAATTCCCAACTTTGCCTTAAGAGGTTTGAACATCCGGACGACAATAGTGGACCGGAGGGATTTGGAGGAGCATGGGTTGAGACGTTGAGTGCCGACTAAGTTATGCACGAAATTTATTTTAAAATGAATTGCATTAATTATTTCTTGTGTTTCAAATCCTTATATGGATTGTGTTACAAAATCTTGGAAAATGTTTAGCACACACAAGATTTTAAATCATGGTTTTGAACGTGCATGAAATTATTTTATTGCGGGAGTTGCAAACTCTGTCAGAATTTGTTTCATTTCGTTATTGTCCAATGTTACTTTCAGATACTGTTTGGGCAAAAAATCACGTCGTACGACCACGACCAGAGCAGGTAAGACGCATGTTATAATCCAAATCTTTTATTAAGATAAGGTCTCGACAAGAACCCAAAAAACATCCGTCGTCTCCCGTAAAAGGTGAGTCGTACGTCTCCCATGACGCTCGACCATAGCATCGCCCGTCCCGTACGACCATCGCGTAAGATCATCGCACCTTCGACCGAAGCTAACGTTAACCTTGACTGTTACGTTTGTTAAGTATTTAATGTAGGAGTCAAAGCCATTAACAGCAAGCAACGGTAACGGATGAAGATCATTATGGATATTCACTCCGGTGACCGTTTCCAGCCGTTGTAGCCGTTGATCAAATCATTAATAGAGCTAATTAATGACGCGAAGACTATAAAAGACAAGCTAAAGCCTCATTTTAAAGGACATCAGTTAACATCCGGTATACATCAGCAAACATCAACAAACAGCAGAGAAAATCATCCAAACTCATAGCAAAGAACATTCAAACTCTGGAGATCAAATACTGAAAGCCAGAACCTTACAGCGAACTCAAGAACACTCGAAGGAAAGCTCAAGTACCGCTCCCGACGCACGACAACAGCCCTCGACCAGAAGTTCACACTTTGTATTCACACACGACAAACACCTATTTTTACATTCAAACACTTGTACTTTACATTTCGAAGTATTTCCTTCATTTGTATTGTAATCATCGTACGACCGACGCCAGTACCAAGGACATCGCCCCTGATTGGCGACCATAGTGCAGCGACGACACCCCTTGTCGTCCGCAGGTTTTTTCCTCGATTGAGGTTTTTCCTGCGTCATCAAATCCCTTGTCTCGTTTATTTTTTCCCTCGTCGCACGTCTCGTCGAAAGATCCTTTCTTTAGTTGATTAAGTCCACATCGACCTTAAGTTGTCCCTTTGGTGCGATTTTTGGCATTAACAGATACAGTGATATCCATATTTTTATGATGTTTAAGATGTTGGGCAAGTAACTACGGCTTATGACTTTAACATTGGATCTCCTCTACATAAGTAAAAGTTTGAACGAAAAGTTATCTTCCACTATGTCTATGTAAAGTTATTTTGGAGACTTTGTTTAATGCCAGTTTGTTGATCAGTGTTGTTTATGTGGTATTACAACAAGAAGGGGATTTTTGGAATTTTGGCGTTTTAGTCATGATTTTGCTTATTGCAATTCGACTTTTGGAAGCAAAATGTTTGGTGCCATTTTATTGAATTGAGGTCATTGAGCCCATTGAATTTCATGGAGTTTTGTTTTACGACGTTTTGTGTCGTGTGAGTGCAATTTCACAATGTGCGTACTCCATTTATTTATGTGAAAATTTATGAGTTATGTTGGGCATTTTGTCCCCCTCGAGCTTTGTTGAGAAATATTAATTTTATGCCATAAGGCGACCAAAAAGGGATGAGTTTTAGAACTTTAGTGTCGCGTAATTTCTCTTTCAAAGATTTGTGTTAACACATATTTTGTTGCAACTTGTTCAGTGTATGGATTGATTTATATGTGACGTAAGTGATGCATGAAAGAACACTTTGATAGTATTTCATAACAATTGCTTATAGCGCTTTCAGTCAATTGATTGTTTTATTATCATTTCGTGCAAATGTATTTTATCGACCTAGGGGTATGCATAACTTGGTAACCATTACTTCTCAACACTTTGATAAACAAATCGTGAGTGAAAACATTTTATTAACTCATTGTATAAATGATGGTCATTCGGTCAAAGTATGTTTTAGTGTTGTGGAGATCATGCATAGTTTACAATACATAACATTTTGAAAACACGCATGCGTGAGTCATTGACGAGGAACATTTTGGAAAATTGTAAACCTTTTTGGTTTTGGAGAAAATGTGTATTTTGGGTATTTTTAACAAATAAACTTTTAAGCATTGACGTTTTAACGTTTTATATTACGAATGCGAAACCTTTGATGTAAATGCTCCGTGATGGGGATTTTGGAAAATATATGCCTAAACCTAGAGTGCGTGGAATTGTTTATGTTTTGAACATTAATGCGCACTGTTTGTATGATTCAAGGTCGGAAGTTGATTTGAACCCTTTTTGGTGTCAACAGATTACAAGCACATATTTTCTCCTAAGTTTTGGGAAAACACATTGATGTGTACGAGCCTTGTCAGAAACGTTTTACTCATGTGTCATTATATGACCGGATGAGAAAATTTTGGAAATTGATTTAAAGAATTTCATCTTTTGAAATTTGGTCGTGAACTATATGATGCATGTTATTTCATTTCAAGAAAACTACTAGGAAAGTGTTACAAGCTTGCATGCTTACTCCAATTTGAGATTTCCCTCATTATGTTTTTAGTCGATATCTTTAAAACGATGAACACGTATTAATTTTGTCTTTAAATTAGGAACTTACACAAGTCATTTTATGTTTGACCAAAGTGTATTTATGAATCGTTTCATCGTTTTTGTAAAAAATAAACTGACGCGCGCAAATTTTGTTGGTGAACCTTGTTCCATGCCATTTTATGGTTAAAAAGGAATTTTGGAGTCAAATGTTGTTTGAACTTCTTTTGAAGTACGTGTAAACCTCTTTGATGCACACTATTTAAAGTAGACAATTACTTTACGTGCATGACATGAATCAATCCATACCAGGACCGTAGCGGTTCATTTCAAGAAAGTTGTTTATTACGCTTTTGCGTTTTGTTCATTTCAAGAAAGTGCAATGAAATAGTTTTCAATATGATTTTCATATGTGGGACGAGCGTGTCCATTTTTGCGCAACTACCGAATTAATAGTAGTAGTTTTATGCGTACAATTAATTTGATATGAAAACCTTTATGTTGAAAATTTCTATAAAAGTTTTGATTGGCATATTTGTTAAATAATTCACTTGAGAACCTTGAACTCATTAGGACCTTGGGAAGGTTATGTAACCCCGGTTAAGAGTAAGTGTGAGTAGAACCTCGAATATGAAAAGTTGAGTGTTACGACGTATGACGGTGCTATAGGCAGGATGGTATCGGTGACAAAGTCGATGTACTTGTTGCAACTGAAGGGTTTGACTCGCGGTATCGTATTTTGAGGATAGTGTAACCGATTTTTGTCGGCAACCCTGTTTGGGTCTTGGACAATTTTCGCATAAAGGACCCTTTAGACACCGTATTGACAACCCTAGTTCTGTGGGAATGCTCGGTGAGCGGAACACGTGTGTGGAGTCCGATTAGAGTTCAAAGCTTGGTGGTATGACTAGGTGTCAACCTTTTGGGTTCGAGGTCGAGAACTGTTAGCGTATTCGGAGGGTGTAGTCCGATTTTAAAGAAATAATGATAACGGTTGTAGTAATCTTAAGATGCTCAATTGTGATGAGTAGTTTTGGCGAAATAACTTTCGTGTGCGGTTAAAGAACCTGTCGGTTTGATGATTAATGTTAGGATGGATTCTTGGAGTCTATTAGGGCTCGTTGGAATTAAATGACAGTTAACGGTAGGAACAATTGGAATTAGTGATTCGGTTGGTCCCAGTATTAATTAAACCTTAGATTGATTTAGAGTCTGGGCCGCAATCGGGGAAGTGTAGAACATTCTAAGGTTGGGAGACAACCGAAGTCGTCTGATTGGGAGTTACTCCAGTGGTTGGAGCGTTCACCCGGACATAAGTACGGTGTACCTAAGCGGGCATTGTTGGTAGGAGATTGCTTGAGGTTTGTCTTAGCAGTCCGTGTGGAAAAAATTTAGATTCCAGTTAGGAGCTGATGGATTATGGTCGACATTGAGTTGGTTATCCTTTGGTCGTAAAGGACCAAGATTTCGAGGACGAAATCATTCTAAGGTTGGGAGGATTATAACACCCGAAAAATTTGGAAAACAGAATTTGGGGCTCACGGACGTCCGCATGGCACAAGGCCGGACGTCCGCGATGTGCGGAAGTCCGCGGATCATCCGCGAAAGCAACAGAGAAAAAAATGGGATTTCGGCCAATGCAAGTCGGACGTCCGCATAGGACCTTGTGGACGTCCGCGATGCATCTAATGGAATTATTTTGTGTTTTAAGCTCTCTTCCCCTCTCACTCCTCTCATTCTCATCTTCAACCTCAAATCAGATTCTCTCTCTCTCTAAAATCGGTTTCCCTCATGAAACCCTAAATCTCCCCTCTCCTTTTCCTCCTTCTTCCCCAACACAAACCCTCACCATTGTTATGGACCTTAAACTTTCAAGAAAACTGTTGGTGCAAGTGTACCACATCTCTATAT